>JAMKYM010000165.1:0-314002 GCA_026541065.1 Canavalia ensiformis
ACCATTTTGCCCAGGTTTAGAGGATTCTTGATAATTGATGGATGTCTTGATTTGAAGGGATTTTAGGCAAGTGTTTGCCCCGGTTTAAGCCTCGATGAGATTGAAGATGAGCTTGACTTGAGTTTTTACGGGAAACTTTGCACTATTGAACTTGATTGGAGTTGAGGAATTGTGGATTGCCTCGACTTGGATTTTCTTGGGCAAATGTTTTCCCCGGTTTGAGACTTAGTGAAAATTTAAGGATGACCTCAGTTTGAAATTTGGTGGGCAGTGTTTGCCACTTGTTTGAATTTGATTCAAAATTCTTATTGTCTCGATTTGAATTATGCTGGGCGAATGTCTCCTCATGTATGAAATTTTTGGAATTGAGGATCGCTTCAGACTTGAATTTCTAGGCAAAAGCTTGCCAGGCTTTTGTTCTTGAATTCGAATCTTTCTTGGAAAAATGTTTTGCCCGGTTTGGACTTGATTCAGTTTTAATTATGATTGATTTGGGCAATTTTACCTAGGTCTTAATTACTTTTGAAAAATGGGTCGATGCGATGCTTGAATAAAAAAAGATGCTTATGTCTTTGTTTGAATGAGTGAAAAAAGAATGCGAGTGTTTGTGATGCTTGGATGCATGTGAGAAATGATGTGGGGGTTTTTATTTTGATGCTTTGAAATAGTTATTTGATGAAACGAGATGCTTGTGGCATAAATGCATGCCATGATGTGGTTCTTATTTTGATGCTCGAAATATTCACTTGATGAAACAAGATGCTTTATGGGATAAATCGCGAACCATGCTTGATGGTGTAAAATTTTTGTTTCTCTTGATTTTTGGATTTTTCTCTCTTTTTTTTTTGTTTGTTTTTTTGACATCCTTCCTCAACAACCCTATAGTTGGTGCGACGAGGAATCAAGAATCATGACAAGCGGATTGACTTAAGTTGATGTTTTCGGTCAATCTCTTGGCTATCTTGATCGACTTTGAAACCTTTTTCAGGATCTTTGAGACCCAACAGCGTTATCTGATATTGAATGAGACCACACTCCTTTTGTCTAGGTGAGCGTTAAATCAGCGGGGAGAATGAACTTTGGGAAACAATCATGTCGAGTGTTCGCGATGATCGAGGATTAACGTACAACTTGTCATGACTTTTCAAAATTAATCCATTCTAATTCTTTTTACATTTTTCATGTTTCCTTGTGGCACGTGCATTTTGAGGTCGTGCAAAAATGATCATGCAGACGATCGAGAAGAAGGGAGATAGAGAATTTTGAGGTCATTATGTTTTAAGGTGGTGTACTTGAAAGGAAAGGATGATGAAAAGGGTGGGTTTGGTTGCTGCAGATGGAACACTTTTGATGAAAAATGCCAATGCTGCTTTTCATAATCGGATTGTGAAATTAGCGAACTTTTGAGAAATGGTGAAATTTTGCGAGTTTTAAGAAGATATGAGGTCTGCGAGAATATCATGTTGTCTTGGAATTCCTAGTTTGACCTTAATTTTGCCTGGGTTGTCCTTGAGTTTTCAACCTGGCGGGTCTTTGTATTGCCTAACTTTTTCCTATAGAGTTGCACCTTACGGGTTTCGACCTAGTGGGCTCTTGATTGTGCCCTAACTTTGCATAAGTTGTTCTTGAGATTATGGAGCCTAGCGGGCTTTTACTCAATTGTGCCATAACTTTTGCCTAGGAGCGTTTTTAGGGTTATCGACCTAGCGGACTACAGTGATTGTGCGCCTAGCTTTTCCTAGGCCGTCCTTTGAGGGTTTTGAGCCCTACAGTGGGCATACCTTGATTGTGCCCTAACTTTTGCCTAGGTCTTCTTTGATGGTTGACCTACAGCGGGCTTAGTTTGATTATGCTACAATTCTTGCTAGGTAAGTCTTTTATTGTTAGACCCTGAGCGAAGCTACGTTTGATTGTGCCTAACTTTTGCCTAGGCCGCTTCTTTGCTTTGAGAGGGTTTTCGGCCTAGCGAGGCTTGCATTTAATTGTGCCTAACTTTTGCCTAGGCCTCCCTTTGAGGGTTTTGCTGAGCCTAGCGGGCTTACGTGTTTGATTGTGCCATACTGCTTTTCCTCTAGGCAGCGTTTTGATTATGGACCTAGCGGGATTTTCTTGATCTGATTTCTTTACTGAATTGCTTTTGGAACCAGCGAAGACACCGACCGTGCGGCTTTGTCGATTCATCTTTTTGAATTTTAACCCTACTTTTGCCTGGATTGTTTTTGGCTTTTAATCCAGTAGAGCCTCTTCCTTCTGGCAGATTTTTATGTTTTGACCTTGATTTTGCCTGGATTATTTTTGACTTTAATCCAACGGGTCTTCTGCTTACTTTCCTTGAATTTTATGTAGTTAGATAATATTGACCTTCTTTGGGATCGTGTTGGGCTTCCCGATTCAGCGGATCCTTTCTGGCGTCCCTGATTTCGCCGTGGATTTGAATTTGATTCCAACGGGATATGATAACTTTGAATGATGATCTACGAATTCCTAGGATTCGTTTTGTTACTTGCCTCCCAGGTGGGCTTGCTTTTCTCTTTTAAGCTTGATTCATTTAGGCGTTCCGAGATCGTTATTGATGCAATGGCTGCATCCTGCATGGTCGGTATTTATTGTTTTGGTATAGGAGTAAGAAGTGGGTTGAGGTGATGAAAAGGATGATAAATTTTAGAAGTGAAGTCAAAATGTAAAAAGCCGCGTGCTCAAGAAAACATGAAAATGTAATTTTTGTATTAAACTAACATTGAGATTTGCATTTACAAAAGATGGATTTTGAAAAATGTACGACATTTTTGGATGAAGTTATCCCCGATCGCTGTGATTTGTACAATGCGACTTGTCGATTGACTTCTCCATGTCTGTTCGGTGGTCGATGGGCTCTCAGTGATTTGGCAGCAGCGGATTATTTCTACGCTTATTGGGAGCATTAAGCCTCTCGAAATCTGACCATTTACAGCTTCGATTAGGCACTTTGTACCTTTCTTTTCAAAAGCTAAGCGATCCTAGCTGTAAGAATGGCCGATGAACCACCTGCACAGTGATACGCTTCGGCGTTAGCATTGTACCATTTAGGATATGGTGGCTCTTGAGGTTTCGAGAGGACTAAGTGCGGCAGCAACCGCGAGTTTTAGGATCGGCCAAGGTAGTAGCTCCGAGTGTAAGAAGAGATTGGGATAGGGTCGAAGTGGACGTGAACTTCTCTCCCTTTTACAGCTTTGGGGTTGGCATTTGGCTTATGGCTTGTGTTTGGGTCGTATATGGTGTTGGAGGTCGAACTTGCCTTGTCGGATGGTTGTAAGTAGGAGGAGTATGGTGTTTGGTATGCTAGGCTGCAATGTAAGGATATGGTAAGTAAGGTGTGTATGGTGATGAGTGGTTGAAAGCCAGGTTGCCGGACACATCATTGTGCCATTTGAATGTGGCATCGGCCTTGACCGGGCAGCGTTGCTAGAGTTTCACCTGCCTTTCTCTTCCCGAGATCCCGCGCAAGCGTTGACTTCGCTGGCGGATGTACGCTTCTGCATGAATCTTCCACGAGCGCATGCCACCTGTCAATCCTTTCTCCAGTAGATGACGACATGGCGAAGCTAAAGTCACACTTCGAGTCATCTTGCCTTGTCATTGCGAGGATTTTGGAGTGTGTCCACAGTTGCACTAGCGACCATCTCTTTTCGGATAAAGGGGTTGTACGAGTAGCTAACTCCTCATCTTTGAAGTAGTACTTGAAGTTTCTTCTTCTTTAAATATATTAGGAAGCATTCAAAGTCAGGGGCCATCACATCGTATTCTTTTGAAATCTTGCTTTTATGGCTTCTCAAACCAGAATCCTCTCATGACAGATGCGTGTCATCCCAGTTGAAGGTATACCAGTTGCAGTGCCTGTTGGCACATCTTGGGAAATAGTTAATAGAACTCACTCAGTAAATTTGTCTGAGACATCTTCTGCGGGAGTACATGAGTCGAGGTGTTTTTTGGATATTTGGTTCCTTAATGTTTTCTCGAATTCGAGAACCTTAAATTTTGGAGGGATGACCTGATAGACAAACACAAGTGAGTTACATTTTTGGCTTCATAAAAAGCGGCTTCCCTCGTCACTTGAGTTCTATCTTCTGGATTCTCCATTTTTCGAGTATCTCGTTTGAGGATGGCTTAGGTGTTCCTCTAGCATATGTTCTGAGCAATGGTATGTGCATAAGGTGAGGCCCACGCCCCAGGTGACCTCAGTTCGTTCCCCCACACAACGGCCGTTTGACATGCTTGTGGAATGGTGTTTGTGTGCCGGGATTACATGTGTTGAGGTTTGTGTTGAAGCAGCTGTTTGGGGTGATGTGGCCCCTTGGTGGTGAGAAACCATAATGACCCTTAGGTTGGTGGAGGCATGGTTAATGCTGGCGAGGTTTCATCTAGGTGAACCTAGGAGGATATGACGGGTCGTTTGGTTCTCGGTAGAGATTCCACTTGCCTCTTTTTGGTGCCACACAGATGATTGGATGCAACTCTAGGGTTGTGTGCTCCTAATTCCGCCACCCAGAGATTTGACCTCATTTTGGGTTCCTCACTTTGTCTCTCGAACTCATCCATGATTCTTGATTTGGAAGCAGGGTTCTATATAAAGGATCGAAAGTTATACTGCATCTTGATTTTAATCTTTCACCATTAAATTAAAAATTAGTTTTTGAAAACAATGTGAATACAAAATCTAAAGAATGATAAAAATGTTAATGTATACTGAATATTAAAATGAGGGAGGTGGGGATAATTTTCAAAAAATCAGTTGATGACTTATTTAACAAATGGATGAATGCAATGTTGGATGCCTGAAATAATTAAGAGAGGTTTAGAAAAGTTGATCATTTTGAATGATCTTTATTTTAAATGGCTTACTTTTTGGATTCTTAATTTTGGTACTTTTTAGTTTTGCTAAAACAAAATGTCTGATTTCATTAAAATTTACCTACCCCCTGGATTTCTTTCAAACCTAAAGCATTTTGTTTCAACTTCTTTTTTGTTACTTTTTGATTTTTCCATAATCTGTTTATTTTAGTAGTTACAATTTTTCTATTTCTTTTTTCAAATGTTAACTCTCCTCTTTACTTTTGGATTTGTATATGTTTTGTTTAAAATCATAATCAAAAATTAGTTTGACAAAGATTGCTGGATTTTAAAGTATTAGTACCAAAAATTATTTTTTTGAATTTTCTTTATTTTTACGATTTCATTTGTCAATCACATTTATTTTTCTTCTTTTTAGTTTCTAATTTTCTTTTGCTTTTTTTTTTTTTTTTCACTCACTCCCTTATTTGGAATAATTGTACAAGCAATGTATGCATGGATCAGTTCCTTATCACCATTATAATGAAGTGTGTACCACTTACTAAAGTATTACAATGAGGTTACCTCTGCTGGATAGGATGTCTTATTTAATTTATGTATCTCGCCAAAAGGTAGGTCATAGTCTGTGAGACTTAAGGAGTCACTAGAGCCAAGTTCCAATTCCACTAGTGTGTTTTGCAACCCGTAAGCAGCTTTCTAAGTTCTGAGGACTTCAAAAAAATAACACTCTAGTTGGAGTTTTAAATGTGCTTCAGCGGGAGCAGTCATCAGTGACACCACTAGACCCCTCTAGTCCTAGGGTTTCCTCGGACTGGGTGTAGGAGCCCCACCTCATAATTATCATGTAGGACTAGAATGTATAAGGAGGCTCTTTTTATAATTCGAAACAAATAGATATGTCTTCCCTACCTTCAGGGTGGCCAGCAAACAGGTATCATGAATATAAAGCCGTAACAACATGTGAATATTAGAAAAAGGGGATCAACATGCATTATACTCAATTTGAAATGGGAGCTGACTCTCTAAAGTCAAATTAAATTGCGCCATCTATGCGGCCATCAAGATGAAACTGAGGCAATAGGTACTACGTAATGTTTGAAAACTAATTTTAATCTATTTGATTATGTTCAAATACCAATTTTGTTAAGGAAAAAAGATTTGGAAAACCCAATGACTCAAGGAACAGATTGAAGGTCCAGGATCAGTTAGTAAAGGAAAGGTGTTAAACTTCCGCTCACGCTATTCAAGGAAGTGATGCCTATTGAAGATGTGTGGTCATTTGAAAATAGTTTGATCACATATTGAATTTGTAGAAAATAAAATAGTTGTTGGGTTAGCTTTGTGGGACTTGATCACTCTCGTATTCACGATTTTAGTAGGAAATTCAAGGCTTATTACGGTTTAGAGACTTGATCTGCATGAAAATGAAAGAGTAATTTTAAATAAATCTAAGACAATGTTTCTTGGAAGAAATGCAGGATTTAAAGCAGATGTTACTTACACTAATCAAATATTAAGTCGATAAGCGTGTTGATCTGCTTACGGAGGAATTAAACACGTCAACATTGAAGAGAAGCTGGCTGCCGTCGATAGAACTGGTTTACAATGCAGAGAAAAATGGTAAAGCAAAGCGATTTGGAAAACAAGTTACAGAAAAACAGGCGATGTTACTAATCCATTAAAATGCGTAAGCACGTGTTTAAGAATTCTTCAATTAAACATCTGCCAACGATGAAAATGCTACTGCGTCATTGAAGCTTAGTTTACTTACCAATCGCAAAGAAAAATAGAATAAAGCAGTTGCTGGAAGCGGAAAATTTTAGAAAAAGCATTGATGCTTGCATAATTCAAATCGTCGTAAGCGTATTGAATGATATACTTGCGAATTAATCAGCAGCATTAGAATACTACTTACTTGCATGAGTAGAACCGTTTAGCATGATCAAGAAAATAGAATAAATGAACCATTTTAAAACGGAAGAAAGAATTAGAAAAAGCAGGCCTGCACTATAATTCAAATGCGTGTATGCCGTATTTAATTAACGAGTCATCACATATGGGATTGAAGAATGCTACATACCCAGTATTAAGAACCATTTAATCTTGACTGAGATATTTTGACGAATCATTTTAGGAACGATGAATAATGTTTTAAAAGTTGATTAATTTAATAGATTTATAACCCAAATTGGGCTTATTATTAAAAATGGAAAGATAATTGAGTTCACGTGAAAAAAAGAGAGCAGGCTGGGACTATGCCGATGAGATTTGTTCAAGAAAAGGAAAAAGTGGACTTATTTGAAATTGATTAAAAGAAATTGACTGACTAGATTAAACCGTCAACTTTAAAGAAATGAAGTTTGAAATTAAAAGTAATAAAAAACAGACATTTAATTGAAGGAAAATTGGATCAAGAATTGAAATAATTAAACCAGATTAGACTTGATTAACATGAACTTGACTTGATTTGAAGTTAAGAGAAAATTCTGTTTCTAGCTATTATCAAGTAATAGAAATTCATTTCGAGTCAAAATTAGATAAATATCATTCACAAACAGAAGAAAAGCAAAAAAAATGCGCAAATCATCAAAATCAGGAGATCATTTGATTATTAAAACAAAAAACAAAACGAAAATTGAAAATCACCACTCAAGAACACGAGTTTAATATTCAAATTCGTCTCAATTTCTGGAAAATGACTTGCAGTAGATCTGAAAAATCAAACAAATAAATTAGAAGAAAAAATTATGGATCTAGAATCAAATAAAACAGGATTCCAGCATTCGTCATTCAGAAATAGTGGTATACAAATCAAACAGCCCTAGACCAGTGCTTTAGGATGAATTATTGCCTCAATAATTATTACATAAAACTTCAAATTTAAGATCCAAATTAGGAGCACATATTACCATTCTGAGAAGCTAGAGAAGAAAAACTGAAAATAACAACAAAAAACTGCCAAAATCGGAGATCGTTTAATTCGATCAAAAAATTAAAACGAAAAACGAACGAACATGAACCTCAAGAACACACAAAATTTTGCGCCAAAATTTGGAATTTCAGATATAAAATTCTGGAAAAATATTTTTGTGCGAATCTGAAAAATCAAAACCGTGAAACAGAAAGATATGATTCTTAGAATCGGAAACAAGCGGACTTTGACGCTAATCAATCAGAAATAAACAAGAATATGCACAATCAAACAAACTGAATAATTCTTTTCGGATGAACATACCTCCGTAATTCTTCATAAAAACTTCATTTAAGATCCAAATTTCAGCAAACCTTCATTCAGAAAACTGAAAGACCAGAAGAGACTGCAACAAAAACTTCCAAAATCGGAGATCGATTGAATCTTGATCAAAATTAAAACTTAAGCAGACCCGAAAATGAACTCCGGAAATCAGGAAGCAGCAGAAAACTTAAGATGGATAAATTCGGACTAACCTCCATCGGAAGGTGAAGTGAAGAGCTGATTCTATAGGCCAAGACGATTAGATCAGAGAGTCTCTTGAGTCCTCCCTTCGGTTCTGAAAATCCCCTTTTCAAGACTCCAGGATATCCTCTACTCACAGAATTTTCAAAAAATGAAAAACCTCCTTCTTTTCTGTTGTAGTATTTATAGACACATCCTTCTTGGTAAAGTGAAGCTCTTCAAAGAGCCAAACCAGCTTCTCTCCTGGCAAGAGGGGTCAAGTCCTTTCCCAAGACCAAAGCCACCTCTCTGAAGCCAAAAAATAAACACTAGTTCAGGTACTGTTTTGAGTTTTTCTAGCTTTTCTTTTTTAATTTTTTCTGTTTTACCTTTTTTGTTTTTTCGGTTTATTTTTTCTATTGTCTTGCTTATTCTTTAATTTTTTCTTTTTATTATTGTTTATTTTTTATTTATGCACCTTCTGTTTTGCCATTTTCACTCTCATTCTTCTGTTTTAGGTTTTGCATCTTTTCAAATTTTTCAATTAAATTAACTTTAGTTAATTTTAATGATTGAGAACCTGGGACATACGTTGATGTTTAATATCTTAAAATTATATTGCTTCTAAATTATTGTTAAAATTAATTATTATCATATATATTACCGAGGAACTAAATCTATCATAATCAAACAAACCATACTACATTTGCCATTAATGTTGTTAGGAGTAATTGGATATATAATACCTGCAAATTTTATTTAATTATACTTTTACCAAAATAAAACTATATTTTTAGTCTTAACTATAATAATTTGCTGCATTTAAAAGAACTCCTAATAAGGGCTAGTCAGTTTGAAAATTAAATAATTATGCGAAGCATTGTTTCCAAACAAGATGGTGTAGAAAATGATAAAAGCATTTCAGCTGAGCATAAATCTATTAATTCAAAGGAAGACTATCTCTACCTCTTACACCGGGTACGAGGTGGGTTCACTTCTTGAGGACGAGAAACCAGAAAATTCAGGATACACTAAGACAGTTGGGTTCAACTTTATAACCTTTCTACCAACCTATTATCATCAAGTACTGAAGTTTATAAATATATAAAGTCATTAATATTTATACAAGGCTATTAGTTTTGCTCATTATTAAGAAGAAAAGTTAGTCCAATAGAAAAAGCATACTTGCTTTGCATTTATTTTATTAGTTCATGGTGGATATTTTACTTATTTTATTTCTTACAATACCCACTCATTTATTTATTCTAATCAAGTGCAGCACTATATTGTCATAAATAACAAATTTTTTACATCATTAAACTTCCGTATGTCAACTTTGTTATTCGATATTCCCACATTACTATGACTTATTTTTAGAAAAGCTAAGGAGGAAGCTAATGGAGCTAAAAGGTCCACAGGAACCAAGTCAGCTGGGAAGGGCTGAGTCATAGGTCACAACCAATCACAGCCATGTACTGGCGGCACTTAGGCAAATTAGAATAATATTAACTGGAATAGGAGATGATAAATATGTAATAATTGAAATTTGGAAGAGGCCAAGCTGAGAGATTGAAGTAAAGAAAAGGGTTTTGGAAGAGGTCGTATTTTTCTTTCTTACTTCAATTAAAACTCTCAAATCCACATGTTTAAGACCTTAAAATGATGGACAGGAGGTTCAATACAAAGTATGGAAGAAAAACTTTGAATTGCTGTTATATCTCAGATAGGTCTATTTGCAACATTATCTATAACCATAAGTTCAGTTATAGTCATCTTCCTCGAGAGAAATACAGCTAGTCTAAACCTCCCAAATTATAATCAAATTCTACTAGTTCATCTAAATTTCTTAATATTAAATATGCGCTTGCAAAACCATATGTGCTTATTAAATATAAGTTGATGACATTTAACATTATTGATATTACTAACATTGGACCAATTAGACCTTAAATTAAATGATGATGTTTACATTGCTGCAAATGTACTGTTGATGTTGATGGTTCACCTAAACAAATTTACAGCTAATGAAAGCCAAATCTTGATCGATTCCCAAAAGCTTTACTATATTAAGTAGAAGGTGTAGCACATCTTTGGCATGCTGCAATGCTGCATGGGCTATATGACTCTGCTATCATCACTATCCTCTGCTGCCCTGACAATGCTTCATTCTAGTTCTTGTATGTCTTTGTCATCAATTTTGCTTCATAATTATTACTATCTAATACTTTGTCCATTCAGCCTACTTGTAACTTTTTGAGTGATCATCTTTTCTTCATCTATTAATTTGATGAGCATACAAACATGAATCCATTTTCCAGTCATAGCTAAACCATCGTACTTTCATTTGAAATAGTAATCAAACATCATTTTCTTAATGAATGTCTAACCTAGCTAAATTATACCTCAACTATGTAAACATTCGTAATGGTTCGCATTAACATTAAGAAAATACATGAAGAAATCAACACATTGTAGTAATACAATTGAAAAACTCAAATTGATGGTCTTACAAAAAATGAAGATAAACCGCCTACCTAAACTCGTTGGAAATATAAAAGGAATGATTAAAAGGAAAATTTAGGATTTAGCAAGTAAATAATATTGAGCAGCACTGAACCGGCTCAAAACCAATGAACTTAATTTGTCTTAGTATGAAGGGCTTATATTAACAACATTAGTAAAAGTACAGTACTGGCATTGAAAAAGAAGAAAAAGAAAAAACTGGAATCATAAATGGCACCAAAAGATAAATTGATAATAAATTAAAAAAATTCAGATTTGGATTATTAATAGAAATTCGTAAGGGAAAAAAGTGTGTCATCAAAGCTAATTTCAAAAAATTTTATAATAAAAAATCAAGTCACCTTTTTAGTTTGAAAAGGCTTAATATTTTTAAAAGTTAAAGTCTTATTATAAAATTTGTAAAAATATATTCATTTTAAAAGCACATTTATTATTATAAGTGTTATAAAAAATAATATTATTTTTATATATTATTTTTTAACACTATTATTAAAACATTTAATGTATAAATATTTATGTCATTTTCTATTTAAGCATTTTTTACAATGTTTTAAAAAGTGTTTTTTTAAAATTAATTTTAAAGTATTTTTATTTATAAATTTTTTAAAATGTGATAGTAAAAAATAAATTTTCTAGTAATGAATTTAAATTAAGTTGGAGACTCATCCATACTCTTAATTTTACATTTTAAGATCAAAGTTCCTCCTTTCTGTCGGGAAAGAGATTCTGCTTCTCTATAACTCTTTTAAGGTTTCTGATTTTTTTTTCTCTTCCAAAAATTAGTTCTGAGTCATTCAAGGTATAACAAATTCAGGTATATATCATTAAAGATAAATGAGACTAAAACATACAGGAAGATTACTATTTTTAAAATTTTTCTATATGTGTTCATTCGAGTTTTTAGTTCAGAAAAATAGAAGAAAGCTGGAGATTTAAGGAGAAGTACAAAGCCAAGGTCAATGAAAAGTACAAATGGATTAATTATACAAACAGAGCCAAGGATCTAAGAAATCATGCAAAATGGAGGATGAATCTGGGATTCTTCTATTCGCCTATGTTTCATCATGTAAATGTGAGAAACTCGATTAAGCTGAAAGGATAACTTCAAATGGAAAACTACTTTATTGAAGGATTCAACTTTGGAAAATTAAAGAAGAATAACCAAATAAGAAAAGCTAACATAGCTAAGAAAGTTAAACACAAAGGATAAAGAACTAAAATAAATGGGAAGTTTTTGTGTGATTATTAGAATAAGGAGAAAAAGCCATATGGACAAGAAAAAGAGAGGAGAGTTTATATATCTGCAGGAAAGAAGAAGGAAAATGTTTATGTTTCAAAAAATAAAGCTTCTTCAAAAAGAAAAATCTTCACATAAGCAATTTTTAAGCTTTTCTGGGCTTTTAATTAAACTCAAAAAATTAATAAAATTCCTAATTACTTCCTCCAAAGGATAACTGTAATTTTACTTTTGCCATTCCTAAAAATTATATTTAATTTGTTAGATAATTAACAAAATTTCGTAATAAACATTTTTTAAATTTATCATTTTTATAATAAATATTACAAAAATATAAAACTTATTTTGCCAATTTTGCAAAAAATTAATTCAAGATAATTTTTATTATTTTTATTTTAAAAATTCTATTAAGTTATACACTTTAATAAGTTCTTAATAGACATTTAAATTTATCAATTTTACAATTAAAATTAATAAAAATAACTAAAATTATGATCATCAACTTTGTTTAAATGGAAAATCTTCTAATTTTCCTCCTCTTTTTAAAAATTCTATTTTCTATTAACATTAGTATGACACCTTCTAACAATCATTTTTTTCAAGATTCCAAGATGTTATTAAAAAATATAATAGGAAAATCCTAAAAATATTCATTCCACTTTTATTTAAATGAATGACACTCCAAAAAATAATTTTTAAATGGTAAATAGTAGCGTTTTTAAACTTTACTAGACATTTTTTTTATGTTTTTTATTTGTCATAAATTATTCTTCAAATTGCTTTATTGTTCGTTGTAATGGTATAATCTGAGTTAATATATATTTAATATAAAGGGTTTGTACAGTCATCCTGAATATTTGTTGAAAAAATATTTTTTTTGCTTAGAGTGATTCTTCATTGCTCTTTTATTAATATCTAAAGTTCTGCTAATTATCCAAATAAAATTTTAAATAATAAAAGATGAAAAATAATAAAAGTTATAAATGCTTAAATTAAAAAGTTACCAAAAACTGAAATTGAACTAATTTCGGAAGTTCAACTTGTTAAAGTTTACCTATAGCTGCTATAACTCATTAATATTTTTTAATTTTTATTCAAATTTAACAAGATGTTAATTACTGTCTATTTATTCTCTCTTTTAATTAATTAATAATTAATTTTATTTATTCTTATTTTATTATTCATGTATTATTTAATTTTTAATTTTTATTTCAATACTAATTTAATTGCCGTCTTTGTTATATTTATTATATATTTATTTTTAATTTAATTATTATTTATATTTATCTATTAAAATAAACCATAACAATTAAAATAAAAAATTTAAATATTTTTCTTTAAAAAAAAAATTAATATACAAAATTTTATCTATATATTTTATTTATTTTTATTCTTTTTATCTATGCTAAATATAATTTTTAATATTTTACTTTCAATTTGAAGTTGATTTACTCACTACATTAGTCATTATTATTACCATTATTATTTTTATCAAGAAACATTAAATTTTTTATTTTTATTTTGTTTTTAATTTCATTTATCTCTATGTAAAATTCAAGTTAAAAAACAATATCCCTTAAAATGATAAAACAAAACATAAAATTTTGCTATATTTTATTGTCTGTTTATTTATTATTTCTTTACATATGCTTAACTATACAAATTTATTTAATTATTTAAGATTGTTTTTCTGTTTTCTCATTTTAGTCTGACATTCAGTATTTGTAATATGCATTTCCTCCATTATTTTATATTGTGTCAAAATCAAGTGCAAAATGAAAGTAATAGAATCATGAAAAATGTTCAACTAAAATATTTTTAACATACTTAAATGTGTTATTCTTCAAACAGTAATGAATTTTATATATATTACCTTAGTTTTTTTATTATTGTTATTATTATTCTTTAATTTAATGTTAAATGATTATTTTATTTTAATTTTTTGCTTTAGATTTAATTTATTATATTATAAAAATAAATACAATTAAAATTTAAAAAAGTCAACTATGATAATTAATAGAAAAAGTTACTACTAAAGCTATGTATAATCAGTGTTATTTATTAATGCTTATTTTTATTATTCATTTTTTTTGTTTATCTTCTATTAAATTTATTTGTCTACTATTTTAATTTATTAATTATTATTATTATTATCATTTTTATAAATTTTTAAATTATTTTTTTTATCTTTTTTATTTATTGTTTATTTATTTATATATTCATAAAAAATATGGAAATAAATCTGCAACTATAATAAAAATATTAGGAAGATTAATTCTTTTTATCTCAGTTAAAATTAATATTTATTTACTCTTATTCATTTTTTATAATTTTTCAATTTTTTATTACTAAAAAATACCTTATCTCACTATTTTTTATTATTCTTTAATTTACCATTATTCTATTACAAGAACTTATCAGTAATTTATTAAATATTATTATTATTATTATTTAATATTATTTGTCTATTTTTTTATTTATTAATTTAATTAATTTATTTTTTAATTTCTTTTACCTATTACTATTTTTATAAATCATAACGAAGGATTGAGGCAAAAAATTCTTTTTATATAAGTATTAATAATAATAATAATAATAATAATAATATTAATAATATCATGTTAATAATATATTAAAATAAAGAATGAGGCTTAAGAAAAATATTACATCTTATAAAGTGGGATGTGATTTCATTGACTAAATTGAGTGCACAGTATAATCATGCTAGTTGATTGAAAGAAATACAAAAATGGGATGGTATGGTTTAGGAATACATAAATAATTTTGGTAATAATCTTACTAATCTATTAGATATTTACAAAGAACTATAAATTAAAATTAAAAAAATTTCTATAATCTTGAGGATAAAAAAAACTCTTACTCTAAAATGGATTTAGGAAAAAAATATACTTAAAAATTCATAACACCTAACTATGAAAGTTTAAAAGCGGAAAGCTAGGAAAAGCATTCATAGCAGCCACAGATACGTATTCTCTTTGTTATACTCATCTATTAGATAAACTTTTTTATTCATCATACACTTCCACCTGAAGTATTATCTAGTAAATCATCAGTAGAATTAGATTTTCACAATTTATTTCCATTACATTTACCAAATAAAATATATAAAAAAATTAAAAATATAAAGACATAGCAGTATGACAGAAACCATCTTACTACAACTAAAATTAGAGCTAAAACTTTACCACTTTATTCTTTCCATATTTCTTTTCTTTTCTACTTTTCTTTTTTCATTTCTATTCCTTTTTCCAATGCTCTTTTGCATTTCTCGCACTTCAACCGTGAATGTGCATTTGAAATTAGAAAAATCATACATTGCTGTTTTTTGTTGTATCCAATTTCTTTTCTTTTAAAAAATGCATCTTAGCAGGAACTCTAACTAGCTATTGGGTTGGTGGAGTTTTTTTTCGGTCCAATTTTCCTTATTGCCTAAATATTATTTAATTTATTTTTTTCTTGAATTACACTATTTTTTTCTAAAAATAAAAATATATTATAGTTGATGGATTCATTGGATAATATATAATTAATAATTATTTTTTTTGCTTATTTTTTCTTCTCATTTTTTGGATATTTAATTGTAAGTATAAACGTGTGATTATAATCCCTAAAACAAAATACTGGTTGTGAATAATTTGGCCAGTTTCGGTAAAAACAAATATTATTATTATAGTTTTTAATTATTCATTACAATTGATATTTTTATTATCTATTATTATTGATTATTATTTTTATTTTAATTGGTAGTTATATTGTTATAAATTGTAATATTTTTTCACTTATTTTATCTAATTAATTTATTCTATTATTTTTATTTAATTAGCTCATTAAATTTTATTATTTTGCTATACTGTTTATTTAAATCTCATTTTTCTATGTTTATTTTTAAATTATTTAATGTGTGATATTTTATTATTGATCATTTACCTGCTAATTTTATTTTTATTTAAATTTTTATATTTTATAAATGATTTTAACTTATCAATTATTTATATCATTGATATTTTATTGTTGTTCATTGTTTATTACTAAGTTTATTTTATTTAAATTTTCATAATTTTTATAAGTAATCCTACCTTTATTGTTTTTTCATAATCATTTTAATTTATGTTAATTTTTTGTTATTTACTTTATTTTTAAATATTATCTCCTCTATTTTATTTATTTAACTATTTATTAATATTATTAATTGTACATAATTTTATTATTTTGAGTTGATTATTATATTTATTATAATGATTTTTATTTATATTATTATTATTATTATTTATAGTTATTATCAATATTATTATTGTTATCGGTATTTCTTTGTCATTAATAATATTATTATTTCATATTATGATTGTTATTACTTGTAATTAATTCGAAAGACGGCAATGACTCGTTAAAATTTTGAAAATGAATGATTTTGATGATGTGTGGGTCGCCACCAAATTTTTATTTAAGGAAAAGATTTGGAAAAACCACAACTTGAAGATGAGATTCTAAGTTCGGGGAGTGGGATTCAAATGGGAAGGTGTTTAGGCACCTTCAACCGCGTTGAAGACAACGTGCCTCCATAGCGAAAGTGTGTGATTTCTGAAAATTGTTTGATCCTTAGTTAACATGAAAATAAATAGCTTGATGGAGGTTAACTGACGGACTTGATCCTGTCCTACGTATTCGGTCCGATTATTAAACTCAAGAGCTTCGTAGTTAGTTTGGTCGAAGGCTTGACCTTGAAAAATTGTTTGAAAAATGCTTGAAGCTTGACCTTCGTATTTGAAAGACTGGTGTTATTTTGAAAGAAGGGCAATCCTATCCATTATACCTGAAGTCCAAGGCAACTACGGCTGCACACTTGGAATGTCTACAGAAATCTCTATAACAACTGAAAAGCTTTGATTGTGTAGAGCTCGTCGCGTGGAATTAAGAATGCAAAACAAATTTTTATTTTTGAAAAATTAATCACAAAAAAAAGAAAGCGGGTTTTATTTAGTAAGAAAGAAAAGATACTAATCCCGTACATCCTGAGGCCCAAGACAACTGCGGGTTGCGCTTGGACCCATCGAATCAAAGCGAAGCAATGAAGAAAAAAAGCTACCAGTTCGTGTTTAAAAGCTGATCGCGTGAGATTAAATTGCTCAAAACAAGTCTTAATAAAACTATTAAATGAGAGATCCTCGTCCCACATATGCCTGGGGCTGAACAACTACGGCTGCGTTTCCGGGGCCCATGTGAATTCCCTAGGAGGTGAAACGAGAAAAAGCTACCGGTTAGATCCCTAGAGTTCATCGCGTGAGACCCTAGAACCAAAAACTTGATTGATTTTTTTCAAGATTCATCTTGATTGATTAAAATTAATTTGATTTGACTTTTTTGAAAAGAGTTTGTTTGAACTCTTGGGATTTACTTGAATGATTTTGTTTTGATTTTTAAAGAAAGGAATTTGATTTTATGTGAAAGGAAGGATTCGGATATGTTTTGAAAATTCGAAAAATTAATTAGCATGATAGGAAAATTCTTTTTTGGTTTTGATTTAGAATTTTAGAAATTGGGGCATATGAAGTCTTGAGGGCAGAATGGTAATCTGGAAAGCTCTAGGGATAATTTAATATTTCCCGAGGTCTTTGAGGGGAGCATCCTGTAATTTTATAATCCGACTCCTAAGAGTCTCTCTGCGACTCTTTTTAAGGCACCACATTAAGACCAAGTTTGCTATCATTTACAAAGCAGGATTGGTTTTGAGGTGTCACCATTCCAGGCATGTAGCAAACCCCTCCTTAATTCTGAGAACATTTTCCAGCTTGTTATGCTTAGGTTCCATTTTAATTACCTTTGGTTCAGAAAAGGTGGCATGCTAAAACATCCATCATAGTTTGGTATATTTCATGGTTGAATAACATAAATTGTAGGTTATGGGATTCCTCAACCTATACGCCACAGGAAAATTCCCTTTCCCGAGCAGGTTGTCAAAGGTCTGATGATCTAGGTGGACTTAACAAACTATGAGGTGAACTCTGGCGAGGCCTAAGATCGGTCCACGAGTTGAAGTTGTGGATTTCTTATTGAGCCAATTCTAAATGAGATAAATTCAATAGGAATTTCTTTGTTTAGTGTACGAATCGAGGATCATTCTTTGTACACCCGATTCGGTGTTAGAATGTGGAGACTTGAGTCTCGAGTTCTCAAATCTTTCGGTAGCTCATTGTGTGAAAGATTAGAAGACCTTAAGGACACATCTCTCAAATCGAACTACAATCAAATCTTGGTATTTTAGATCAAAGACATAGGAAAGCTGCACTTAGATCGAATTCTGCTTCCAAGATGCAAGCTTGCTATCAAAGTGGCTCTTAGAAACTAGGGAGGATCCGGGGACTTGCCTAAAATTTCAATTTCTACCATGGTTTTACAGACCTACGAGAATGGGTTTATTTCCTCACAATTGTCCCAAATCATCATTATTTTCCTATTTCTTCTCTTACTAAATCCTCTGCATTTATTAGCCTCGAATTAAATTCAAGATTTACCTCTTGGATGGAACACTAAATTCAAACCCCGTTTGCCCAAATTCAAATGATGCCTAACTCAAAGTTTTGATTTAGTCAAAGCTTAGTGGTTGGAGACCATTTGATTAACACTCACCTAATGGCCTTATTATCAACCTGTTCTTTTGATTTTAGACCAGGTGGCTCCTGAAGCCATCCAAGAGCTCCACGTAATCTACGGGATCGGGATGAAGCTAGGCTTAGGTTCAATTGATGATTTCAAGCTTATTTCAAGGTGCGACTATTAACCTCCTAAATTTCTGTTTTTTTCATAAGGTTTAGCTGAGATTATCTTTAATATTTCTCCAACCGAGGAGAGGCTTGTTTGTCTAAGTCTAATACTAATTGGAGATCAGGCCTCCTGTAAAGTTCAGATCAAAGGAGTAAGGGTCCCTGCGAAATTTATTCAAACCTATCCTAGGAATTAGTTTCTATGTTAATTCAACTTTTCCCGAGATAATTTTACAAGCAGTGAGCCTCCATAAGTGCAGGTGAACTCTAAAAGAGACACAGTCACGACCTCTAATCCGCTACGTAATCAAATCCAGTGAAAGCCCGTGGCATTTAAATGCGGAACTAATATCACATTCATTCTTTATTCAGTGATTTAGATGGGTGAACTAATGAAGAAGTCCTAATATCCCTTTGCGATGTTAAAACTTCAACCTTGCCGGTAGTAATAGCAATCTAAGCCCAAAGTTCATGAAGCGGAAAGACGATTTTGTTCCGTTACGTAATTTCTCAAGATTAATTGGAGTTTGTGACTCGTCTAGTGAAAAGAAGACTGAGTTGGAGATCTCCTACAGTGGGCTTTGGATATCCTCTCATTTGTTCGGCTAGGTATAAGCTAAATGCCGGGACCTAGACACACGCTTGGTTAAAAGTTCTATTGTTGTAGACCTGACTTGCATCTAGTGCATTGGTGTAATCAAATCATGATACCAACAAATTTGAATCTGGTTGTCACGACAGTTTTGGCGTGGACGTCAATCCATGCCTTTAATCCAACACTTCATGCAGGACACTAAAATCCAAAGCTTCTTCTATGAATTCGGACTCACTTTATTGTTTACTTCTATTGGAGGAGCGAGAACCTGGTTTAGTTCGGAAACTAACCTGGGCTTTGTGGCCTGGTCTGAGTCTGATAGGCCGGTCGTTTGCTTGCGAGTGACGTTTTGCACTTTGTGAATTTAGCATCAAAGCTATACGCTGGACTGCAGGTAAGTGCGATCCGGTTTCAAATAGGCATAGAGTGTTTGCACATGAAAACAGTTTTTGCGCCACTGCTCCAGGATTCTGAAGCTCTCCAAGCTTCAACACTGGACTTGGGCAAGCTGATCAGGTTTCGGATGGGCATCAGGTGTTTACCTATGAGAACCAGAGCATGTATGTCGATTCTACGGCTCAAAACTAACTTTGGACTTAGGTAAGCGATCGTTTTCAAATAGGCATAAGTGCCTATGAGAATCGGTTTATATGTCGGACTTTAGGCTCCAAAACTGCTGGACTTAGGTAAGCGATCCGATTTCAAATAGGCATAGGTGTTTGCCTATGAGAACAAGTTTGCCATATCGATTCTGGAGGCTCCAAACTAACTTTGTTAAAAAAGTGGCGATCCAGTTTCAAATGAGCATATAAGTGCCTATGAGAATCGGCGCCATATCAGGACTTTTGGCTCCAAAACTAACTTTGGACTTGATGGTAAGTCTGATCAGTTTCAAATAGGCATAGATGTTTTGCCTATGAGAACCATTTATGCTCAGTTAGAGCTCAAAGCTAACTTTGGACTTGAGTAGGCGATCCGATTTCAAATAGGCATAGGTGTTTGCCTATGAGAACCAGGCTGCCATATCGGACTTTAGGCTCCAAACTAACCTGGACTTGGGTAAGCCAGTCAGTTTCAAATAGCTGGTGCATGAATCAAAATATGCCATATCAAGTTTTAGGCTCCAAAGCTAACCTGGACTTAGGTGGCAGATCCGGTTCAATAGCGAAGTGCATGTGAGAATTTTACCTGCCATGTCAGGACTTTTAAGTGATCAAATGACCCATTACTTGCTCTCAATCCATTGAACCATCACGGCCTATGTTAGCTCATCAAACCTAGGGAAGCCTAAGCCATTACTACGACCTTTCACGGTGGCTTAAGCAAACCAGGACTTTGGTTTATTATGAGCAATTCTGTTATTTGATATTTGACCACAGGTTTAACTTCTCGAGGTTGATACCTCACTAATTTCCTCATCTATCAATTTGTCCCCTTTTCTATCATTATGGAATTGTGTGGATCAAGGAGGCTAAGTAAAAGCGTAATGTTGGGGATCGAGAATCAGCTGGCACGCTTCACAGAGACTATACTGGTGAAGATAGGTATCTTTTGCAATCATTGGCGAGAATAAAGCAGGATTCAATGTCTAATTCCAAACTCTAATTGAGTGCTCCTGGTAGCGGCGGAAAACACAATGGACCCTTATATATTCTATGAACCTGGCCAAATTTCTAACTCAAAAATTTATCTAGCATCAAATGACATAGTGCAATAGACGTGGCATAGAGGCTGTGGCAGGTCCCTAGACGTGTTTGCAACCGAAGCGGTTTCTATGAGGAGTACTAATAGATTATGGCGAGGCTACCGGGAAAGGCACCGGAGAAGCAAAGAAATTAGGGACTATTTGGAGGTCCTCGTTATTCATGACCAGATTTAAAGCTACGTGAGAAAGATATTGAGTGACAAATGACCTGAGCTGAACAGTTCATTGAGTCGAGGCCTGGAATAAATGGTCATGGTCATCATAGACTTAGGGGAGCTTATGAATCCAAATGCTGTCGATGAGCCAAAGGGACATTTCACATTTGATTTTCCTAAGCTAATCACGATGATCAGAACAAGGTTCACCATTAACAATTTCATACAATTCTTGACTTTGAGAACAGCAATATGCCGCGATGAAACAACAACATCACCCTCTAGGTTTCTTTCATGAAATTTGCTTAAGGAGAGTATTGTTGATAAAGAATTAGGATCGAGCGAGGGCAGGGATCATTGAGCCTATAGTTTGGTCATGTTTCTAATAACAGTTAAGCATATTCTAAATTTTCACAGGGTCAATCAATATGCAAGGCACTACTTTAATGATCAATAACGGAGCAATTTGCAGTATATCCATTCAAATTAACTTGTCATTCTTATCAGCATGATGAACATCGATATTCTCAAGATTTGTAATGAAGATGCAGGAAAGCAAGCAATGAATTGATTCAAGCAGGAAAAGAATTATTGATCGTTATTTCAAAATCACAACATAAATCCAAGATTTATCTACTACGAATCATCCCCATCCAACCAGCCAATGAGATTTAATTAGAATCGTAATTGCAAATAAATTTATCAACTCATACGACTCATCATAACTGAAACAAATCAAGCAAGGCTAAATCACAAATTAGAAAAAAGATGATGATTTTAAGATTCATTCCAAAATCAACAATTAATTAAATGCACATAGCGTGAGAAAACCAAACACGTTCCAACCCTAAAGAAGCTTAATTAGAGAGAATTCTAACTGAATTAGATACAATAATATGAATCTGCTTGGAAAGTCGGAAGCTCTAAAACCAGGTTTAACGAAAATTGAACCTACAAGCTTTAAAATGTACCAAGACAAGATTCTCTTCACTAACACCACCTCTTCTTTCCTCAGAACTTTCAAAATTCTTGCTTCCAGAATAAAACCAACTCCTGTTTTAAACTTTTTTATAGATATTATTTTTGATGGTTTTTATTTTTTTTTATTTTTTTAAAAAAGTTGAATCTATTAATATTATTATTATTTTTACCTATTTCATTTTTAAAACTTCGCCATCTCAACATATTTTTAATACCATGTCTAAGTCATTGTTTCGTTTAATATAGTTTTGGTTGTATTTTTGTTTCCTTCCATTTTCATTTATTTTCGAAAATTTCGATTTAAATTTCAGTTTGTATTTTATTTTTCTTCTCTTTTTTATTAATTTGGATGGAATAAATTACAAATTCATTTATTTATTTTTTCGAAAAACTTTAACTGTGCATTTCTGTTTTTTATGAAAATGAATTTTTAATATTGATATTTGATTTAAATCACACCTAATTATAACCTGACTCACTATAATTTCTTAAAATAAGTCTTAGATATAATTAAGCTTAATTATACAGCCATTAACACTTATTTGGCTATTAATATAAGTAGTATTTATTATATTACTTTTTCATCTTCTTTTATTTATACTTTTTAATACTATTACAAATATAAATTTTATTTTTTATCTATTATTGGCTTAGTTCAATTTCGTGATATATATAATTTATTTATTATTATTATAGTATTAGCCTGTTATTTTCTATTATTGCTATTTTACCATCATGTTTATCACATTACTTTTATTACAATTTTTTTAATTTTTATAAATAATAAGTCTATTAAAAATATTCAATTCAAAATTCGATTTACATGTACTTTATAAATATAATTTTTCTTTATATAAAAAAAATAATTTAAATGAAATATCCTTGTTAATAATAAACATTTCCATTAGTTACTTTATTAACTTGATGATATTTAATTTAAATTTTTATAAATAATTAATTTAATTTCTGCCTTTAAAAGGATAATTTAGATAAAATTTGAAATTTTTAATTTGGCTCTCTAAATTGACACTTAATTTCATACTCTTAAAATTTAAGTATTTATTAATATTTTTAATAAAATTGTTAAATATAATTAGTATTTGAGAAATTCCATTTTGTGAATTTTTCATTATCTTTGAAAAGATATTAGAATAAGAAAAATTAAAGTGTTAAGTCAAAATTAATTTTTATAATACTAATTCCTTATTTTAATTTTATCTATTAATTCAATAAATTTTGTGTTTATCATTTTATTTATTTATCCAATAATTTATTTATTTGATTTTTTATTTATTTTTATAGTTTAAAATGATTTTTTTATTTGTATTTTCATTAAAAAGGTAAAATAAATAATTTTAAAATTATCACTAATTTTTACAAATTGATTTAAGATAACCATTTTAGGACGGATGTATTAGGAATGTCATGAGGTTAAATTTCCACCCTTTCCTAGATTGACTTTCGAACCAATTCTAATTTTTGCAGACCATTTTATTGTTTGCTTAAAATAATTTCTTTTTAATTTAAGATAAAATTGATGACGACTTTGTTTTATTATTTTTTCAAAATTAACCTTATTTTAATTTGTTTGTCTTCCATTCTAAGATAGATGTTACAATAACAACTCATGCATATCACCCATTATTTCACCATTTAAGAGTCAAGTAATTGTGCTCATATATATATCACCAATTATTCTCATAGTTTAATATGTTGAGAATGATTGTGCAAGATCCATACATTTGCTTAATGGTGAATTAAGAAATTTCTTTATCTATTCACAAATCAGTGGTGAAGTAGCAAACAACAAGATTTAATTTAGTGATCTCATCCATCCTCTTTCATTCACCCAGTTACCATCATCGTATCTCTTAGGAGGAGCTCTACAATTCATAGCCACAATCATTACTCATAATATATCCATTTAGCTTTAATCACTAGTGGAAAAATAGTATTTTATAATAGAATTTTACATTGGTTGTTCTCCAACTGATGTAGAAAAAATGCGATGGTATTTTTGTAAATAAAACTAATACTTTCTACATCGCTTATAGAGAAACCAATATAAAAATCACTTTCTACATCGGTTATGTAGAGAACCAATGTAGAATCACTAGTAAAAAACAATTTTTTATACCAACCTTTTACATCAATGTTGGAAACGATGTAAAAAATGACGTGGCGGAAAATTTATAATTAAGGGAATAAGTTATTACATCAGATGTATCCTTAACCAATGTAATAAGTATTATCTACCTCGGTTGTACTAATTAACCAATGTAAAATGTTATTCTCAGTTCTTTTCTTTCTCTATGAATTACTTCCTATTGTCGTCGCAACATTTTACAAACATTAAAAATTCTCAACAACCATTGTCGTCCCCTATCTCTGTTATTGTTTCGCTCCCCATTGCTGTGGTAGGAAGTCTCTCTCTCATCTCATAAATGATTTCCTTTGTGATGTGGTAATGTGACCTCTATCCATTGTAAACTATGGTAGGAACTCTTTCCCCATTATTGTTTGAAATCATTATTGTGAGCCTGTGACCTATCTTCATCATTTTGTGGAATATGAATTCGAAGTTCTTCGAGGAATTTGAGGTTGATTTAGAAATTGAAGAAACTTTATTGTGAGTTGAATACTTCTTTATCTTAGTCTTCTCTTTCAATTGTATAATTTATTTTGAGTTTTATTTGAATTTGAAACCATGATTTATGGTACATTTGCTCAATCCAGGATTAAATGGCATTAGTTTTCTAAAATTTTATTTAATTTTACAATTTATTATAATTTTGGTAACATATTTCTCTGAAGGACTGAGGATTAAAATCCTACTTTAGGTTGAAGCTAATTTATATGTTAGTTGCTTTTATCTATCTTGATGAAAATGTTGAGTTCATTGTTGTTGATGATTTTATAAGAATATAATCCTTTATTTCCCATCCCTTTCTCTGTGAGCTAAGTTTAATGTTAAACTCTAGGCTTGGTTGTTTTCTGTTATAACTTGTAATTTAGGTTGAGTTGAGTATCATCATAATTGCTTTTATAACTTGGATTAGAGTTTTCTTGTAGGGAGTATTGTTTTCTTCTTTCTTAGAAGATTGTCTTTAGATGCTAGGATTATGGTCTAAGTCCACAACTGTAATTTCTTTGTTGTTCTGTTAGTTGTGGTAATAGTTAATCATTGCTAAAGCATTATATTTAAATTTTATCTAGTTAATTTTTAATTGAGTGAATTTTTAAAATTGATAAAGAGAAACTTGTTGCCTGCTATGATGACAGGCTAATTCTACTTTCCTTGATATAGTATTACATTAAACATATTGATTGATACAGTCCCAAATCTTTAGTGAAATAGTCAATGCTTGAAAATACTTAGAGAAGAGATTTTTGAACCCAATTTGACCTAGTAAAATACAACAAAAAGAAGATAAAGTCTATACTATAAAGAGTCAAGGATGAAAACATGATTGACCAGTTGACAATATAGGACTTGATCTTATATTTGGAATTGAGTATGGCTCCTCACTTGAGATTCTATGGGCCAAGTAATTTTTATTGATCCAAATGTATATATCTATATATTCTTCTCACGACAATCCTCAATGAGTTAAGGATTGTCAAGTTGAAAGTTCATGGTGTTATTGCTGGCGAAACTTGCTAGAATGGTAAAGTTACCTTAGCTTTGTAAGCCTTGCTGTGACTGGATGAATGGCGCTACTTGGAAACCACAATTTGTTACTTGAGAGACCTAAAATACCTTAACCTCTCTTGGCTTAACATGTGATTTATTTGACCTTCTCCTTTAAACTTGACCTCCCAAGTATTGTGCAACAACATGTAAGAACTAGGTACAACTACATCGTATAAGTAAAAATCATATGAACTATGTCTAGTAATATGACTAACAGTAGAATTGTGTGTAGAATATGATGAGCAAGTAGCTTTGGTAGAAGGCGACAACTTAACATTTGAAATTTAATAGAGGCCATAAGCTCCAAGAGTGTCTTTGAGAAAAAAAATCACAAGTGCCCAGAGATTTCGCAAGGCAATGAGGAGGGTGAAACTCAAAAAAGATAAGTTAATCACAAACAAATTTGCTGATACTGATGAGATTTTTGGTGATACTAGGAACCAATAATAAATTTTTTTAGAGTGAGTGAGGTGTTAGAAGGTAAAGGAGAGTGGAAGGAAGTAGAACCAATGGAGGATATGGGCAAGCCTTGCCCATTGCCCATTAGAATCTAGTCATCATCACTAAGGAGTACTATGAATCAAGTTGTGTAGGTCAGAAATGACATGGTGAGTGGCACCAGAGTCTAGATACCAATCCTTCATGGAGTGTAGTGCATTAGAATCGATGAGGAGAACATGGGGTGATGTTGTTAGTGGCTACACAGGTGGATTGAATGCAACATGGAGGGTCTGGGAGCTCCTAGATAAGGTGATGGTAGTGTGGGGGAAAGATCGACTGAAGCGAGGTGGAAGTGGATATGGTATTGTAGTGGGTCATATAGCTTATGAAGATTGAGGAAAAATGGACTGAGAGTACCATGGAAATTAGGGACATAACCAGCCTGAGATGAATTACGACCAACTAAATCTGTGAAAATAATTTAAAGCATCATAACTTGTCTTATGACAAATTTGGCTAACAAACCAAAACTAGGCTAAAATGGAATTATCTGCTCAAAGTTTTGAGAGTTACAATAGTGCCGCATAGTAGTTTTGGGGACATAGGTTGTAGGGATATCAAACCTGATTTTCTGTATTATATTTCATTCAGATGATTTAAATTTAAACCAACTAAATGGGAGTACAAACAAGAGGGAAAAATAATTTATAAAGAAGGGTGTTTATTAAGTCTTAAAGGTAAAAATGACCAATCTATATCTTGTGATATCATAGGAGTGCTTCCTAGATAACATCTTGCCACAACATTCTTTGAACTGGACAGAAATATGTCCACATGAATCCATATGATGCATGCATGCATACAAATTTGTGCTTATGGGGGAATTGTGCCCTTTTCTAATTAATCACCTGCATATGTATGCTAGAGTACCTTTCTTCACAATCCAAAAAATCATTCCAAGGCAGTGAGCTCTGGTGTAAAATTCACATAATAGCCATTTTTATATAATGTGGTGTTGGATTTTATATGCATGTTACTATTGGATATTAAATGATCATAATAATGGTCCACAAAAACAACTTATATTTTGCACCAATTGAGTCTTAGTTTTTAAGTGTTTCACCTTTAAGTGATCTCTTACTCTCATTTCTGGAATAAATGCTAGATCCTTTGTTATAATGTTTTGAAAGCTTTATATTGTTTTCATATGGCACTTGAAAAACTAGAGATGTGTGGCGGTTCATTTAACTTGGTGAAAGTTACAACATATACTCAGTTTAAAAATATTTTAATCATTAAATAATTTAATTTTATTGTTGAACTGTTTAATCCAATTGGATGAATAATTGTATCCTATACTTTATTTCGTTTTGAAAAGGTTTATGATTTGCTTATTATTGATGTTTTTCTACTGCAAGGCTTTATAGCTGTTTTATGCAGTGAGTGGTATGTTGTATCCATACAAATAATATGGCCATTAAAAAATGTATCCATACAAAATTATTATGATTGTGCTTTCTTTTTTGAATCTATCTAGAAATGTTTCTATTACAAGAAATTATCTTTAGTAAGCCCTTGAATTTGTAAGCTAGTATAAAATTAATTGCTAAAGGACTTTTTAGAAAGGGGATTGGGTCATTGGCAGATCTTCAGAGAGATTGATGTGTAGTGTAATATGTTTCATATTCTTAATTTTTATGTCCTTTTACTTTTATTTCATTTTTTATGATTTCTTATCCTCTTATGTTTGAATCTCCTTTCTTTCTTTATAAAAATTCTGTCTATTTGAAAAAAAAAAAATAAAACAGTCCTGAGAATTGGTTTTGTCTAGTTTATGTGGGTTTTGTTTTTGTTGTTTGCTGTTAATTCACAATTATGGATGTACTTGTTCTATATTTTGGTCGGCTTTGGATGTAATTTTGGTCAGCTATGTAGTCAATTAGGCCTATTGCGTTTTATAATTGAAATGCAGCTTCATATTTCAAGTCTAATCCTTTTTATTATTTTTTCCAGCCTTGACCAACCTACACACTTTCTATGATTTTAATTAGTTTCCAAGAAATATAATAGATAAATAAATAAAATAATTGAATGTACTACAAGGAATAGGATGGCAACATCTTAACATGGCTTGACATAAGATTGTGTACATACGAATTTCTTCTTCTCTGTATGATGTTTTCAATGTTTTTCAATCGTATTTTAACTTCATTAATTATAGGGAACTGACTATGGATTGCTTATCTTATTGCAGGGAGTTTCTGATCATGTTGTTGCAGAAGACTGCTCAAATTGATCGCTGTCAACAAGAAGAAGCTCCTAACCTGCTGCCCTAACTGATTAGCTCAGATATAACCTAAACTTTACTACTTGTTCAATTTTTTCTTGTTATTGTGCATCCAAACCTTAAAAACTTGTTTTTTAACATCTACATGAGAGCAAAACTATTGGACCTCCTACTCATTCTATTTCTGAATCTTCCAAGTTGTAAAGAGAGGAAGCAAACCCTTGAAATGCTAGAAACATTTCTACATTTATTTTGTTTCTATTTTCGTGAGTGTCAAAGGTTTTTGTGCTGTGATTCTCTTAATGGAATTGAGAACTTATTCACATTTTTTGTAATCAAATGCTTGAGTTCCTATCATAGTCCACATTCTCTTATATTTTTTATTGCTTTTTAATCAACAGAATTTGAGACTGTTGGTGTCTTGGAAGATTTTCTTTCATCCTTCTCACTCAACCAAGTTCATCAAAGAAGATCTAAACAAGTAAGAGTTTACTTTCCCTTTTCTTTTTTTTTTCTCTTCTAGTTTATCAACTTTTTTTATCTTATTCTTCTCTACTAGGTCTTACATTTTATAAATCATTGTTGAATATCTCTTCTTGTGACCATTATCCTTAGTGGAATGGTGCTAGTTGGCTATTTAAATACAAGTTTTGAATTAAGAGTTAAATAGTTGAAATCGTGAGGACTAAACTCAAGATCCCAAACCTTAAAACTTACACCTTTATGAGTTATTCTTAAACATAATAGACTATTTAAGGATCTTAGAAGAACCTTGAGCCTTTATCCTTAAAACTTAAAACTTTAAAATCATGCTAAGATAATGAAAACTAGGTATTTAATGAAAGCATAGGGACCTTATACTTTGAATGTCTACTAATTTTAGCAATCAGAAGTTGGTCTTCACATTAGATAGCCAAGAAGAATGATAGCAATTGTTTATGGTCATTTTATGTTTTAAGCAAAGTCTTGGTCTTGACATACTTCTTTTTAAATCACCAAAATTAGTGTCTATCTTCAAGATCTTCAACTCATAATAAATTTAAGAAGCTTAGGTAGCCCATAAAACATAATACTAGTCATTCCCTTTGTGGGAAACCATATATCTCATTCTTAACTCCCAAACTCTCATAAACAGCATGGTCTCTCTCTTGGCCAACCCCTATCTTCTTTCATGTAGTACATAACCTTCATTGTCACATGATCAAAATATCAACCTACCTATCTCCACTCTCTCTATTTTATTCACTCTCTCTTTATATCAACTGAAGTCTTTTGTTCATACCTTAGTTAAAATTCTTTGAAAGATGTTCATGAGGGTGTGATTCTAGAGTTAGAGATCTTTCATAGACCGTTACCTAATTTTTATACCATAAGAATTAAAACACTTAAGAATAGTGTTTTATATCGTAAGACTTAAGAGGTAGGTTACTTGCACTTGATCACCACTTATTGTTGATAACTAAAATAAGGCAATTAGAATAATTATACATATCTCAATTGTTATTGATCTTTCCAAGTTAATTTTATTCCTTTTCTTGAATTCAAATATGAGCATACCTTTAGTTTTCTGTTTGAGCTTGAACAATGAGTATATTGTTGAATAAGTAAACCATTTATTGTATTCAATCTTAAATTGTCCAAGTTAAACAATTTGGGACTAAAGTTTTTTATTCAATGGTTAACAATTTCTTCTTAAATCTTATAAATTGTACTTGATGAAATTTCGGTTTAGTTCATTTTGCATTGTCTCTAGGTACATGCTTGGTTATGGTAAATGAAATCATAGTCAAGTTATGTACTTGAAGACTAATGCGTAATGCTGCTGAAATTTCATCAAGTATGATATTCCAGATTTAAGAAGTATGTTAATCGATGAATAATTTTTTTTTCTTTTAAATGGGATAGGGCCTTACCAATAGTAAGGAGAATAAATTACCAATTATGAGTGACAAGGTTAATGGGTATCCTAAATCACGTGTCTATGATTCTTGTATAGTATGGATTGTAGTAGGATAAATGCTAAACAGACGAGTGATCAATGCGAGAATAGAGTGGAAGAGTTTTTGAATTTTTCATAGATAAATCTTCCTCAAAGTAATGGATGATTTTACTGTCCATGTGTTAATTGTCTAAATGAGATATGGTTGAATGTTGATGAAATTAGAGAGCATGTTCTTTGTGATGGATTTTACAGAAGTTATACAAGATAGACATGCCCTGTATGTCAAGTTTCATGTTATAAACTAAAGGATGGTAATTCAAGTTGCGATGGAAGCACAAAGGGGCCTCCAGTCAAAGTGTTGTGTTATCTTCCAATAATTCCAAGGTTCAAATGGTTGTTTTGTAATAAACATGATGCAAAGAACCTTAGATGGCATGCAAATGAAAGACAAATTGATGGAAAACTTCATTATTTAGCTAATGGTTTGAAATGGAAGACAATTGATCAACTATTTTTGGATTTTGGAAATGAGTCAAGAAACCTATGGCTTGCACTTGTAATAGATGGAATGAATCTGTAGGGTACTTTAAGTAGTAAGCATAATTCATGGTTTCTTCTTTTGATAATTTACAACCTTTCTCCTGAGTTGTGTATGGAATATAAATACATCATGTTGTCTATGATGATTTCAAGCCCACAACATCCTGGAAATGACATAGACGTTTATCTTGCTTGATTGATTGAAAACTTACGAAATCTATGGGAAGAAAGTGTGGATGTGTTTGATGGGTATGCTAATGAAAATTTCAAGATGGGGGCTATGTTTTTTTACACTATTAATGACTTTCCAGCATATGAAAATTTATGCGGATATAGTGCTAAGGGGCACAAAGCATATTCTATATGTGAAGAAGACACAATTTACCATCAACTGCATCATGGAAGGAAGAGAGTATATCGTGGTCATTGAAAATTTCTCAGGACTAATCACTCATATCGTAGATTAAGGAAAGCTTTTAATGGGTTACTAAAAAATGAGGTTGCTCCAAAGGCCTTAACAAGACAAGAAGTTTATGAATGGGTGAAAAATATCAATGTTATTTTTGGAAAGACTCAAAAGAAGGTCACTGAGATAAGGATATGGAAGAAAATATTAATATTTTTTTATCTTCCATACTAGTGCAATCTTAATGTTAGACATTGTATTGATGTGATGCATATGGAATATGTGTGATAGCGTCATTGGAACACTCCTCAATATACAGGGCAAGACTAAGGATAGTGTAAATTCTTGACTAGATTTGGATTGGATGGGTATACAACAGAAGTTTGCGCCATAGTCTGTCGTAAAACGAACATATTTGCCCCTAGTATATCATACATTGTCAAAAAAAGAGAAAGTAAGTTTATGTGAGTGCCTACATGGGGTTAAAGTGCCACAAGGTTATTCTTCAAATTTCAAAAAGACTTGTCTCCATGAAAGATCTAAAGTTAGTTGAGTTAAAGTCTCACGATTTTCATGTGTTGATGCAACAACTACTCCCAGTGATTATTCATGACATTTTTCCTAAAAAGGTTAGACACACCATAAGTAGGTTGTGCTTCTTTTTCAATGTAATATGTAGCAAATCCATTTACCCTCTAAAATTGGATGAGTTGGAAAATGAAGCTTTTACTGTCTTATGTCAATTGGAGATGTATTTTCCTCCATCATTTTTTCACATTATGGTTCACTTGGTTGTTCATGTAGTGAAGGAGATCAAGTTATGTGGTCCAGTTTATCTAAGGTGGATGTATCCAATTGAACAATACATGAAAATATGAAAAGGCTATATGAATAATCAACACCGTTTTGAGGCATCTATAATTGAAAGATACATTGCAGAAGAGGCAATTGAGTTTTTTATAGAGTAATTGTTAGAGGTGGAACCCATAGGACTTCCTAAGTTCCATCATAAGGGAAGACACATAGGTAAAGATACATGAGGCAAACTGTGAAAAGCATGAGTTGTGCAGAATTCCTTCAAGCACATTTGTATATTTTGAATAATACCGATGAGGTTTAACCTTACTTATCTACTCAAAATCATTATAAGGGAAAAAAAACTTCGAACGAACAAGAATAGTTGTTGAATGAGCATAACAAAACGTTCTTAACCTAGTTTGATGAAACTATTAAGAAGAATGATGATGCCTCTAATACATTGAAGTGACTAGCAAATGACCCAAACTTTGATGTCATATGGATATGATATCAATAAATTTTCCTTTTACACAAAGTCTCAAGATAATAAAAGTACCATGCAAAATAGTGGGGTTATGGTGGTAGCAAAGTCGATGCATTTTTCAAGTTCCAAAGATAAAAGCCTATTATGTTTTACCCCAAATTTAAAGTGTTTATTTTCAAATGCATATGGATTGATAGTAACAATGATTTGCAAGTTGATAAATTGAGATTTACATTGGTTGACCTTTATAAAGTAGCTTATAGAGATAACCCTTTTATCATGACCCACCAAGCAAAACAAGTATTTTATGTTGAAGATCCTTCAAACTAAAGGTGACCAGTCGTTCTTTAGGAAAAGATGACAATTGGTAGTGATGACACCAATGATTTGAAAAATATTAATATTTTTCAAACTCTTTTCTCATCAATGATAGCTACTGTTAATAAAGAAAATAAAATTGATGATGTACATGCTATTCAAAATGATCATCATAAAGGAATATGGGAAAATTTTACTATATGATACAAGTTAGTTATTTATTTGATCATATCATCATTCTATGTTTATTTTTTTTACTTATTTTAAAATTTTTATTACTTCTTTCATATTCAATATAGTTTTTAACGTATATTTTTACATGTTTCAATAGGCACATAGTTGACTCGTCAGAGAACCCTCCTTCCCAAAGTGGGTTCGATAGCCAATCTCGGCAGAAGAAGGGAAGACGAGCAACACAGTTAATGGAGTTAACTCTTAGCTAGAGTGGTGAGTAGAGGATTCCTACAGAGTTTGATCAAGCCACTGGGAATCCTTTAGGGCCAAACAAAACAAATTTTAAGAGTTATGTGACCCTCCTTGGACGAAGCAAAGCTAGTATTTTGAAGAAGAATTGGAATGATGTAGAACTTTGAGTGAAAGATCAAATTTGGAAGACTATCATGATATTTAACTTTAAATCATTAAGTTTCTCCATATATTTATGATTCACTAACTAATTACATCTCTTGTTTTATGTAGCTACATATGATGTGTGCCAAATACTAGCTTGCTGAAGAGGAGGTGGCTTTCATTTGCCGGTGAACGCTAGAGGGTCTTCAAGACACATCCTACCAGTAAATATAAATATATATATATATATATTATATATATATATATATATATATATATATATATATATATGGGTCATTGAAGGATGTGTCTCATGTGAGGAGTACCAGTTCCTTAATGATGACATTTGATAGAGATTTGTTGAGGCCTGGAAGGATCCTACATTCGTTGTATGTATCTTTATAAACTTTGTGTTTATTTTTAATTGACTAATATAAGATATATTATGTGTAATTGATTTGATTTCTTATAATACGAGAAAAGAAAGAAAGCTCAACAAATTTCTGCAAAGAACTGTTACCCCATAGATTATCTTGTGGGGGGTTATGAGTTGCTTGAGGAAAGACTCATGGAGCAAAAGTTGAAAGACGTCAACAATCATCTGAAGCAAACCTATCTACATTTTTGTCTCCACTATCTCCACCCACATGCCATAAGAAATGGAAGAGAGCATGCCAAAAAACTTCTGGAGAGTATACATTAGAGCCTTCTTGCATTGTTACTAAGAAGATTGTAAGTAATTAGAAAATTTAACATTTTTTATTTCGCTTAAAACATGTATATTACTAATAACAACCCTTTTTTATTTTTTAGGATTCTTTGGTTAAACAAAACTCATAGGGAGTCTTTGTTCCAGTTGGATAGGTTGATATTCTGAGTACTGTTATTGGCTAACCAGAGCATCCAGGTTATGTTCATGCTGCTAAACGAGGTGTTGACATTAGATAATATTTTGGATTATCTTCCACACCATGCCTCCAAAAGGACTGGTGTTAAGAGATGAGTTAGAGGCCATGGGAGAAGACATGAGGCAAACATTAAGGCAAGAACTTCGAGAAGAGCTCAGACAAGATCTTAAGCAGGAGCTTGTATCTTTGGGACTTTCCCAAACTTAGACACAAGATCATCGTTCCCATTCTCTTAGATGTGTGAGCACAAAGGGAAGTTGAGCTCCGACTTAGGAATATGTAGCAGGAGAAGAGGATGTTGTTGATGTTGCAGACGATTATGAGTTGTATGTTGATCATCCATATCGTTTGGTAGCCATTGGGAAAGTCTATAACTTGGGCTCAACCATCCATCACCAACAAATTGATGATGATAATGTTAGAATGTTGGTTGAACAAGTTGAAGATGCAAATTCTCTTATTCCTATGCCTACTAAGGAGCTTCATATCGTTGGGCAAGCCCTCAATCTTTTATATTCTTTCATCATTATATCATCATTTCTAATTATATTTGATATTTTTTTCTATTTTTTTGAAGTGTTTAAGACAAGCTGGAGGAACCGAGTGTGGATATTATGTCATGAGACATATGTTTCACATTGTCTCGACATCTATTGTTGATTCTTGGAGCAAGGTAATTACAATTATTACAATTTAATGATTTCATTTTAATTTATAACATGATATTTTCTCTAATTTCATTCAAAAATATTTTGTAGGTATTTCAAAATCCTCATCATTTAACCGGTGAAGAAATTAATGATGTTAGAAGACGTTGGGGGAATTTATGATAGAGGTGGCCAATGGAGATTGATTTTATGTAATTTTAAGTTATTTTCTTTATAAATTTAGATTTAATAATAAATAGTGATATATTTAGTTTAAATAAATAGATTTTATGGTTTCTGTATTGTCTACATGTCTATTCTGGTTGTATATGTTGGTATTGTGAAAAAATGATATGATAGTATGACTAAATAAAATGAACATTAAAAAAAAAAAAACTTTCTACATCGATTAAGATCATAACTGATATAAAAAGTGACATTTTATATCGATTGAGAACTTAACCAATGTAGAAAGTCCTATTTTCTACATTGGTTCTACTTATAACTGATGTAGAAAGCAGAACATTTTACATCGGTTCAGGTTACCAACTAATGTGGAAAATATATCTTTTACATCAGTTGCTACATCGATCCAATGCCTTAGCTAATGTAGAAAATTATTTTTTTACATCGGTTCGTAGTCTAACTGATATAAAAAATCTGACTGTTTATATCCTTCACTTCTATATCATTTAAATAACCGATATAAAAAATTTATAATAACCAATATAAAAAATTTATTTTTTACTAGTAAATTTATTCAATTTATACCAACCACCTAATGTATGCTCCCACCCAACACAATGTGTCAATGGTTAGAGATGGTTTTCATTTTCCTATGTTTAATTTACTTCTATCTAAATATTTAAAACCTGAACTTGATTGTTGAACACCTTACTTTGGAGATATTAATCAAAGCTTATATATTGATAGATCCTATTTTCCAAGCATACTTTCAATCCATGTCTCAAGCTCAAACCCTTAGCATCAAACATCTCTATACATGTCTTTAAGTGCTTAGTCCAACTTGCTAATTTATTGCCATCTTGTCCCTAATAAAGCCACCTAGTATTGTGTGTGGTCAAGTTTGATTGAGACATCCGGATAGAAATCGTGCAAACCATTTAGAGTTTTACACAACTCTTTCTTTTGATGGATGTTGGTCAGATTAGTTGTTAGTTGTCCAAGAGATAATTTCTTCTATCAACATTTTTTACAACTATGTGCAATTCCTTGGAGGTATACTCTTATTTTTAAAGTTTAAATATATTTTTTATTTTTATAAATTTAACTAATTTAAAAAAATTTGTTAACCCTATTTTTAGTAAAATTTAATTTTTTTTATTTTTAAATAATATGTCAAATATTTAAACATATCACATCATATATCATCTCATCATAATTGCTTATATAATATGATTAGATAGATTTTTAAATAATAATAATAATAATAATTGCTTTTAAAAATTTTAAATTTATAAAAACTAAAATTAACAAAAAAAATTATGTTTATATCAATGAAAAACATATTTAAGCCTAAAAAACAACCGAAAGTTTCGATTAAACCATATGTGCCAAGCCAACATGTAAGTGTAAGCTAATGGTATGGGTATTGGGTTTTGGATTTTAATTTGATTAGACATTTACTTATCAAAAGAAGCAAAGTAGGGGTAAGGTAAAGCGTATCTCTCTTGGATATATCCAGGTCAGGAGTACAGGGATGATAGATTTTATCTCTAATCTATACATGGGACACACAAGTTCTATTCTAATTCACTTTCTTGCCAAATTCGTTCACAGTGGGTATAGGCTCTCCGGACAAAGTTTACAACTTTTGGTTCTACCTTTATTTTCTGAAAGGTTTCCAATCTAAGACTAAACTTTGACCTGAGCTTCCTTTTGTAGGAATTTTCGTAGTGAACCTATAAATGGGAAGCTATATGAACATTATATTATCTCATACATTCATTGACTCTTCATCCCTAATCCTCTACATGCATACTTGTTTAAATATATTCCTAGCTATCATGATAATTCTTTAGATGTAACTCAGTAAAAATCCTTTGTTTGGATAATATTTTTTTTGAAATTTTTTTTTATCTTATATTTGAATAAAGTATTTTAATATTTTAAAAAATTTAAAATATTTAGAAATTTAAATACTTTCAATTTGAATATTTTTATTTTAAAAATATCTTATTTGAATAAAGGAATTTTAATTTATTATATTTAAAAAATTTATTTAAATGGTGGAATTTAAATTTATTGAATTTAAAATTTTTTATTTAGATTAAATAACTTAATTTTTACTATATATAAAATTTTATGTTTAAATATTTATAAGTTTATCTTAATTTTTTTTATTTTTTTGTTCAAAAAAAAATTTAAATATATAAATATTTTTATTATACAACATATTTAATCAGAATAATAAACCAATAAATATACATAATTAAAATGATAGAAATATACAATTACATCATTTGATATTAAAAATATTATATTTAAATATAAAAAACGAAAAAAAAAGGTAAAAAAACAATAATAAAAAATAAAGTAACACAGGTATAACATAATAAAATAAAAAACATAAAAAAAAATTAAAATTCTTTCATTTTAGTTGGTTAAAATATTTTCTAAAAATTCTTACAATTCGAAATTTCTTTCAAAATAATATTTAACAAAATATTTTAATTGTTAAAATTTTAAATTCTTTAAAAAAAAATTTCTTCTTAAAATATTTTATCCATAACTTAGATATTGAATTATAGATCAAGCCCGTTTAGCTAATAATACCATGTTGAAAGTGTAAAATTGTCATCAACCCAAACATACAATGTATTTTATTTTGTTTTTGATGTATTTGCTCCCCAAATAAAAGAAGCTAATAGTCCTCTCAATCTTATAACTTAAAGATATTGGAATGACGAAGCAACCCGAATTGTATTTTTAATATATTTTTTAGATATGTAACTTCAATTAAAAATAATTTGCTTATTTAGAATTTTTTTAATCTATATTCACATAATTACAAATTATTTTAGTAATAGCTTAGTCACTCAGTACACTCACTATTAAATAATTGACACATCACTTTTAATTTCTTATTTCATTAATATAAACACATTCTTTTAAATTAATTGTGATTATCTTTTACAATATTACATATTTTTGTTTTTAATATGAACAGAATCTGCATAAAACTTGTGTAATATTCTCATATAAATCGCAGATAGGTTAATTATGCTTCGTTTTGATAAAGGGAAGAAATAAAAAGAAAAAGAAAGATAAGGTAGAAAAGATATATAGTTTAGATAAAAATAAAAAAAAATCCTTTTATTTAGATGAATAGAAGAAAGAGTAAAAAAATAATAATAAATTTTATCATGATAATTTTTCAATTAATCAAAAAATGATAATCCCAAAAATTATATAAATTTTTATCATATCCACAATTTTTTTTTATTTTTTACAAACACTGAATAGTAAAATAAAATGAAGATGATACATAAGCCGTATTCAATAGTGAAACGGTTGTGCTAACATGGAGTTAAATTTTGAAAAATAGAAAATGGACTCTCCTCTTTCATAAAAATCTTTCAAAAAGAGGAGAGAAGATTTTTGTTGTGACCATCCAAACAACCTCTTTTTCTTGCATTTCTAATTCATCCAACACAAATACAGTGTTAGTGATCCAAATCATGTGTTCCAACTTGAATAAATTTTCTTGGTTTTACAAGAAGAGAGATAGGAAGAGAAAAGAAAAAATTGTGATATAAAATGGATAAGGTAATGAAGAGAGATAGAAAAAGGAAAATATGTTACTAAAATAACATTATTCTATTTTATACTGTGAAGAGCTGAATTTGTGTAATAAATATAAAGTATTAAACAAAAAGCAAAAACTCAGCCATTAACAGAATCGAACATAATTAACAACACATCAGACAGAAAATGCAAAGTGAGACATCCAGATCCTAACACACGTCACCTTCTCTTTCATCACTTCATGCCTTGCATTTGGTGGGACCAGTACCAATCATATGAATGAAAATACAAGTATGAATAAATGTGGGTAAAGGTTATGTGAAACTAGCATTATTCACAAGAGAGTATTATTCAACTATATGTTGAGCCTCCCACTTGTGTTCTCAACCTTCCACAGCAAAAATAGCATAACATTCCACAGGATAAATCAGTAGTTCAATGCCATATTCTATTGCTTTCTACAAACATCACTAATTGTTTACCAAACTTGTCCACTTCACAAAATCAAAGCATAATCGCATAAATATGATACATCCACTAAGGGAAGTATCAATTCAAGTACTGTATTTGACACCATCGCCCTTTCTGAAGATCAAACAAGCCACAATTGTCATGCTAAAATTCTAAGACTCCGCCCCAGGGGCAACAGTTATAATAAACTTAAACAGATTTCCTTAAACTCCATAGGCATTTCACTCCAAGGTATTTCGAATCAAGAATTTAATCCTAAAATGGGGTTGCTATTACTCGAGAATACAATTATATACATTCTATTGGGACAAGTCTTAGCTTTCTGATTGTTAGTTCTCTTGGTAGCAATTTTTCCCTTGCTCATATAACTACCATGATGGATTGCGGAGTTTGATGCAATAAATGGTTTTTAAAACCTCAAACAAGTACTTCAAATTCAAAATGTCTCCTGGATCACAATGACCTTCTAAATGTATATAAAGAATAGTCCAAGATTGAGAATTCAGAAAAGGAAAAGATCATGACTGTTTCCATCTCTCAACATCTAAATCAAACCCCCACAAAAATTCTGGTTTAGTGTAGCTACCAATGATCTTGTTAATCAATCTTCACAAAGAATACAAAGACAATAATGAATTTGGATTATGAGGGGCTAAAATTGATCATTGCTATTTGCAAGCATATCTCCCACATAACATAAGTAACTTTTTCCAAGTTCCCAACTAGCTGCGGAACACAAGCAACCTTGTATGAATTGGAACAAAATCAATCAGTTATCAATGACACAAGAATCATAGATCCATAAATGATAAAGAAGCATACGCATTACAGACTGGCACATACAGCATCCTTGATCCCACTTTCTACCCTTGCATCAAAGGGGAGAAATTGACATAAAATCCCATCTAAATAAACCAAAAAGTAGAGGAAAAGAAAAAGAAGTAGGTTATGATTCAAAATTTCTACAACTCACTCACAGATCAGTTGATGTTGTAACTACATAGCAATAAAATTCAGCAAATATCAGGTTAGTGCAAGAAAAAAGAAGACAAAACCCTCAAATCATTGCTTCAGTTATTCACTCCAATCTTATAATCACACAAAAAATCAAAATATCAACAGATAATTGAAAGTATAGAACAAAATCTCAATAGTACAAACTACAAAGTGGCACAGTGGCAGTATATTTTCGTACATAGGAGCAATTACAAATTACAATGTAAACACTCATCATTATAAGACAAAAATAAAAATTAAAAAAAGAAAAGAAAAAAAGATTAAAAGGAGGGAAGATATGTACATGAGTAAGTTAAAATTGTGACAGAGAGAGAGAGAGAGAGAGAGAGAGAGAGAGAGAGAGAGCTAGACAGGAGGTATATTAGAGAAAGAGAAGCCTTTGTATCCCTTGTAAGCATAATAAGCAATCCGAGTGTAGTAGAAACCCGGTATGAACAGTACTATTCCCAGTATTGCAAAGAAGACCCCTATCAAACCATTCAAACACAAGCAAAATCAACAAAAGGGGACCCAAAAAGCTTTCACCTTTCAGAATACCACAAGAGGCCAAAAAGTTTTAAACTTTAGCAAAAAAATTTAATTTTTCAGCTACCCAAATAGAATCAGCAGTCTCTAATCGGAAAATTGAGAATCTTTTTTTAATTTTACCGTGAGCAATGTCGCCGCCGACATGGTTGTAGGCCATGAGGGAACCGATGATGATGCCGAGGACGCCACAGACGAGGAGGGAAACGGCGAGAGCGATCTCTTTGATGGGGGGTTTGTTGTTGATGGTGTACGAGGTTTCTACCATGATGTCCTCGTCGGAAATGGAGAACGCGTGATCCACGTATGCCATTGTTGCAATTCCTGTTTCGTTGATTCCTAGGTTGTTTGGATATTACAAAGAAAGGGTTGAACTGGGTTGGGAGTTGGGAGGGTGGTAATGGAAGGTTGAATTCACCTTTCGCTTGCTCTTTAAGACTTGTGTTTCGAAATCGAGACTAGTCAGCTTCACTATTCATTAACCACTTTGGAATGTAATTTCATTTCATACGCTATTCAACTTCAACCTAAAACGTAGCTCAAAACCAGCAAACAAAGACATAAAAAATCTTGTACCCATGATGTCAATTCTTTATTATTATTATTTTTATTTTAATTAGGCTTATCTACCCACCTATCTCTTATAAATCTTGTTTATATTAAGTCTGGGACACGTATCACCGCATGAGATGCAGTTTGAATCTAATATGATAGTAAATTGTATAATTCTTTTCATATAAATATTCAAGTATTCTAAAGGTGAATGAAAATCGTCTAGAATTGTTTTTACCTTATATGCTATATCTTTTATTATTTTATAACCTTGTTTACGGTTTTTTATTTTTTTTTAAATTAATAAATTAAACATGTTCGATAAATATAGTTGTTTAAAATTTTAAAAAAATAACATATCTTTTTAAATTTTTAAAATTAAAAAGTGAAAGTGATTTTAAATTTATTTTCTATTTTAAATTTTAAATTTTTTAAATTTTTTGTATTATTTTATTTTTTTCTTTTCTTAATTGTCTAAAATTATTTTCTAAAAATTATTTTAAAAATTTTTAAAAACTAAAAAATAAAATCAAGTCCAACATTCTGAGTACATTTTTTTTAACATACAAAATTTATCATCATTTTTTTTTTTATAAATATGATAGATGGTTTAGATAGTTGGACTGGTTGGTGTAAAACTTTATTTAAGTATTAACTTAAAGTATTTATTATGTAAGAACTTATGTTATGAGTAGGAATGTTCATGCGACAGGTTTGAGCAAGTTGGGATTGGAAAACTTTCGCTCTTTGAAAACTGTCATTTATAGAAATATTCTCATTTTCGTTCATCCACAATGTCGGATTTGTAGGTATGGGTATAATTGGTGTAGTTAGTTTAATCAAGTGATTAATGGCAGGTAAAGGTAGAAAATAAGAATAATAAAAAAATTTTAAATTCTAATTAGTAGTTATGAAGCTTGAAAAAAAAAGTTTAGAATTAGTATAACTATGGAAAAAATAGGATAAAAACTTAGATAATAAAAGGATAAGATGACTTTAAAAATTTTAGAAAAATAAAATATAAAATATGATAAAGAAATTATAGATTCGTTTGTTAATTTTGATTTTTAACAAATAATGTTTTCTCTAACCGATTTAATCATTCCTCTTTACTTAATCTAATCTATTATCTTTTTCTATATGTTGGTTGATGTTACCAATACATCAATATCCATAATTTTGATTAGAGTCAATTTTTCAGTTCACCTCAAATACTTAAAATTTATATAAAATTTCTGATTTTTTTTTTTATGAACTTTGTACAAGTAAACTCAAATCAATTATTCAAAGATCATATAAAAAACATTCAAATACTTATATTCTAAAATTAAAAAAATTAAAAATAAATTTTTTCAAATAAACTCTTCATGTGATTATGTTTCAATTTTATTATTTACTATACATCTAAAAATATTTAAATAATACACGAAAATTTTTTTAAAGTTGTGTTATCAATATTTTTTATTTTGCACAGATTAAGATGTTAAAAATATTATTTTAAAAAATTTAAAATATTTTTAAAAATTATTATTAATTTTTTATAATTTGATATAATAATTTTATCATTATTTTTATTAGCGATATTTTGTGGTGTGTTTTGGTTCAATTTTAAAGAAATAACCATTTAAACTAATTATAATAAATACTTGCAGTTTGATTCAGTTAAAATGTATTATTAAAATTAAAATTGATTTTGATTTTGCACTTTGTTTAACAAAAATCAAGCAACAAAAATATTGCCAAATGAACTTAAGATGTTATGTTAAATAAGAAGAATGTAATTCATACTAAAAGAAATTCATACTGCATAACTAAGACAACAAGTTTTATAATAAATTAAATAATATATGTTTGCAATAAATATATCAAGTCAAACATTTTAATAGTAATTTTATTCTAAAATACAATATCAAATTGAAATACATGTGTAATTACACACGTTTTGATTTTGTTTTGCATAAAAAAATATTAAACCGAATCATACTGTAAAAAATTACAAATTTTAAATTTTTTTCATTTTTTTATTTTTCAATTTTTCAATTCAGTTATACAATTTAGAACAAATTATTTAACTTTTTGAACACCTCTAATCTTTATTGATACATGCATGCAATAGAAAAATAATATTATCAACATTGTGTTTAGTATCTTAAATATTTTTTTTATTTTAAATATAATGATTAAAATTAAAAATAATAGTGACGCATATAAATATTTATTTTTTTAATAAATAAATAAATATATATATATACCTAAAAGTATATAATAAAAAATTAATAAATAATAATTTTTTATTAAAATTTGTAATGTTTAATATTATAAAATTTTAATTTTTAATAAAAATATGTATCTTTGAATATATATTAAAAAATTACAAAATGTCACTAAAGCATATTAAATTATATTTTTAATTGGATTCGAATATTTTCCTTTTGTAAATAGTGGATTTCACTCGGTCAACTAGTAGCAAGCACCCAATAAAGACTTAAGACACGAAGAGAATATTGTTTGAATTATTCTTACATAACAATTGTTTGGTTTTATTAAGTTTTTGAGCTCTTAAAAATTGATAATTTTTATTTAGTTTCTTATTTTTATTTTTTTAAACAAGTTTTTTATAAAACATTTTTTGTTACAAAATACTTAATCCCTTTAAATATTTGAATTTTCTAATTATTTAAAAGGATTGAATGAAAATTTTCATAATAATTAGAAGACTAAAAAATGAGAAGAAAAATTTACTAGAAGATCATTTGATAAAAAAATAACATATGAAGGATTTGTTTAAAAAAATTAAAAACAAGATAACAAATAAAAAATCATAAGTTCTTGAGGGATGAAATACTTAATTAAATCTATTTTTTAAATAAAAGTCATTATAAAATTAATCAAAGAAAAGCATATACCAGCATCTACGTATATTTAGTCTTGATCGTTATAAAATTCGGATTATTGGACCACAAGATTATTTTTAAAAAAAATAGTAATAAACCGGTGAAATTAGTAAAAGTTGATAAACTAATAATATCTATAAAAAAACGGTTTATATGTAAAATATTATTTTAACCATTTTTGTAAAAAAAAAAAGAAAATTAAAATATTTTATTTTATTTAATATTTAAATATATAATTAAAATTTAAAATTTTAAAAATAGTATATAATTTTTAATTTTTAATAATGTAAAACTATAGTATTAATATTTTATATTATTATATATATTTATATATTTTTAAATAAATTATATATTATAAATATTTTAAAAATAATATTTAGTTAATATCAATTCAAAAATTTTGAACCAGCATCTTTAGTCAGTTTAATGATTGATCTGATTTTCAAAATCTTGTTAAAGATGTATCTTTTGTTCTTGCTCGGTCGTATATTACATTTCAACTAGTTTTAACAAAATCCATCATTGTCTTTAATATTAGTAGCCAAGTTAGACAATTTCAGACCACAATAAAATTAATTTGAATTAGACAATCATAAAATTACTCTCAGTTATAGTTATACAATCTAGTTTTCTTGTAATGTGGAAAAAGGGGCTAAGTGTGCAATTACTGACGCAGACTAATTGATATATTTAGGATAGAGATTAGGGAATATTATTTGAAAAAATCACAAAAATAAATACTAACGTATGTTATTGGATCTCTTTTATTTTTTCTATTTTTTTAAAAGATATGTTGAGTGTTGGATGAAAGGTGGGATGGATGGATGGTACTGAAATGATTTTGACTTTGATATTTGTTAGCTTTTTGGTTTATATGACTGATATGTAAGACTTTAAAAATGATGATTTCTAGTCTTGCTAAAAGCTGCATTTCAATTGGAAAGTCAGTGAAACAGAAGTGAGCTTAAGGAGTTTGCTTGCAGCTGCTCCTCACCAACAAAACAAAGCAAAGCTTGTACATGTAAGTCTGAAGATATCTTTTGAATATTTATGTGTAAGTTATCCTGGTTATCTTATTCTCTATTATAATTTATGGTATTTTCTGATTTTCATGAAATATATGCTTTATTAATTTAACACCCCCTTCTGATGTGGTCATCATCATGGGTTCTAGTTGTGGCAACAGTGTGTCCTTTCACTGTAGTAAGGTTGTGTACATATGACCCTCCCTATATCCACAATGGTGGGAGCCTCTTGAATTGAGCCACCTTGTTTTTAGTATGTTTCATTAATTTGTTAACTCAAGCTAAAAAAGTGCTGAATCTAGTTTTGACTCTGCAATATGTTGCTACTTTGAATGAGCAATTGGAACAATTGGCTGAAGAGAGGATAGCAGAAGGCTTACCATGGTAATGTTCGTTTGATGTGATCTTGTATGAATGTATAGATTTTTTATAGTAAATTAAACTGCTATTTTTTTCCACTTGACTCCCCTAGATCAATGACTATGTCTTGAGCATGTCATCGCATTGTAACATTAATCCACTTTGTTATTTTGTTGTTATTTTTTGTGTTTCTCCACTGAATATATGCACATTTGTTTTTATATAGCATGATTGTCATCATGCGGGAGTTCAAAGGTTACACTGAATGATTATTCAGAGAATATTGAAGCCACTCTTCCAAATTGGTTAACCCTGTGGTCAGTATTCGTTATCTGTTATGTAATGCAAAAAGTTATTTAGACTAGAACTTTTATGGTTCTTCTGTTCTTACCATCTAATTTAAACGACATTTTTATTATGAAATAGATTGAATTTGTGTGTCTAAAAAGTCCATGACAACTGGTAAAAAAGCAAATTCCTAAGGCGCAAACACATTAATGCAGTTACCATACGGGGATGGAGTAATGTTTTATTTTTATGGAAGCCAAACAAGGAAGTCATCCCCTCTCTTATCTGACAAAAAAAATGGAAATTTAATTTAATGCAGCTTGAATCTTCGACTTTAAATAACTCATGCAACAAGAACTATAAATCAAACTTATTTCACAATATAACTATTTAATCCCCCCAAGTAGAGCATGCTCAAAGTAAGTCTCTTCACAAGAATCACAGAACATTCCATACCCATATTTGCCTATAAGCTGCTGAAGTCTCTCGTAAGTCAGGCTGTGAATATGATATATGAAATTGAATGACATTAAAAACGTTGGACTAAAGAATTGCTTTAAAAAGGTAAGCTGGCAATACGAACCTAAGAATAAGGATGATGTTACAATGGAGAAAATTATAATACTAGAAACTGTAGTAAGTGAAAATTGTGGATTGTATTTTCGGTGTTACAGTTAGAATGTATCATGAGGCAGTGAAAGTCCCTCCTATCTTGTTTTCTTCCTCTTTCACCTCTTCTGATTTACGATTGTATATTCCATTTTAGTGCTGGCAATAAGCAGACCTTCTTTCGATTTTCATTTTACCAACTGAAATTTGCTGACTCAGGCTGACATGAAAATATTTGAGAAGGAATTAACAAAAAAAAATTGTCCAAGAAAGCCTTCTGAAACTAAGGAAACAAAGCAGATACACCTTTTGTCTAGAATGAGAAGAAGGCTTGTGTATATGCTTTTAGTTGTCCCTTCTTACTTTTATGTGTATTTTCTTGACTGTTATGTGTGTTTTCAAGTACTAAAGATATACAGTATGAGCATGATGAGACTAATTATTTGTAACCTGTTAAATTGGAGGCTGCTTCACAGGTACTGTTTATTTGAGTTGTTAGCGAAGGTTATGTAATGGGATGTTTGTACTACACTAAACAGTGCATATATGGACAAAACTTGGGAAGTATCATAAATATTTTTGGTTCTATTTTCCAATCAAAATTAGAATTTTATTGTAGTAACTATAACATTAATTAAAGAGTAATACCAAAAACACACAGGATACTACACCCAAGTTTTGTTTTGATTCCTATGCCAATTTTTTAGATTAGGATAGCATTTTTCTGTTAAATGCAAGCATTGATAGTTAGGGTCAATTATTGAGTTGTTCATGGTCCACAAAAAGATTGATTTCACATTGAATTGGCTTCCTTAATTTTTCTTTCCTATTTTAAAATTTGGAAGTTGTCACTTACTCCAATTAAAATATTTATGTGAATGAATAAAATCCGCAAGTGGTGTTCCGTATAGATTATAAATTTATAATGTACCAAAATGTCTTACGGCTCCATATTTCCAACTATTCCCTACCCATCTCAGTCATTTGCTTTCTTTATTATTTGTCACGTCTAGTTTGTATTAATTGACAAATTCCTACACTTCACTGAAGTTCTTCATATTGTCGGTCTTACTTTTCTGCAACAGCCAAAAAACATATATTGAGTCATTTTGATTTTTGACTTAGGACCCCAATACCATACTCTGTCATACAGTTTTGTGGCCCTCTCATGCTGACTTGGGTTGGTTGGTTCCCATTTATTTCGTGGAAGGTGCAAGCAACTTGTCCATCCAAGTCATTGGAACGTTCCTTTTTTGAAAAACCAAACTAACCTTTTATTCTAAATACCACAGCCTAATGATTTAAACTATAAAAAAAGCACATGGATAGAAGTGGGAGGGCAAAAATGATTGCAAGTGTTGCATCCCAATTGGAATGACCATGGTATTGCATAATTTTCTAGGAAAATAATTTGGTCTGATATTGCAACAAGTCAATGCCAAGGTCATCTCAAGCTTCTTTGCTTACTCTCTTTCCTTTGTAAAAATTCATTGTATTGTTTAAGTTTGAGAATTGAATCTGTGCTTTGGAGAAAATGGTTTGTGATTAATCAATAAAAGCTTTTGTTTGGTAGAAAGAACTAACAACCTTGTAAGATGGCTCAGGCTGTGGTGACCTTCGTAGTGGAAAGTATTGGCTCTTTGCTCATTCAAGAAGGAGTATTCTTATATGGGGTGGAAGACAAAGTGCTGCAGCTTCGAACTGAATTGAGGAGGATGCGGTCTTACTTGCAAGATGCAGATAGAAGACAAGACGAAAATGAGAGTCTAAAGAATTGGATTTCAGAAATCAGAGAAGCTGCTTATGATTCTGATGATGTCATTGAGGCATATGCCCTCAGAGGAGCCTCAAGAAGAAACAGGAGAGGTGCATTGAGCCTCATCAAAAAGTGTGCTTTAATCATCCACCGGTTCATAGAAATGCACCAGGTTGGATCTCAAGTTGATGATATCATAGCCAGGATTTCTAGCCTCACAAGGAGTCTAGAAACTTATGGCATAAGACCTGAGAGAGGGGAAGCTTCAAATTCTATGCATGGGAGGCAGAGAGCTTTAACGAGGTCTTACTCTCATATTATTGAAGAGGACATAATTGGCGTGGAGGATGATGTGAAGATTTTGGAGTCATGTTTGATTCACCCCAGCAAAGGCTATAGAGTAGTAGCCATTTGTGGGATGGGGGGTTTAGGGAAGACAACATTGGCTAAAAAGGTGTACCATAGTACTTGTGTTAGGCACCATTTTGAGGGCCTGGCTTGGGCTTACATATCACAGCATTGCCAAGCAAGGGATGTGTGGGAAGGAATTTTGTTTAAGTTGATATCTCCTTCCAAATCGCTAAGAGAGGAACTTGTCAATATGAGAGATGAGGAGCTTGCAAAGATGCTTTACCAAGTTCAAGTTGAGAAGAGTTGCTTAGTAGTCATTGATGATATTTGGAGTGCAGATACTTGGAAAAAACTGAGTCCTGCGTTCCCACTTGGGAGATCATTATCAGCAGTTGGTAGCAAAATATTGCTCACTACTCGAAACATTGATGTTGCAATACAGATGGATCCTAGTTGCTATCTTCATACACCAAGATGTTTGAATGATGATGACAGTTGGGAGTTGTTCCAAAAGAAGGCATTTCCAAAAATTGATGGTCCAGGTATGCACTCTCATCATTATTCACAATGCAGTTGTTTATCATGTTGATTAACTTGCTAGTTTCATCCTCTAAAGCTTTAAACCAGACCTTATTTTTAGTAATTGATGGAGGTGCAGGTGGGGAAGAGGTCATTTGATTGATACACCCCTATTTAATTCTTTTGTTCATAGAAACCAGCAAACAAGAGACAAGAGAAATGACTTAAGACATTATTCTTGCCCTCATTACTTTTAAGAACGAAATAATAGTCAAACCTGTTTATTATCTCTAGAATTTTTTTCTCTGCCTGTTGTAGAAAGAGGGAAATCGTAACTTGAAGTTCATATATGATCAAATTTCAACATAACTGAATTTTTAATTACTTCCCTTCATATAAACTTCAGAATTTCATTTGTTTTCTATTTGTGCTTTGGCTTTTATTGTTCTTCATTTTCCACAAATGGGATGGATGGACTAATTCCTTCTCTTCGAAGAAGTCTCTTCATCTTACTGAAAGTTCAACAATGTTATATGAACTTGTTTCTTGCTGAAAGCTCAATCATATCATACGCTCATGTGGTTATAAACAAAGAATAAATTTCATTTTGTCACCTTAGTTTTGTACCACAGAATAAAATATAGGATTTAAACATGAAAATGAAACCGCACCCTCTTAAAAATGGTGGAAAAGTTTAACAGTTCTTCCAAGTTGGCATCATTAAATTTCAAGCTACCACTTTCTATTTGCTTTGCAGACTTCAAAATAAGCACAGAGATGGAGAAGCTAGGAAGGGAAATGGTTGGAAAATGTGGTGGTTTACCTTTGGCCATCATTGTGCTTGGAGGACTGTTAGCATCAAAGCCTACATTCTATGAATGGGACACAGTGCATCAGAACATCAATTCATACTTGAGGAAAGCTAAAGGCCAAGAACAACACTTAGGAGTATCTGAGGTGCTAGCTTTGAGCTATTATCAATTGCCATACCAGTTGAAGCCATGCTTCCTGCACTTAGCCCATTTCCCAGAAAATCTAGAGATACCAACAAAGAAATTAATAAGAATATGGGTGGCAGAAGGTATTATATCATTGCCTCAGACTGAAGGAGCAGGTGAGGAAACTCTTGAGGATGTGGCTCAACGTTACTTAACCGAACTTGTGGAGAGGTGTATGATTCAGGTGGTTGAAAAAAGTTCAACTGGAAGAATTAGAACTTGCCAAATGCACAACCTCATGAGGGACTTATGTGTATCTAAGGCATATCAGGAAAACTTCCTTGAGGTGATTGTTTCCTGGAATGCAGAGGAAACTAGAGGGGTCTCAAGAGCAAGGCCAATGGGAAAAGTTCACAGGATCGCGTTATATCTTGACCAAGATGTTGATAGGTTCTTCCTTTCACACTTAAAAAGCCATCACCATCTCAGGTCTCTCCTTTGCTATCATGAAAAGACAACTAGGCTAAGTGAATGGGGGTTGATGAAGCCAGTTTTCAACAAATGCAGGTTACTTAGAGTCTTGAACTTGGAAGGAATACAGGGTCAGAGAGGAAAGTTACCAAAAGAAATTGGCTACTTGATCCACCTAAAGTTTCTAAGTCTAAGAAACACCAAAGTTGATGAATTGCCCCCATCAATAGGCAACTTGAAGTGCTTGCAGACACTAGATCTTCTGACAGGGAATTCAACTGTTCAAATACCAAATGTTATAGGGAACATGCACAGATTGAGACATTTGTATCTACCGGAGTCTTGTGGTGATAGCACTGAAAGATGGCAACTGGCCAACCTGAAAAACTTGCAGATCTTGGTTAACTTCCCTGCAGAGAAGTGTGATGTAAGAGACCTCATGAAATTGACCAATTTAAGAAAATTGGTGATAGATGATTCTAAATTTGGAGATATCTTCAAGTCTCCTAATGTGACATTCAGCCACCTAGAGTCATTGTTTTTTGTTAGTTCTGAGGATATATCAATTGTCCATGTTGCAGCAGGATGCCCCAATCTTTACAAGCTTCACATAGAAGGGCCTATAAAGACTTTTCCTGAACATCACCAAATTTCTTCAAAGCTTGCCAAGCTAAAATTGCAGGGTTCTGAACTTATTATAGATCCAATGCCAACACTGGAAAAGCTGCCAAATTTAAGGTTGCTTGAGTTACAACTTGATTCATTCATGGGAAAGCAACTAGTTTGTTCCAGCAAAGGTTTCCCTCAGCTCAAGTCTTTGCTTATCCATCACTTGCACAATCTTGAAGAGTGGAAATTGGATAAAGGAGCCATGCCTTGTCTTAGCAAACTTGAGATTTCAAATTGCACTAAGCTTGAGAGGGTTCCAGATGGGCTCAGGTTTGTCACCACTCTTCAGGATTTAGAGATCACATCAATGTTTGCAGAATTCAGAACTAAACTTGAAAAAGGAGGAGAGGATCATTACAAAGTCCAACATGTGCCAACCATGGTATTTTGTTATTGTGACTATTAGATTGGTATGCTATTTTCAAAATTGAAAAGCTAAATATGAGGGGAACCAGATATATATAAAACTGGGATTGCAGATGATCATTGCTATTTAACATAGACTTAGGTCTATATGAAATACATCCTACATAGTCCTGGCTAAATGAAATCTTTCGTTTCAGATTATATGTTTCTTTTGTATCTACTTATGTAACTAATTTGTTCTATGAGTCTGTTATAGTCTCAGAATTAATTAGTTCGTCCATGTACTATTAATTATGTTAATTGTTTCTCTATAAATTTTCCTCTAAACTGAGGAATTCTATAGCATAGAAATGTACGAACAAATAAAGGGTACATAAATCTCCTATAGCACACAGACGTTGAACATTGAAAAGTTCAGCAAATGTGCTTGCTTGCTGTCTTTCACTGACCCATTGCATTTATCTATGAATAAGATCCAAGTCTGTCATATATTTTGAATTATACATTCTTTCTGTTGAGATGAAGATAAATTATACTTTAATTCTTTAATATAAAAAACTTTTTAATCATGATGAATAATTCTAAAAGTGTCTTTCAATAATATTTTTTTTACAACTTTTAGGATTAAAAAAAAATGATTTTGAATGTTGCTATTAATTTTAGTGTTTTAGAAAAAAAAAGCTGAAATTTTAGTAAAATACTTTATTTAAAATTTTTATTTTTTAAGGTTATAGAATTGATAATATATGTTTAAAAAAAATTAGCTGCTAATCATTGTTAAGAATGATCGTACAAGTAAAAAAAAAGGTCTAAAATACTTATTTACATTAAAATAGAAATGTAACAAATTGATCTTTAAGGGAAAAGAAGTGCATATTATAAAATAAGAATAAAAATGAATATAAGTTTATCACCTCTCAAACAAATAAATAAATTGATATAGACATTCACACATACCTGCTGCTGTAGAAGTCTTGCTTTTTATTGCAGATTCATTTGAAAAAGTCATACTTACAAATTTATAATCCAATATAATATGAGGTAGATCTAATGATAATACATTTAAAATATTTAGATAAATTTATCGGAGAAAAACTATAATAAAAGAAATTAAGCGATCCAATATAATATGAGGTAGATCTAACGATAATACATTCTAAATATTTGGATAACTTTATAGAAGAAAATATATAACAAAATAAATTAAGCAAAATATAGAAAACAAGAGGTCTACTACCCAGGGATGGGAGCCGTAGCCTAACTAAAAAAGTCATGGATCCTTTCCAATGAAAAGAGAAGTGTAATAATATGAAAGATAGAGATGAATGTATATGTATGTAATTTAATATGTACTTAATAGAGATAAAAATATAGCAAAAAAAATAGAGAGAATGAAATAGGAAAAGAAATTATTAGAGAAATTTTATTCTCCTATAAAATATCAAAAAATAAAATATGAAATTTTTTTCTTCTAATTACAAGGAAACGCTTCATATTTTACCTTTTTTTATATCTTAAATTATCGTCTCATATAAAGTATCAAATATTCACTCGTATGAATTTTCTGTGGAAATTTATCCGAAATCAAAATGAATATGGTTAATAATATTCAGTAAAATTAACCATTAGTATTTAATATAAACAACTATTATTTATATTATTTTCTTGTTAAATGATTTTATAATGATATTGAATACTAAATTATTAGCTAGCAATAATTTTTCAAATAAGTCTATTTATAATATATTAATTCTGAAGTGATATTCAGGAACTGAACCAATTCCTTTTAAAATGTATAATCGAATTAAAAACTAAAAAAATTAAAAATCAAAATTTTTAAAGACCATAAATTTTTCTATTATTCGGTTTGGTTTGTATTTTCTGAATACAAAATCAAAATAAAATGTATGTAATTACATATGCATTTTAATTTTATCCTTACTTACTTTTAGTAGTTAGTAAATATGTACTCCTGTTATAAAGATGCATTGATTTATTTATTGTAAATTTTCTTGTTCTGAATTATGAATTGTGAACCTTTTTTATGTAGTCCACTTTTTTTATTCCTCAGAACATAATATTCTAAATTTATTTGACAGCGCTTTTGTTGCTTAAATTTTTTTAAAAAAATTAAAAACCAAAATAACTTAATCGAATCAAACTGTCAAAAAATTGATTTAGTATAATTTTCATAATATATTTCAATCAAATTACACCAAATCAAAAATATTTTTTATAATCGGTTTAAATAATTTTTTTTAAAAAAATTAAAGTTTATCAAAATACACCTAATTCATAGTTCTTCCATTTTATTAGTATCTTTTCCATGTCAATTAGTTTATCTTATGTGCAACATCTAGTTTTATTTATTTTTTCATACCAAAATTTATTACTAATAAGGTTGTATAGAAATTTTGATTTAATATTTTATAGGAAGGTTCTGGGATATCGGGTATGTAAAAATTTCCTTAAACATATTATAATTTTGTTGAGAAATAAATATGAAGTATTAATAAATTATTAATGCTAAAATCATAGTTGTAAAAATGATGATTGAAATGATGTACGAAGATGGTGTAATGGTTTGATGATAATGATAACAAGAATATTAGACTAACAATAGTAGTGATAATGATAATAATATTTATAAAGATAGTAGCAATAATAGTAGTAATGACAAAATATTCACAACAATGATAATGATTGTGGTTGGTAGTGTCATTGATAATGACAAAAGTGAAGGGAATGGTGATAACAATAATAACAACATTGATAAAGATAAAATAATTATGCAAAGAAAGGTGAAGGTAAAAAGAAATTAAAAATTATCTATTTTATATTGCTTCTTCCTAACTTATGTTACTTAGTAGGATAATTATAAACAAATGACAATAAATAATAAACTAACATGATATAAGTCCATTCAGCAGTTTCTCATTAAGATATGATATGTTTCCTGCCATACACTCTTGTTGGGTAGTTGAAGGTATTCCATCAAAGGTACGAAAGAGTATAAAAGATTTTTCAAATTTTTCATTCTTGACAGCACACATGAAAAAAAAATATATAAGGAAGAACATATAGATTTAACATATTTTAACATTGTGTGTCTACATCTATAGAATACCTTAGAAATATTCATTGTTATTTACAATTTTTGTACATAGAATGTTACAAATCATTCCTTACAATTTTTAAATGGACAAAATTGAAAACTTTTCCATTATACACAACTAATGATGTACACCCAAAGAATTATATTGTTGTGATTGTGGTGATAAAATTCATAAAAATCTTCATATATATATATATATATATATATATATATATATATATATATATATATATATATATATATATATATATATATAAAAGATTTTCCTATTTCTTCTTTCTTTAAATGGTAGGATGTGAAACTTGAATAAATGAAATTTCAACATCTATTTAGTTATAATGACAAATAAAAATAACCAATATAAACTATCAAATCTTATTTAAAGAGTTAAATTAATATATATATATATATATATATAAATTTTTAAAATAATCATATTGACTATTTATATATATATATATATGATTATATGATTCAGATTTATTAATTTTTATTCTCCTTATAACTTAATCTTCTCATATGATACCCTTTAAATATTGCAAACATATTCTGAAAGCATTTTGTTTACAATAAAAAAAAAATAGAATGATAAATTTAAACCATATAAGCACCCGATAGTTAATATTAAAGGTTTGTTAGTAATTATATAATTATTTAAAAATATAAAAAAATTAATTTTAATCATTTAAATAATATCTAATGAATTATATTCATGATTTTTAAATAAATGTTATTACTAGATATATTTTTTAATTTATTATATTTTAATAATAAATATCTTATTTAAGATTTTTAGTTAGTATAAATAATTATGTTTTTGATGTAGGAGAGAATATAATATTAATATTTATTATTTGATTGATTGACTAACTTAAAGATTTGAGATTAATATTAAATGATATTTTAATTTGAATTTTTATATTTTTTAATCAGAATTTGGTTATAAAGTGATAAAAATACTCATTTAATGATTAGAAAATTTGTTTATGATGAATTTGTTGCAAACTTACAATCAAATAGAACTAATATCTATAAAGCATATTAAAAAAAATTTAATTTAATAAAAATTTTAAATGATAGATAATGATAATTTTAATTGTTAATATATTTTTTTGACGAATCTTTATTTGTCAGAAATTATCAGTTGAAAGATACTTTAGTAACAGTTTAAATGGTATAACCCTTAAAATTTAATATATTTTGTGTAAATTTATACAATTATCACAAAATATCTGTCAGAAAAATTAAATTCTTTTGTAGTGATAATTAATGGATAAACCAGTGATTAAAAATAAGAACCATGCAAACAGTGACAAAGAGAATAATTACACAATGCAAGAGTAAAGGTAAGAAGGAAAAAAGTTGTCTATCCTATATTGCTTTCTTCCTACTTAGGCTAGTCATAAGGATCATTTTTAACAAATAATAAGATAGGATAAACTAATATAACATATATAAATTTATCTAATAATGGTTCACGAAGATAGAATATGTTTTTGTGAGAACATTTGGTTATAATAATAAGAAATGAGAACAATAAATGTAAATCATCAGATTTTCTTTAAAATACCAAGATTAAAAATAAAATGTGCATGATAGGAATGGAATGTTTGTTAGGCGTTTATAATTGGACTTATTTAAAGTATGATTTGACTTGATTTTTTTTAATAAATTAGACTAGGTTAAAAGCTCTTTTAGATAAAAAAAATTAGGTTTAGGCTTATAAAAGTTTATTTAGCCTATTTAGAAGTTTATTTATCTTTATATATTATATTTATATTTATTTAATATATTATATTTATATAATATTAATATATTTACATAATTTATTAAAAATTTTAATTTTAATTTTAATTTCAAACAAAAAAAATCTTAAACCGATTTCTTCTTATCCTTAAAATAGAACCTTCTTCTACTATCTTCATTTGCCCATACGGATCTAGAGCTCCACTCCATATATTTTCAATTTTGAAGATACAGTTTAGAAGATCTACATCCACTTAATCCTTAGTTCTCGAGTTAAGTTTAGGTTGCTGACTTATTACCTATTATTTTTAGTGATTTTTTATGTTTCAAGAAAATTATGTGTTTTTTGTTAATTTTTTTAGTAAATGAAGACTTAAGTCTTTATTGAATTTGTACATTTTTATTTTATATATTATGTTTTATTGTGTATATGATGTAAATTATAGTATTATCTAGATTTAAAATGATATACTGGATTCATTATTCAATAGATAATTTTAATTGTTTTTTTATACAGGTGGTACTAATAAAGGTTACTAGTTTGGCAAGTTGTACAATTTACATAAATATTATTTAAATATATTTTTATAAAAGATTTTAAGCTTCGAATCTTTTAAATAATATATATATATATATATATATATATATGCTTTAAATCTATTTCTTGACATTTTTATCTTATAAGTATTTTAATCAATAATTTATATAAATTTTAAATTTATTTATTAGTCTTTTTATATTGTAGGCTTTTAAACAAACTTTTAAACCTGATACACTTTAAAACAAATCAGATCTTGACTACAAAGTCTAGTTTGGCTATATAACTTATAACCTTGACCATCCTTATATGCTTATACAATTTAAAAATATCATTCTCATTCTTATGTAACCAAATGATCTCATAAGATACACTTGTAATCTATGAGAAATATTCTATTAGCACACCTGTTTACAATAAAATAATCATGATAAATCTAAACCATATAAGCATACATGAATAATTAAAATTAAAAGCTTATTATTGGTCACATAAAAACTTAAAAATATCATTTACCTTATCTTTTAATCTTTGATAATTCAGATAATATCTAACTGTCTACATTGGTAGCTCTTAACTGAGTGTCATTGCTAGATACATTTTTGTTGAATTTATTATATTTAGGGATGGAAGTGAATAAAGTTCAACAGGATCTACGACTTGACTTGCTTAAAACTTAGCTTAACTTGACTTGTTTATTAAATAGATATACTCAAGCTTGTTAAAAAGTCTTTTTACGTAAATAAGCCAGACTTATGCCTTTAAAAAAGCCTATTTAGCTTATTTATCTTTATATATTATATATTTATTATATTTATTTTAATATGTTATATTATATAATATTAATATATTTACATAATTTGTAAAAATTAAAATTTTTAATTTTAAGAGTTTAGGATTTTCATACAAAAGGAACCTTAGATGACTTTCTTTTTATCCTCAAAATAGAACTTTCATTTTCTGTTTTTACCTATGTGTACGATAATATGACTCAACCCTTAATTTCTCCTAATGTGATCTTGTGTAAGAATATATCATATGTAACACATCACCTAGTTTAATATACTAAAATAAATAGTTGTAAAATTTTCTAATGTCAGATAATTTTGATTTATTTTTTGTACAAGTAATACTGGTTAGGACTGGATTGATAAGCTTTATAACTTAAAAAATATTAAAATATATTTTCATAAAAAACTTTAAACTTGTGAACTTTTTAAATACATATATGTTTTACTTCTGTTTAATGATTTTTTTATCTTGTAAATCTTTTTAATTAATTATTTATATAAGCTTTAAGCTTATTTAATAATCTTTTTTTGATCCATAAATTTATTAGCTTTGTAGGTTTTAAATCAGGTTAAACCTTGACAAAACAATTATTTTTTTTATAAATAATAGGTTTAGACTCAAATCTCAAAATTTTTAAAAAAATTAAATTTAAACATTTAAAATCTAACTCAATTCAACATATTTTTCTTTTTAATTATATTTTAATAATAAATAATTATTTAAAATTATTAGATCATTATAGGTAATTATTTCTTTAATTTTGAAGAAGAAAATGCAATATTAGTTTTTATGATTTGATTGGTTGAATTAAAGATTTGTAATTAATATTAAATGATTTATTAATTTTAATTTCTGCATCTACTTAGGGTTAGAATTTGGTCATTAAATGATTAGAAAACATGTTTATAATAACTCCTCTTCCATAACTACAACCAGATAAAACTAACTATAATAACCGGACAAACTAGCAATTACTAATAACTAATCAGCAACCACAATATCATAAAAGTAATTGAAACTTTCATTGTTGAGTCTATTATTCTGTTGACAGGGAAAGAGTGTAGTAAGATTCTAGAAAATTTCGTCAATCAATTGTACTCTATTTTGTTGAGATTGAGGAAGATTTTGCGGTATCCTTGTGTAAAAGAAATCAGAGCGCACTTTCCTTTAGGTTGAGACAGAGGAAGATTTGTTGAAATTCTTATAAACCAAAACTAAACAAGTAATAAAGAAAAATCTCAAACGGTTGCTAGAAGCTTACTTATAGGTCACGCATTATGGTTGAGTCAGAATAAAATGTCTGTACAATCTCTCATCCTTTATCATTTTTAATTCTTTGCAATAGAAAATTATAAAATTTAATTTTATAATTTCCCCTCATTTGACACCATAGAATCAATACCTTTGGTTTTATCAACCTCCTATAGACAATTATTTAGATGAAAATATTTAATTATTATAAAAAGTGAAATAAAAATATTTGAATTATTAAATTTTATTTAAATAATTAAACTAAAAATATATAACATTTAAATAATTATATAATCATTAACAAATTTTTACTTTTCTTATATAAAAAATTGATGAAATTAAAATTTAAACCTCATAAAATATTCTCATAATTATACATATCTCTCTCCTCTATGATAAATTTTCGCTGTGTAAATTAAGTTTTAATCATGCGCCTAGTGAGATATCTAATACGTGAGAATCCCAATACAGGAAGCTTCGGACGATTGTAAGTCTGAAGAGACGAAGGAATGTAGGACGTTTATACTGCAAAAAGTGCAAACTGACAGAACCATGTTGCTGATTGGATCCTGGGAGAAATCAATACAATACCAATCCACTGTTAAAAATCTCCGCATAAAATGTAATTTGATTAAAAATTAACCATTTTAATTATAAAAATTATATAGGTCATAATTTTCTATAAAAAATAATAATAATGTTGATATATTTATTTTCTATAATTTTTTGTTTTTATATTTTTTTATCATATCATTTAGTATATTTTTATTATTTTATTATTTTTTTGAAATATATCCACCTATTTTTTATGAGATATATACACTTACAATTTTTCTACTTGAAAAGTAACTGCACATATGGTAATTATGGGAGAAATGCTTTTATTATCTGTTTTATCCCTCGTCCTTTAATGAGCTTTTATGCTTCTTTATATTCTTCACCAAAACATTTTTAAAAAAATATAATTAATTAATATAAAAAATTTAATTTGATAAATTAGGATTGATCCAAGATTAAAATAAGTTCAAAATTAACAAAGTTTTAGATTGAAAATTCTGATTTCGAATCTCATTATTTTTAATATTATAAAAAAAATCTACTAACGTTTATCTCAAATTACATATATATACCTCCTCCTCCATCATATGCTTAAATGTGTGGAAATTAAATAAACAATTTTTTGAAACCCTCTTTACAAATTTTGTGTATAGACTACCAAATATAATTTTATTAACAAATTTTGGCAAAGGCAATACAAAAGAAAACATGCATAATTAAATTCTTGTCTAAAATTAGTTATACATGTGACCATTAACTCTCGGGATATCTCCCAACTACATTTATATAAGCGACATACAATCAGTACTTGGACTCTTCCTAGACACTCACATTATCACTTACTGTTGTGTGTTTATATTTCAATTACCATGACCAATTAATTAATAATACATGAAAAACTTTGTGCATGGAAAAAACTTGAATAGAACTTTTTAAATATTTGTGGTGTTTTTTTAATACCCTAATTTTAAAACCTTTTTATATATATAAAAAAAGGATGAATTGATAAATTGTCGCATTTTGAGGGGAGAACAAAATCACAAAGGTCTAAAGAAAACTTTATGTACGTTTTTTCAGCTGTGTAAAATGCATCATACCATTTTTCGCCTTCTTAACTAGCCAGCAATAAAAACAGCAACTTCCTTTTGTGCTTATACGATGTTCTTTCCAACAAAAGAAAGGCAGAGTTAGATTCAAACAATGGGGTAAAGTAAATCCATTCCGGTCATTTAAAATTGCAAGGATTTTCACTTAGTCTCTAATTTTACAAAATTTTCGTTTCAATTTCTCATTCTGTAAATTTCATTTACTTTAATTATCTTTTACAAAGTAAAAGTGATAAATAAAGAAACACACTAAAATAAATTATTTTTTTATAAAGTTGCAGTTTTATAAAGTGGTGATGCATATAAAGGATACACTGAAAGTGATGCGTTTTGGAGTTACTGCTGCGAGTGCCATACATTTACTTCACCGTGGTAAAGTTTCTCAAAATAAATAAATAAATGTTACTGTACTTCAATTTTGTATGATAACATTTTCAAGAAGTGAGAAAAACAGAGTAATATTATTAATTTTTTAAATAATTAAATTTCATCAATTCAATTATTAAATTAATAAATTATATTATATAAAATTTTAAAAAAATTAATATTTTTATTAAATAAATTTAAATTAATAGATATTATAAAAGATATATTATTTATTAATTTAAATTTATTTTTTAAAATATTAATTTTTTTAAAATTTTATAAAAATACTTATATAATATAATTTATTAATTTAAATATTTATAAAATTATTAACCAAAATAATTCTGACTAAAATTACTTTCAAAATATTTTTAATATATATATTTATATTTATATTTATATTTTGTATGAATTACTTGTGCAATTAACACAACTTTCAAAAATGCACTAACCAGGACCATGAACCATTCCAAAAATAGCAATAGCAATACCTGTAACTTGGCAATCCAAATCTCATAGCTTGGATACCTGATATTATTCCAGATTCATCTGTCACTCCTCTCTAAAAAACCAAATTGAGCTGTTCATAACAAGAGATAGATTTATCACAAACAATAATATGATTCATCAGCATCAATACAAGGTGCAGAAATGATGGATGTCATGACGCACCATTTACAACTTGGAAGTTAATTTCCTACACTTGAACATACTGAAATAAGATAATTAAGAAACAAATCAAGTATTCTAGAAACAACTAGAAAAGAAAAGAAACAATATATACTTGATGAAAATAAAAATACGTTATATTAATATTTAACACATATAATGAAATTGATTTGTATAAGCATAGAATATTGGAGCGTGACTAGAAGCAAAGAGATCGATTTGGTGTGCGCGGAAGGAAGCGAGAAGCGAGATCGTGGGGCACTTGAAAGAAGGGTTGAGATGGTGGGTCTAAATTGTTAGTTTTTGGGGGCAATCGCGGTTTCTTAGGTGCTGGAGGGCACACCAATGGGGTCCTCAATGTTTGAGACGCTGATGTGGGTGTGCGGCACTCTTCAACATCCTCCTCTGAACTTTCTAGATCCGATACTTGCGTCACGTGTTTGTTCAACGTCCTAACCGTTCGTATAGGCGTAATTGGCCGAAATTCTTCTAGGATTTCCAGACCCATTTCCACAATTCACTTTCGCTTCTAATACCACTGAATTAAATAACTATTTTATTCTGTGTATGTGGAGGGGAGAGGGATTTTGCTGCGAGAGAGAGAGAGAGAAAGCGTGCAGAGAGGAATTGAGGAGGTGATGATGGGAGGTGCTGAAAGAGAGACAGATATATGAGAGACAAGGGGTGGACGGTGGAGATGTTGTGTGGGGCATAGATAGAATGATAAAAACACCAAAAACAAATACTAATGAGAGAGAGAGAAGAAAGAATTGAAAGAAAGTGATATTTGCGAAATGGAACAAAAGTAACAAAATTCAGAAAAAGGAAAAAAGTACACAATTAGCAACAACAAGGCGTGGTGCGTTTGGAACTTTGTGCCTGCGTGTCGATATGAAGTTATCAGATATGATATTCATAAAAAAAATTAAAGAAAATAATTAGTCAACATATTTAATTTATTGAAAATAATATAATTAATTTTTTGTTTATTATATAAAGTTAAAATGACATGCAGATGCAGCGCAAGCTTGATTCTGACACAAAGTCACATGATAGCTTAGCTGCTGTTCATGTGGTTGCCCCGCAAACACTCTCGCGTTTGTCTTGTGCTGAATGCTGATCTGCCTCACCCTCCTTTTCTTCCCTCTCATGCTTAAATAACTTTGCCTCGCTGTCCTCTCTTCAATCAACCACGTTCTTCTTCTTTTTTCCCCTAACTTCTATTCAGCTTACTATTGCTTTTCACGTTCATCTCTCTCTAGCTTTCTCCTTATAACTAACTACCTTTTCCCTATTCTTTTCACATTTCATCATATGTGTTTTGCGTGTTCAATCATGACACACCTTTCTATCTAACATGCATTAAAATTAGATTTTGCTTTCAAATATAATTAAATTTTTTGTTGCATTAATAAATTTTCATTAGTAACGATTTTTATTATGTAAATTTTTTTACTCTCGGTTACCAAGTCGAACATAGTTTCAAGATTGTAAACAGGGTATATAAGGATTTTTTCATTTTAAGAATGATGGATATTTTGTTTAATTAAAGCGTAAAGACGAGTATTAAATTAAAGGATAAGCTTGGAATATTCGTTTATATTAAAATTAATTAACTAGCGCACAAGACAACCAAGTTGCTTAGCAAATCCCAAAGATAATCCTCAAACGTATTTTTTAAGCATTTCAAGTTTGAAATTTGGTTTTGATTACAAATGCATCGTTTAGCGCAATGGTAATTAACTAATTGATAATATTGTCACAACGGAATGGAATCATCCTTGGTAACAACATTTCTCGTTGTTTCTGTTCGGGTAACCACTTCTTGTTTCCAATTCAGGATCCGACTCCTCCCGTAACTGAATAAAGATTCAGATCAAGCTTAATAGCTTGTCAGAAATTAATTTTAAACAATACTAGAAGGATTTTTTTAATATTTTTAGTTAATATATAATGAATAAATGAATAAAAAAATAGTAATTTTTATCAGAATTTATAAATTTAATATTATTAATATATTAAATTATATAAATTTTAATAAAAAACTTATTATATATAAATTTTAATTTTTTCATTAAATATATATTAAAAAAAAGATGATACAATTATACAGTATCCCGTAAATCATACATTACCCTTGTCCAAGTTCCAGCTATCATATTTCGTCCTATTTTATATTTTACACCAATTTAATCTTTAAAAATAATTAAAAATTGATTAAAACACTTGTCCAAGTGTATGAAAATTTTTGTTTGTAGTTGAGTTAAATATTTGAAAGAAAAATTTTACTATTCACAATAATTTTATACAATTTAAATACAATTATTTCTCATAAAGTATATTTGATATTTTATACCAAAAAAATTTATAAAAATTTTCATCTTTTAAAAATAAAAATGACACTCTAAATATTTTAAAAATGAATATAATTAAGTTTAAATCTCTTAAAGAATAAAATAATGTTTTACTAATTAATTTTATATAAGGGTAAGAAAAATATGTAGTAACTATTAAATTTTACAAATATTGAAATATTAAATTAGGTATTCTTTTAAAAAAGTCACGATACGTTTTAAATGGTTAATTATATAATTTTAAATAGGTTTTGATCTAATATGAAGCAAACATAAAGTGGCACATCAATAAACCAAGTAATCTCCATGATTGATTTGAATAAATTTTATAAACAATAATGGATAACTGAGGTTAAAATAAACCAAAAAAAAAATGATATTTGCCATTTAATAATTCTCTGGACTAAAGTTGAACACCTTATATATTCTCAAGGAACACGTTGCATAACACGTCTATCAAAACCAATTATTTGAAGGGGACAAACTTATACATACGGAATATACTAACTCACATATAGATGTAAGCTCTTAATATATATATATTTTTTTTAAAAATAGCAACTCTCAAATGGGATGTAGAAGGTGAAATTTACTATTTAGATACAGAGGTTGGATTTTTAAACAAAAAAACAGTAAATTCAATCGTACACCTTTTATTTAACGAGTGAAAATTAAAAAATAAAAATAAAAATAAGACGGTTTACAATCGAACGTAATGAGTATAAATTACTATGAAGTATCTTTTCCGTTATATACGTATCATCTGCAAGTTTCCTTTTAAGGGTGCTTCATCGGTTGTTTTAGGATTACATGTCATTCTTTACTTACGAAATCAACGGGTAATCCTAACACAACCCAACATTCAAACCATTCAGATCTGGAAGCTTCCATGGTGAAGGACTGCGAGATTGGTTCGGAGAGATGAAACTGTGATATTACTCCGGTGGTGTCAAAGCTGGGAGCATGGATGAAGGGAGAAATTAATATTTTCTCTTTTTCTCAATTTTGATTTCACTCATTCATTATTTTGTCATTAAATTCATTTGAATTGAAAATATTTTTAATAAATTTATTTTAATTTTTAACAAATATTTTAAAATACATTATAGACCTTTCATATCATGAAATTAAATATTTAATATTAATTATTTATTGGAGTTAAAAAAAAGTATAAAAATATAGTGTGGATTGGGTCGATCTCCATAAAACATGGAGGGCACTGCATACTTGAGCTGTAATCTTTGAAAGTAACATCATACATGATTCCCTTTTCAATTCCTCACTTGGCATTGGAAACTTTTTCCTTCTACGCATTCATGTAATATAATATATATATTTCAACAAAAGTAAAAGGAAACTAACTACTTACATGCACATCACATTCTTGCAGCCAGAGAACAGTGTTGACCTATTACAATCCAAACTACAGCAACTTTGCTTTAGATCCAAACTATCATAGGCTGTAATAAATTACTTATAAACAAAAGCTGCTTAACTCACATGAATTGTTTCTGAAGGAAGATACTTAATTTGGGAGAAATTTTTATATTGTAAAATATGTCTTTAAATTCCAAGACATGTGAAAGACCATACTATATTGGACTCAGATAAAATACAAAAGAGGAGTGAGGTTTGTCATGAAAAAAAAACTTAAAGGAGAAAGTTGTCATTCTATAAATCCAAAATGCACCATTTTATTGTTATATATGTGTAATGTTGTACATTGGACACGTTTACAATAGAATGACCACACGTAGTAAACACGCGCTTGTATCTGTCAAATTTTAAGAATATAAAATTCAACTCAAACACTTTAAATGATTTAAAATATATATATATATATAATATTTATTTTGTAAAAAAAACCTGTCTCATATTATCATTATTTAATTTGTTTTGGTCAGTTTATTACTCGCTGAGTAGAGCATAGAAATCTTAATATATTTTTTATAATTTGTATGTTAAAATGTCACCAATGCAGATATATACATAGAAAGAGTATAGAAAGTAGAAATTTTTTTTGCAAATATGGAAAAACTTATCAAGGTCACTCTTATAGTTCTACAAAATCAATCAGGTTAATTCATAGTTAGAAACTAATTTAAAATATTTTTTCATAAATTATATGATGAAATGAGTAAAAGTTAAACATTGAATTAGTGATTCATTCAAAAAAATTTATTTTAAAATAAAATGTTAACATTAAGCTTTAGAATTGATCTTAAACCTCTAAAAATGATAAGTTTTATTGAAAATACAAGTGCTTATTTTTATTTTTAACAAAAATTTATCACTTTTAAATATTTAAAAAATCACTCAAAAGTTAAGGATAACAAAACCTTTATTTTAAGTAGTGTAAAAAGTAGCGTAAAAAAATAATATAAAATATAATAATATTGCACTTATAATAAAGTTTTACCATAATTTTTATAAATCATTTTTTATTATTTTTTCATCATAACGTTCATTTTATCTGAAGTTTTTGTTTCTTCTCTTCCTATCTTTGTTTTTTTAAGCATAAAAAATGTTTTTAAAAAATTATGTGGAAATAAAATTATCCTAATATATATATTTTGTTATAATATTCTTGTGTAACATCATTAGACTTTATAACATTCAAAGATTATGTGAAAGTGAATGGATTTGGATTCAGTGTAGTTGGATAAATGTGAGCTGCTCGATCTCCATGCAATGACTTAGATTGACCCATGTCTGATTTATCAAACATGCATGCACGATTTATATTTAATTACATATCATATGTGCCTTCGTGTGAGTATTGAAATTGAACAAGGTATATTTATTCGACCGCACCAACCTCACCATTTCCAATTGCACCAAATCCAATTCCATGATTGTATATGTTTGTGCTTTGTAGGCGTCACGACAAGAGAAAGCGTATGTTTTGATGGTAGTCGCCCTAAATCATCTCAATTAATGAGTTAATTTCTGCTTGCAGCAGTTCTATTATTTAAAAATAAAAATTTAATATCATACGGGATATTATTTATAATTATTTTTATTATTTATTTTATCTTTCATGAAAGTATATAATGTGAGAACATTTTTTATAATAAATTAAAATAATTAATATTGATTATGAAATCTTATTTCAATGGTTAGTATTAAAAATATATATATAACATTTTAAATTATCATGTGATTACTAAATAATTTATAATGATAACCATTTATGTATAAGGGTATAAACTTCTTGTTCTTATTTTTTCTATAATCAAATGTTCTCGTTTAATACATTTTTGTCTTTTATATATGCATCTCAAATAACACAAACCCAAATCAAAGGAAGTGATTTTAATTCCTTTTGCTTATCCGCTTGAAGAATACAAAGCTTATAGGTTATTTTAGTTTTGTTTCAATTATTGCTTTCTCAACTAATAATATTATTTAATTTTATCCACCTTTTATTATTTTATATATTTTATAAAAATATTAAATAAAGAATATATATTTAATAATCTATATATATACATATATTAATATTTATAATTAGAATAAAAGTGGATAAAAATTATAATTATAGGATTTGTAATATTTAAGAAGGCGACTAAATGACGTGAATTAAATCCTAAAAAGCGAACTTTATAAGTGATGAATAACAACGCATGAGTAGAAATCGTCTAATCAAAGGAATTGATGCCTTTGTCATATTTTCTCATAAATCATAGAAAGCTCTCAAGGGATGCCTTCTTGCTTTTGACTCCTTTGAAAATCTCGTTGACATATACATTCCACAACACCTTTCAATATTCTGTGGAGTTAGCACCTGTAACCCTTTTTGGTAGGGAACATGTTAATTCCATGAAAAATATTCTGTCATGTAATTATAATAAATTTATTTATCTAATTATAATTTTTTAATAATTAATTACATATTTTTTATAATAATTATTTATCACATATATAACTGAAATAATCATATTTTTTATACTGTTATCTATAATTCTTTTAATCAATTACATTATGTCATTAACTATTAATTTTTTATAATCAATTATAAAAAAATTATGATTAACATTATAAAAGTTTATACTTAACTCAGTTATATATTTCATAAATAGCCAATTACTAAACATACATATACGTAATCGATTATCTAAAAAAATTTAAAAATAAATATATACATATTATGTGAGATAATCATTATACTTAGTTATATATAAAAATTAGTCAACCCAAAAGCGGGATATGTGGTTGGTTTCAAGTGCATTATAAGAATCCAATGTGTTAAAGAATATTCGGACCTGCTTGGTATGGAGTGTGTGGTAGCTAGGCCTCTATCTCAAAGTCTAGGAAGCTAGCCCATTATATACCAAATGTGACCCTTTTGTTAACCAGAAGGATGAGGTGTTGGTGAGTCCTTTAAAAATAACGAGGATACTTTAATAAAGCTTTTAAAAACTACATCTTTTTATGTTCATTTTAATATAAATGATTTTTTTTAAAAAAAATCATTTCTTTATGATTTTTGATATTATTGTTAATTTATTTTAAATCATTAATATTAAATTTTTCATAGTATAAAAAGATGCAATAATTTTTTTATAAAATTTGAAAGGCTTGAATATAACTAATAATTTATTACAGTTGATAAATAGTTATATCTTTTAAATATGTTGATAGAGATTTGAATCATGATTATGTATATAGAAAAGATTTTGTTAGGGGATACAAAATTTCCTTTAATAATCTTTATATTTCGAAATGATTAATCTCTGATTGTATGAAAAAAATATTTTTGATATACACTAAAACGACTTAAATATGATTTTAGTGCATGTAAATATAGAAAATTTTGTGTTTAGTCCTTCTAAGAAACTTTTTCTATTTTTATCCGTTACTTTTTCAAATTTTTGATTTTGTATACTGTCAATAACTTATTATTAGATAATTACTGATTTGTCTAACAAATGCTATCCAATAAATTTTGATAAGATGATCGATTCATCTATATATTAAAATATATTTTTAAAAATAGTGTAAATTATAATTTTTATTAATTAGTCACAAAAACTTATTTTGATATCATTTTAAAATGAGTTATTTATGTAACTTTATTTTAGAAAAAATTCAAGCTAGTGTCTAAGAAAATTTGTTAAAAAATTAAATGTGAAAATACTTAGTTAAAACCTAAAAATATTATTAATAAGCGTCTTCTTGTAATTTTAATATATGCTAAAATAATTTTTAATCATCACACTTAAAATATTAGTTAACAAAATTTATTTTTAATATATATATAATAAATTAATATAGCTATAAAATTTAGTTAAATATTTATTAACTAATTCATAAAATATATAAAATATCTAATAACATGTCAACGGTAGGAATAAAACATAATCTTAAAAATGTTAATAAGGGAAGTAAACTAGCATATACTTTTATGGATAAATATAATGATCAAATTATATTTGTAAAATTAATATATTAAATTTAACTAATAAATTTTGAATTATAATTGTTGAACTTTTTTGTCTATAATTTATTGTTTCAAAGGAAAATAATTGAAAAAACTCGCCTAAATCATATTTATATGTATAGCAATTAAATAAAAAATTTCGGATAGCTGCTCGGAGACCCTCCGCTTGGTTAGGATTGAAAAAAAATATATAAAGATTGAAAATAAAATTCATTATATTTATAAATTTATTTATATTAATTTTTAAACTATTAATAATAAAGGTGTTTAAAAATTTATTAATATTTCAATGTTTAAAACTAAATAATATAATGGTTAAAATTAATGTGATAATATTAAAAATTATAAAAAAATTAAAAAATTTTAAACTCTTTCATAATTATTTATTATTGTGAAGTCTAATGGAATGAGGATTCGATGATGAGGTTACATGCTATATATAGTGGGACATGGCACTTTCTCGTATAAAACATGCACCTTCTTTATATTTTTTAAGAAACATTTTATTTATGTTGGTATTATCTGGTTTAACACACACAAACAGAGAACACATATAGGTAGAGAAAATAGTGTTAACGAAAGGAATTTTTTTAACAATAAAATATAATTATAGTTAGAATTTTAATTTTAATTCTAATATATAATTGTAAATTTTATTATTGAATTATATAAAAAATTTATATCTTAAGTTAAAATTTAAACACAATTATAATAAAAAAAATTTTTAGATTAAAGTCTAAAATTTTGATATCAGCAAAACTTTTATAAAATAAACTCATTTTTCCACATAGTAAAATAAAAAAGATAAAAAATTTAATTTCATCAAATAATATTTGTAGTTACAGATAATATTTATACATTTTGTAAGCATTTTTTATAATAAAGATAATAATAAAATATATAAATTTAGAAGAAGAAGAATTTTATTTTAGTGATAGTACTCTATTAATTTTTATTGCAACTTAAGTTGAATGCTATATGGTATGACTTGATTAAGTAAGTTGTAAATCTTAACATAAAATTTTATAAGAAAGTATAAACTTGTGACCAATCAAATTTTACTTTTTAGGTGGTGAGTTTATCTTTTTATATAGGTTGTAAATGTTAATTTAAGTGTTGATATTGTTTTTTTAAATAAAGTTTGTACAATTTTAAATGATTTTTTACTAAAAAATTGAATTATAAATTGAGACGTATAATTGTAATATTTTTATAACAAATTAAAGAAACAAAATTTGAAAAATATAAAAATACGTAAATCTAAAAAAAAAATTAATCAACGAAATATCTATACATAATAAAAGTAAATTTTAATGATTTGTTTATTAAATTTTCTAAATACAAATCATAAAAATTGATTAAAAAAATATAATATCTTATTTAAAATAAAATCATAATTATTTGTGTTTAATGTAATCTAACTAAATTTAAAATTAAACTTAATTTTCTAAAAAAAATGTATGTTTTAGATAATTACTAAAAAAATTAAAATTTTACGATGAAAAAAAATGATTTGACTTAAATTGTCTCCGTATACATTCGTCGATGGTTATAGTGGCAGTGACATTATTTTATTTAAAAAGAATAAAACCCGAAAATTTGAGATTATTTAAGGATGGAGTTTAAAAACCTGCCGCATAGTAATCATACAAATAAAAAAGAAGATTAGTAACCATTTGCTCTCAACATCAACCTGAACCCCTAAATCGTGACTCAAATTTGCTTTTAATGTGCTTCTATGTTTATGCCAGAACGACAATATTATTACACCTCCATTGTAATGCTTCTACAAGAACATGCATTTAGTTATTTGAAATCATGCTTTTTTTTATTTAATTTTTGACTGCAATTCAAATAATATGTTTCAATTTTTTAATATTTTATTTTACTGGTTGAGATTTTTTTAGTGTCACCTTTGATTAGAACATTAAACTTGATTTTATTGATTATAAATTTCGTTTTTTATGCTTTCTTTCTCCTTTAATTTTACTTTTGTCCATAAATTTTGGGAATTATTTGACTGATTCATATATTTTTTTTAATTATTGTGTTTTGAATTTTTTTTAGATTTTAAGTTCATATAAGGAGAAGATGTTTGTAATTCTAAATGATATTTAATATTTTTTTTTTGGCATGTTCTCAAATTCTTTTTAATAATAATATTAATACGGTAAAGTATTGAAAGTAAATATAAAAAACATTTTCTACGTGGTTTTCCTTTTAAAACTATAGAGAATCCACAATTTATCTCTACTTTATGTTAATTGTTAGCTTTTAGCTTTTTAGATATTTTGTGTGTAGTTTTTATTGCTTAGAAAAAAAGGTCTTAATTGAATATAGATGTAGGAAAACGTTGTTGTATAATACTATGTAAGCTATATTTTATATAAAACTATTGTGTAATGATGTTTTACTTAAATATTATCTACAAATAGTTAGGAGTTTCTATTGTGCAATATAGTTTGAACTTTTTAAATTATAAATTTATTATCATGTTACTTCTAGTTTCTATTGTGGAATATAGTTTGAGCTTTCCAAATTATAAATTTATTATCATGTTACTTCTCTGTCACATTTAAAAATATTGTGGGTTTGGTTTAAGTTTTGACTCGTTCTATAAGTTTATATATTTTTATTATGTTTATTATTTCATTTTTTTTATAAATATTTTTACTTGATATTTTAAAAAAATTAAAGTAAAGTATTATTGCTTCAACAAGGTACATGTAATATTTTATCTTAAATAAAAATCTCATATATCATTATCCAAAAACTTGCATCATCTTTTTTAAAGTATCCTTTACTATCTTCATGATAACCTTTTAGTAATAATTTTGTTGTTATTAGTTTTCAAAATCTCATATATATATATATATATATATATATATATATATATATATATATATATATATATATATATATATATATTTTAAATTGTCAACAATCAAATTATTAAATTCATCTAAAATTAAAAATTTCGTATAATTTTTTTCTAAATTTTTATATGGTGGTAGAAAAATTATTTGATACATATAATAATTATAAATTAAAAAATTTACTAAAAAAGGATTTATTTGGATACAAGAAAATGGAAGTGTAATAACTATATAAAAAAAAAATAACACTTGACTTTTTAAATATGTTTGACATTTTTAAGAATTTTATATTCTAATTTAACCTCTAAATTTTTTTATCATTTTAGTAATATTTTTTACTTATAAGAAGTTTCATTATCATATATAATCAGAGTCTTTTTAAATATTTTGTTTTACCTTTATTAACTCTTGGATAAGAAAGTAATTTTAAAATTAACCATGTATTTTATCCTAACTCTAATAATTCTTTTTGAATTGTATATTATTTATTTCATAGAGTGCTTATAATGTTTAAAGAATATTTTTAGTGATTTACAGTGTTTAAAGAACATTTTTAGTGATTTATAGCATTTAGAATTTATGATGAATATGACAGGATTTGTTTAAATTTTGGACTTCTTTTTATTTATAAAATTATTTGAGTACTTTTTTATTTTAGTCATTTTTAATCAAAATTCACAATTTTGAATATTGCTTGCTTAGTTCCTTAAAATTCAAATGGGAAAACTTTTTTTAATTTCTTAATTTTGAACTGCTTTATTAGTAATTTTTTTAAGCAAAATCATGCTTATTGTATTAGGTCACTATACATTAGCATTTTCCAATTTTTAAACGTAACAGGGCCCAAGAAGAAAACATTTATAAACTACACGAGGTATTAACATAATATTTTATATTTATTAAAAATCAATATAAATTTCTTAACATATTTCTATTTAAAAACTTTTTCTTCTTCAAAAAATAAAACAGATTGATCCATATATAATTTCAAGAGACAGTGAACATCATGTATCTAACAATTTTTTCAACATTGAATTTCTTGTGCATCTGCATATTAAGCTACAACTATATGCATTATAAGTTTAATAGCTATTAATTTTTTTAATTTATTTTATTTTTTAAAAAGGATCAAATAACCATTCAAAAGAGTAATCCAGATATATACTACGTAGGTGTGTATCTTTTTTTATTTTCTAATTATTTTGAAAATGAAATAAAATTAAAGTTATAATTAATTTTGAAAAACACTTATAGGCTGGACTTTACTATTGAAAATGTAATGTGGCATAAAAAGTTAAAAGCTTCTACCAAATGTGAAAAGAGAAAATAACAGTTAAAGATCTAATAAAATAATTTATGAAAATGTTAATTGATAATGAACATGTTTCTGCTAAGTTCTATTTTGGGAATTCTTTTGACTGAAATCAATAGTGAAAACAGAATTAGTGTTACATGGTGAAACCTTCATAAATTCTTTCCTGTGTTGGTTATCAAAACATAGTTGTCATTGTCCAAAATATATGCAAAATAGAAAATTTGTTCTCAGGTAAACTGAGGACTTGTTTGATTACCCCTAAAATTAATTTATTCTACTTTAACCCATATTTAAATATAAAATTTATGACCTAAATTAATTTAAATACATATGTGAACTAATTTTTGTAATTTAAAACTAATTTTATGAAAATTAAGATTATTTAAATTTAAACCAAATAAAATTAAATTATATTTACAATTTTAAGCATAAAAACTTTGGTACAAAGGCTTGTATGAATTTTAAGGATAAACATAGATTACAAAACGGATATCTTCACCACTAGAATCTGTATACTGGGGTAATTCTTACCATCTTAAAATTTATTTTAATAATTTTAATTTATCTTTATTACTTAAGCACTTTTTACTAATTTATTGTCTAGATGCCAACATCCATCAAGTGTTTAACTCCTACTGAATTACCTCGTCAATACTATAAAATCATAATATATTATTTAAAATTTTGAAATAATAAATAAATATAAAACAAAAATTAAATAAACAAATAAGAATCAAAGTAGTATTCATTATCTTCTACCGATCAATCACTCATTCCCATTACTCCTTTTTTACTTTGTATTTTTTCATAATAAAAATAATTAGTTAAAAATGTTCAAATGACACTTAATGAAAATAAATAAAAAATATTTAATGAAATATATATTATAATTAAAAATTAAAAATTAATAATTAATTATAGTTTTATTTTTTTTATTTTTAAATATTAATTATATTCTATTTTCCTAGACCTTTTTCAACAGCATAATGTAATTTTAGGCCAACCATATGATAGTGGTTTGTTTTCTCCATTAATTTAATGGTATCTTTAATTAGACATAATAATAATAATAATAATAATAATAATAATAATAATAATAATAATAATAATAATAATAATAATATAAAATAGAATCCTCTTTCTATAATGTTATGAAGTATTAATTTTTTTAATTAATATTTTAAATACTTTTTATTGAATAATGCATCAATATTCAAAAGAATAGTACATTTGATCATATTTTTTTTTCAATTTTTTATTAAATATTTTAATAATTTTTTTAAAATTTTTTTTTTGACTTTTCTATTCCCTAATCATCCACTCCGATTTTATTTAACATCAATATCCATTATCTATTTTTCTTTCTATTTATTATTTTTTTATTATTTTTCAGTTAAATTATATTTAAATATCAGGATAAATAAATTTCACTTATCTTTCATTTTCATTTGACCTTGAAATTTAAGAGAGATTATGTAACAATCTTTTACTATCATTTTTATATTGAACGATTATTCTCTTTTAATTTTAGCTAATGATAGAATTAATATATTTAATTTATGTTATTATTACTATTTAACAGTATACTATCTTTTAGTTATCAATATGTGTCACACAAACATCATTCCAAATTTGAAGATTAGTACAATAATTTTTCTTTCTCTGCTTAACTTTGCACTACGCTTTAATAAGTTACACCCTTTTTATTTTTCATTATCTTGTTTTCAAGTTTTAATAATTTTATAATTAAAAATAAAAATAAATAATGATATTTTATAATTAAAATAAAAAATAGTAGATCCGCAGATATGGAGAACATTTTTTCCATTTCAATCCAGCACTAGAATAAAAAGAATCCAAATTCTAACATTTCATTGAGAAAAAATCTTGAGACTAAGTCGTTAAGCATGCTGGAAATTAATTAGGCTTTGAATTTACTAGTTTCTAATAGCAAGTTCAGTGCATTTGGGAGTTTGAGACATACATATTAATTAGTGTATTTTATATGCAGTTTGATTCTCAACTTGAACTGTGGAAGGAAGTTTTTATTGAGTTAAAGTAATGCTAATATCTATTTATTAATTTTTAGTTGTTGAAAATAGTTTTACCATCTAACTTTCTTATAAGTTTAAATTGAAGTTACAAATGTTTTTCTTATTTTGAATGATGAATATATGTTATTCATGCCATCAAAATCTTGAACATGAGTAAAAGCTTTGTTGCTTCAATTTATTTTAATGTGTGATCTTAGTTTAATTACTAGTGTAATTTTTTCTATTTTATGAATAATTATACTAAATAAGTTTTGTATCATTTTATGTTAATTTTAATACAAATTTTATTATGTATTTAAAATGGTTAGAAAATGAAAAAACTGTTGCGAAATAATTACGGTTGACGCCAGTTTAAAAGTTATAGAATAAAACAAAGCAATGAATTTGACAACGGTTAAAATTGCCACAAAAAATTAAGACAATTTACTTGATTTTTTAAAAATAGTGATGCATAAAACGACAGTTTGCCACCGCTGCAAAATTTTTGCAGCAAACTTGGTGGATGAAAAGTAGTGATAGATTAAACAACGGTCTCCAGTAAGCGTCATAGAATACCTCACAATGAATAAACCGAGATAGTTTAACGAAGCATCGTGAAAGAGCTTTGGCAACGGTTTAAAGCGCCGCAAAAGATAATAATAACTGCAGCAAAATAATGTTTTTTTTTTTGGTAGTGAATCATGCATGTAAGGGATGAATATCATTGGTTTGACTTAGATCAATCTAATTTCATGTGATGAAGCCATTTTTCTTACTATCTTATTTAAAAATTCAATACAATTTAACTGATATAAAACTTAAAAAGGTTTAAGTAGGTCCAAATGCATGTAAGGGAAGAAAATCGTCGGTTTGACCTAGATTAACCTAACTTTATAAGTTGAAGCCATTTTTCTTACTATAATATTTACAAATTCAACACACATTAACTAATATAAAGGCTTAAAAAGTTCAAGTAGGTCCTAGTGCAATGTTTGATATAAGATTTTTGAAATACTAGTTTTCATAAGATTCCTTTGCATTTTTCAAAAGGAGTTATATAAATTTTTTTTAACAAAATCCAAAGTATTTTTTAATGGGTTTATATCTTGAGTGGACAGGCTTAACCTACAACGTATCGTGAAAAGAAGAATATATATATATATATATATATATATATATATATATATATATATATATATATATATATATATATATATATATATATATATATATATATATATATATATATGTAAAACATATTTTGGTTAAGATAGGGTTCAATTGTCATATTACATTCCATAACTCTTATCATTTTTGTTGTTTTGCACAAATAGGTTATGCAAGTGCTTGGTAATTAATGAGCGCTAAAGTGATTGTGATATGTAACATTCCAAAATTTTCATGATAAACTCATAATATTATGAATTCATACAAAGAGAAAAGAAAGCAGAGATAGAAATAAAAATTTAGAAAAAGTAGAAATCTTTCAGTAAAATGATAAAAGTACCCCTTTGCTATGACAATAGCTGATAATGCCTGGAAGCGCAAAATAAAAAGATAGAATGCATTCTAGAGATTTATAACTTATCAATAATATCACAAAAAAAAATTAGATTTGAAGAAAAAACGAAAACACCATTGAAAATGCTCAAAACCCCCTCAAAGAGCTCTGACTTCTATAAGTGATAAAATATTCCCAAATAAATAGTAAATGACTTAGAAACAAGTAGGGAATGAATCAATAAGGATTAAAAACATCAAAAATCAGTTTAGAAACTTTTTTGAGAAATTTTCAAAAAATGACCAAAATGTTCCTAGAAGCTCGGGAAGGCAAAAAATTGTCAAACAGAGACTTGTAACTTGGAGCTTATCCTTATGCACGAAATTTCACATGGTGTAAATGTTTGGATGACTAGCCATCATGAATCATCAAGTGATAATGACTTAAGAGACAAAAATATTTATGAGGAGAGATAAAAGTAACCACGGTTAAGTTAAAGTAATCATGATTAAGTTAAAAATTAACCAGGATTAGGTTAAACAAACCTTGATCAGGTTAAATAAACTATTATTAGATTAAATAAACCATGATTATTCTTAAAGGATAATTATCCATATTTTATAATTAAATTTTAAAAAATGAAAATTACATGTGAATGGACCAAAATACCCTTAATTAGAAATTTAATTCCTAAATGCCCATGGATGACTGAATTTGATATAAAGCCAAGGAGGTCCCATTTTATTCCAAAATTCATCTCTAAGAACTCACCCAAGACCCTATAAACAAAGCTTTCACTTTCAAGAATCCTTGAACCAAGTTTAAGCTTCCATCTTTGAAGTTTAAGCTATAATCTATGCAAAGAAAAAACTCCATCATCCCTCTTCGAGGATTTTCATTTTGGGACCATCAAGGATGTCTAGCATCATCACAAAATCCACCAATAACTTTTCATAGTATTCAACAAGTAGGATATTCCAGCTTTAAAATTTTCTAAGCATTTTTGTTAAGTATTTTTTCCTAATCTTCTTCATCTTTGTGGATCTTTTCTCTAAACTTCAAGATCCAATATATTTGAATATTTTGTTGTTTAAAAATGCCATAGTCTCTTAAAATAATCCTTTCTACCTTTAAAATAAATTTGAAGAGTCCAAAATGAAGTTTTAATGGCTTAAAGTGCTTATTGGAACTCCTTAAGAATTTTAACCGGTTAAATTTTCTTGAAAATAATTTTTAAATGTTTTAGGGCATATTTAAGAATTTTATTAAGTCTTGAAATATGCTCAAGTGATGGTGGATCTAGATCTGGAGGAAAACTTGGAAGCCTTGCTTTGTTTGAGCTTAAACTTACTTATGTGATGCCTTATCTTCTTAAAAGTTCAAGGCTTTTTTATTTTTCTCATGATAATTTAAATGTTTAACCACTAATTCTCAAAAGACTAGATCTATACTTTTATGAAATAAGACAAAACTTTAAAGAGTAAGACACAAAGATTAAATTTGGAAAGTTAAAGGTTGAATCTTTATGACCAAAAAGTGAAGATAAGGATTTGTGAACTTAAGAGGTGGAATAAATAATCTAAATTTTACCCAAGGAAAAAGACATGAACTAAGGAAAAATACTTGAAAGGATTTGATGGGCTTGATCCAAAACAAAATTTAATAAGTCACTTCATGATAGATCCAAGAGTTACGTTGGTGAAAGTTGGTAAAAATGACATCTTGGTAAAATATAGGCCATTCAGCCATGAACCTACCATGAAGAACAAAAGGCTTAAAATCTAATTTTTATGATGATTATTAACCTCTACAAGTGTTAAGACGCAATGTCCACACTTGAGGCTAAGAAAAACTAAATTAAGGGATCTTGGAAAGTGGATATGTCCAGTCGACCATAACTCCAAAATTAGAGGTGTAAAGGCTGAAAAATTTTCTAGAATTAATTACTTAAACCTTCTAAAATAATATCTTAAGAAAAATAAGCTTTTAGGAAAGGAAACACAAATGTAGTTATCTGTCAAGTTCATATAAGCCATTTGGCTAAGTCTTGGAATATTAGGAAAGGATGGTTAATAAATTCTAGATTAAAAATCATTAGGTATTTTAGAATAAAAAGGTGATTTCAAGTAAATGGATATGATTTATGTCGTAACCGTAATCACAACGACATAACGAACTCGCTCAAAATTTTGAAAAAGAATTTAAATGATTGTGGAGCCGCCACCAAATTTTATTTTTAAAAGGAAAACATTTAGAAAAATCCTATCTTGATAAAGAGTTCTAGGTTCGGGAGTCGGTTACAAGTAGGAAAGGTATTAGGCACCTGTAAACACCCAATTATGTCCGAGACCCATTTTAAGGTGATTAATGTATAAAAGAAATTCGAAATGAATTAGAATTATAATTAAAGAAAAAGATTTCAATTCAAAACCAATACAAAATTAAAATCTGAAGGAAAACAGACAAACAGAAAATAGACAAACAATTAAACAGACAAACAGAAAACAGACAAACAATTAAACAGACAAACGGAAAACAGACAAACATTTAAACAGACAATAAATTTCCGAGGAATAAAAATAAAACCTGTTTTAATTCTAGACTTAAATAAATAAAAATAAAAAATAAAAAATAAAAAATAAAAAAAACACAAAAACAAAAAATCAAAAAATAAAAAAAAAACAAAAAAAAAACAAAAACAACCAAATAAAATAAATAAAGTTGAAAAATAGTACTACAATGGAAATAAAAAATAAAAGTAATAATAAAATATATATATATATATAATAAAAAACGATATAACAGAAACGAAAATAAAATTATTAAAAGAAGTTTTAAGAAAATCAGAAAAGTTTTAATTGCTAAAAAAATACATAGAAAAATTTGAATATGATAACAAATATATAGTAAACTTTGTTATATAATCAAAAGGAAAATCAAAAAAAAAAAACGAAAAGCAAAAGAGGGGCGGCCATATAAAAAGGGAGAAGGGTGCAGGAAAGGGGGTTACTGGTTTTGGGAGGAGCTTCAAGAACAGAGAGCAGAGAAGATTGGGAATCCTCTCGAGCGTAAAAAGGAAGGACGGAGAAAAGAAAGACTGGACTGATCGTCGATTCCCTCTCCGATCGCATAACAGGTTAGATCCTCTCGTCCTGCATCTGAAAAGCCATGCCAAATCAAGAACACCATACTCGTTTGCTCGCTTGGTTATAGTACGAAAAGACATGATTTCTTTTATTTCGTTAGCTGCTTAATAATTCTGCAATAGCTTGCATGATGTTTGGGGGTTAGAATCTTGATTCTGCTTTTGTGACCACTGTGTGCTAAGAAAAGAATTCCACCATCAGGAAAGAACTAGCCACAAGAAACAGGGGACTCTGTATTCTCCCGCCAAAGAAAATGTATGTAACTTTTCCTCCCCCCTGTATTGGTTTGCTTGAATCTAGATAAAAGACACCGAACATAATCGCATCTTGATCAAGACTCTAAGTCGCCTTGAAATCAGATTGTATCATCACGATAAGCCGCTAGAAATAACCATAACCATCCCCACGATTCATTGAATTACCCCATTAGATGATGCTGCAAAGTCATGAAATAGAAGAGGCCCTGTTGCTCTCTGTGTAATTAGACCACCCACGCTTAAAGTATATGATGCAACTAAAACTATCTATGGTTGTGTGTAGATCCCAAAGCAGCATTGTAGGCTCACAATATATTCCGTATGCAGCGAACCCCTAGTGGACTCCTAGTAAAACACTATTCCAGGTCCCTGGTTTGGTCAGTAGGATTTAGCTCCGTAAGTGGGTAACTAGGAATGATCATGTGCATAATCACCAGAGTTAGAATGAGATCACCTAAAGGTTCATGCACCAAGTTGAAAGTCTCGAGAACAGTTAAGGAAAGAGTAGCAATAAAAGAAGACATCTAGCAAATTCAATAAAAAGTTCAGTATGATCATCAACCCAATGCCCTCGAAGAGTTTGAAGAAATAGGCCTACTATTTCTGCAAGCCATGCGGTTCTAAGACCCCTCGCCAGAGCCATCATTGCTAAGCATCTCTCTGCCATACTCATGCCACATTCTCAGCAAACCAAGCAACATACTGATAAGGCGGTCTTACCTCATTATACCTAGTATAACATAATCTGTAAGTCATACCTCACAGACTCATAAGCTGGGTTTAAGTTAATTTGCACTCGATGGAAGACCAACTCAGTACACATCCAACACACTAAAGGTCCTTTAGCTCTCGCCTTCTAAGTCTGAATCCAACACACTAAGGGAGTATAGGGACCTCGATAAAATTCATGCTACAGCCAAGGAATACTGCACATCCATAGACCTTTAGTGTCTATTAAGAGATCAAGGAAATCCTAGGTCTACATGAATGGTGGTACACACCAATGCCTTCAAGCCTTAGGATGTATAGAAGACTATTGCCTATATAAGTAAACCTAAACCCCAGGAAAATGGGCAGACAAAAGGCCTCGACTAGAGGAGGGAGGCTGAGAATTAACGGACCATACTCATTCGAAATTTCAGGGATTGACCTTCCCATGCAATACACGTACATGCTTCAGGCCATGAGGTCATTAAGAGCACAGTTAAATACAAGAAAAATGATGTACATTTCAATTAAAAAAGTTTAGTTCAGGGGCTACTTCCTTGTCTCTCAAACCCTGAGACATGCCTTCGAACCCCAAGGAAGGCATTTTTAACTTGTCCTATCCTTTAATTGCCAAATACCCAAATTACCCTAATACCCTTGGCCTTTCTACAGAATACCTAACAGGTCCCTGCCTCAGAAATTACCACACTGCCCCTGGAAAATCCAAAAATTCCAGCCATGTCCCTGCCCCTGTAATGACCAGTTTCTGCCCCTGGAAAATCCAAAAATTCCAGCCATGTCCCTGCCCCTGTAATGACCAGTTTGCCCCTGGAAAATCCAAAAGTCCAAACCCATGTCCCCGCCCCGTAATGACCAGTTTGCTCCTCGACCAAATCCAAAAATTCCACCATGTCCCCGCCCCTAATGACCAGCTTGCCCTGGCCAAACGCAGGGTCTCCAGATATGCTCGCAGGGTAAATACCCAATCTGCCCTTGGGCTTCTCATTAATACCATTTCTGTCCCATGCCTTGTAAATTACAGGATTGCCCCTAGACAATTTGGTTAATCCCTATTCTGCCCCTAAAAAGAATATACAAAAGTCTAGAAATTAATAAAAAATTCTAAACATACAGAAAATTAATAATAAAAATTTCAAAATTTCCAGAAATTAATAAAAAATTCAAAATTTCCAAAAAATTAATAAAAAAATTCCAAAATTCCTAAATAATTCATAAAAAAAATTCTTTAATAAATTCAAGATTACCGAGTATTCTCATAAAATTCCTTAATTGATAAACTCCCTCTTAAATTTCTAATAATTATTTGTGTCCTGTCTTTTCCATTCATCATTATTCAAAAATAAAATTTTTGTTTTGTGATTCTTGTTCTCACGATTTAAACTCTAAGCACGAACTGGTAGCTTTTTCTGCTGTTCGTTTGTTCAGAGATTCGTATGGGTTCAAGTGCAGCCGTAGTTGTCTTGGGCCTTGTGCATATGTGGATTAAGGTTGCCTTTCCCTTTTACAAAATAAAAAACCTGGTTCATTCTTATTCCCCGATTTTCAAAATAAATTTTTTTTTGTTTTACGGTTCTTAATCTCACGCGACGAGCTCTAAACACGAACTGGTAGCTTTTTCTGCTGTTCGTTGTTTAGAGATTCGTATGGGTCCAAGTGCAGCCGTAGTCAGTCTCTGGGCCCCTGCGCATACGTGGATGAGGATCGTTCTCCTAAAAATAGTTTTCAAAAATAGTCGAGCCTTTTTACTTTCTTCAATAGCCCGAAGGTCAAGCCTTTCAACACATTTCAAACACTCTTTCAAACACTTTCAAAAGTCAAGCTTTCAAAACATAACCGTAACTACGTAAGCCTTGAGTTTCCCATTGCAATCGGGAATACGTAGGGAGCAGGATCAAGTCTTGTCAAAGTTAACCTCCATCAAGTATTTATTTTCACACTAATTTAAAGGGATCAAACAATTTTCAAATACTCATACACTCTGCTTAAGGGCACTGTCCTCGTAACAAAGTGAGTGGGTGCCTAACACCTTCCCCCACTTGTAACCGACTCAACTTTGAATCTCATCCTCGAGTCATGTTTTTTCCAAATCTTTTCCTTAAACAAAATTTTGGTGGCGACTCCACATCATCAAAATCAACTTTGTTCAAAATTTAGCGAGTTCGTCGTCTCGCTCTAATTACGGCTGCGGCTGCATGGCGACTCCACCGGGGACTATAGAGAAATAAGCCCATTTGTTTGAGTGTATTATTTGATCCCTTTACATTTTATTGTATGACTTATTAACTATTTGCTTATCTCGTGATTGATTTGATTTGTTTATTCTTTGTACCCGACCTTAGGATAGACTAATATTAAAATCTTATCCAGAAGTTCCCAATCGTGTGTATCCCAAAATAAAAGTGCCCTCCCATGCATTGCATACGATCCTATTTCGAGTGGGGCCCTACACCCGGGTCTCAGTGCTGCCTAGGACTAGAGGGATCTAGTGGTGTCACTTTGGGGCTACAGTCTGTTGACTATCACGAAAATCCCAAATAGAGGTGTCCTATTCGTAATGCCCTACAACCGGTAGCTTTTTCATTGCCAGAGCAAGCATTGCGGATCGGGAACTTGGCTCTAGTGACCTTTTATACCTTAGGACTACTGACCACCTTTAAGAGGTTCATGCATTAATGACCATAGATCTTTTAGGACAAGCCCCAAATAGGACAAAAGGAGGCACGTCAAGTAAATTCAGTCCAATCTTTTTACTTATGATGGGATGATTAAGGAATAAGGGGAGTAAAAAAAAAAAAAAGGGAATAGAGGAAAAGTTCACATGAGAGACAAACGAAAATGAAAAGAAAAAGAGAAAGAAAGAAATAAAGAGAGAGAAATTAAGGACAGAAAAAGAAAAGAAAAATCGAGAGATAAGAAAAAAGGAAAAGTGGAAAGATAAAGAGTGAAAAGATAAGGGGGATATTGATAGATTTTGTGCAAATAAAATTATGTTGGCATTCTATTATGGTCTATCATGCATCAATTCCACCTCATAAAAAAATTCCTAACATGTTCATCTTTGTTGTTTTCTTTCATTTCTTTATTATCGAAGGACTGTTCTCAAAGTGGACATCTAAAGAAGGGTGAAATGGAAATTAATGTATGAAATCGGGAAGCGAAGAAAGAGAAAGAGGGTTGGGGTCACGATCGTATTTTGGCAGAAATTTGAGGATTCTGGGAAACAAACCGACAAGTATCCAAGCACACGTTCACCAAAAAGTATGGAAATATACTAAACTGCCGAAAGTCAAAGTGCAAGAGGGGGCCCTCACGGCGATGGTACAATACTACGATCCCCCTCCGATGCTTCACTTTTCCCGACTTCAATGTGCGCCTACTTTGGAAGAATTCGAGCAGATTTTGATCCATTAGAAGGAGTCCGCCTTATAACCATTTGGAACACCACACTTCATTCAACCACGTCGCACTCGGGTTTGCAGTGTGCGATCGATTGATAGATTACAAGGAAGAACCGGGCTAAGGGGTTCACCGAGGGTTTTTGAAACCATGCAAAGATCTAGCCGATAAAGAAGGGGACACCTACATGGATGTACTAGCCCTTGCCATCTATGGGACTAGTCCTCTTCCGTGCATAGAGGATTTGTTGACCCAAACGCCGGGATATATTCTTGCCCGGAAAGAATAAAGAAGCGAAACCCTACTACCGCCTTGTTGGCCGACGTTTACTACACGCTTAATCTCTCGCCACGAGGGAGAGGAAGAAACGTTTTGCCGTCTCGCCAATGTTGACATATGGATAACGCTCACGCCTTCAGAGGAGCGTGAAAGCGCAATGCCCTATATCCGACCATCAGTGCTATCAAATAAAGCCGATGGATAATGAAGAATGGGCACTATTTCATTGGCTTAAAGGAAGAACACATCCGATGGCAACCCACCGGCAACGCAGAACGGAGGTCATCTACCATTGTAAAGGGTTCCCAAATGTACCCTCACGGGAACCAGGGGTTGCATCAACTACAACCCGACCGGGGCAAAGGCAGCTATTACCCCATCAAGGCACCTCCATCGGATGAATGGGTGACACCTTTCCTTTTGAAATACGAGAGATTTCGCCGAGCCTCCGCAAAGTACGAGAAGTACGGGAGTGTTACCGGAAGGAAAAGAATTCGAGGGTCCGTCATGAGCCAAAGAGGAATACCGATAAGGTCAAAGACAGGGTGCAACAGATCAAGCCGCCATTTAAACCTCCGACCACCCCATCCGAAATCAACCATCACCAATGGTGTTTGAAGATGAGGTCGTTAAAACTTGAAAGAAAAAGCTAAGCCATGACCAAGAAAAACGCCCGACTAGAAGAAGAGCTTCTGAAAGAACGACAAGAGAGCGCCGCATGGAGAAGAGAAATGAAGTGAACAAAGCTCTCTTAGCCTCATCGTGATCAGCAAAGGCTTAACGATAGCGCAAGGTTTTCACGGTACATATGAACCCACGTGTCGGCCAATAAAGAGCTTGGACCGAGAGCGCAAGAAAGGGATGCCGCCCTCCAAGAGAATCATCAACTGAGGGGCGCTTGGAGCAAGTGAAGGCCAAGATTCATACCATCCGCGTAAGAGAAAATCGGATCCTAGCCGCAAAACAAGAGAATCCGCGTGGAGGCACCACATAACAGAGGGAAAGAAACGACCCACAGAAGAATAAGACATGAAAAATCAAATCGAAGGTCTGTGGTCTGGCAAACTATAAACGAAGAAAATGGAATGTCATTGAGGTAATTCGAATGCAACAAAGGGGTATTAAGGACATCCAAAACGAGAGTAGATGGTACAAAGACACAATGACCACCGGGCCAGATGTTTTGGGAGACTAGCCGGTTTAGCAAATATGGAAATCAAGAAGTACCAACATTCCTCAAGAAGGCCGAAGTTTCACATCCACCGCATACTCCTCCCGAAGTTGAAGATTTTATCTTATTTTTGTAAAAATCGATACTAAGGATGAACAAGTATATTGTGCTAGCCAGACAGAAGGGCAAAATGTAAAATAAATTCGGTCCGCTTGAATAAAGTTGATTTCTCTCCGTCTCGTGATTTCAAGTAATTTCCATTTCATGCTCAAGACGATTAAAGTACAATAGAAGATCAATGAGAAACGTCCCTCGATATTTTATTTTCACGCCAAATACACTTTCTAATTAATAATTAACTAATATAATGCTTCGCTTTTTCTTCGAATAGTACCTTTCGTATAACAAAATAGCGGGCTCAAGACTTTCGGCATTCGTACAACACTCAGATCAAAACCAAAATCATGAGTGAGCCGGAAATGCGTAATGAGGAGCTCGTGAATGAGGTAGCTGAGTTAAAAAGATCAGGGCAGCTCATGAAGCTACTGAAAAAGGCATGTAGGACCTAGGGCAACCGAGGCAACAGGGCCGCACATTTCAATGCCCTCGCAAGTTGCCACCAGCAGAATGGCCATACGGGCTACCACCTGGTTATGAGCATCCATATGGATCGAGCTCTGGAGGATCATCACCGGTGAAAATCCCAACAGCACCGCCACTTCACATAAACCCCGCCGCCCACCATTATCATCCAAACCTTCCGACTGGGCTTCCACACACAAACCCTACCACTCATCCTCACCATGTGAACCCACCGACCTACCCTCTTCCTACCAATACCACCGGTTATCCACCACACACATACCCAACACACACAAACCTCTCCACCTTATCCCTACAACACAAACACTTCCACAGCTTTTCCTCCACAAATAAACCCATCCTTTTCCTCCTCACAACATCAACCTCGACTATACACACATGAATACGACTGGTCACCGAGGATCCCACATATTCTCATTCCGTCACTATTCAACCAGCCAACCTCACCCACAACACCCTTATGGTCATACTACTAGACCCGAGGGCCAACACACCTTACCTCACCCACATTGCTCAACCCGTGGACCAAGAAGCCCAGCTCGATGGGAGATGGCAACACCTAGAGGGAGAGGGGTTAGAGCCATCGAAGGACAGTGGATATGGAGTAGTAGAGGCTTCCGAGCCATGCTTCAGATTGATGTCATAATACCTCCTAAATTCAAACGCCCGACCGAGAAGTATGGAGTTTGATGCCCCGAAAGCCATCCGACAATGGTCATTGCCGAAAATGGCCTCCCATTCACACAATGATAAGCCGCTATCCACCGTTTGGATAGTTTAACGGAGCAGCCGTTAGCCGGTATACCCACCAAGAGGTCATACATCCGCACATGGAAGGACTTGGCAGTACGCCTTCCTTAGGGCAATACAAGTACAACATAGAGATGGCACCTACAGACTCATTATTTAACATGATCAAGAAGGAGAATGAGTCCTTAAAGAGTGACGTTAGCTGACGGGGAGAGAGCGGGCCGCCTAAGTTCAACCACCTCTCGCTCGGGATTGGGGGAGATGATCGCACTTTGGCTGGAGACTCTCCGCCCCCATTCTACGACAAGATTAAGGCGAAGTCCCGCCAACTTCTCCGACATGGTACTAATCGGAGAACGATAGAGAGCGGCATGGCGCCGAGGAAGGATTGTACACAATGCCGTCGGCAAATGTCGCACGAAAAGCCGACGAGCAATCCATGGAAGAAGAAGGAAGCCGAGACCCATTATGTCTCACCAATTTAGCCGCCCACAACCCGTGTACCAACCACCCACCACGCCACCTAACTACCAAATACCATATCAACCACAATTTCCTACAAACTCCACATATGGTGGCTCCCCCAACCTTATACCAACCAACCTACAACCCGCCACCTACTCCATTTCAGCCAAACGCTTCCTTCATTACTCCACCTACCCAAACATTCCCTCAACAAAGAACCACCAAAACCATGGAACCAAAACACCAACATTAACCCACCTCAACAAAAAACTAACAATAACCAAAGAAAGATAGTGCACTTGACCCGATCCCAATGAGTTACTCCCGGAGCTTTGCCCCGCCCGATTCAAAACTCCTTAATTTCACTAGTCCCTAGCGAAGCCTTTGAACCCCCATTTCCGAAGTGGTACAACTCGAGGCGATGCGACTACCACTGGGGACTGAGGGCATTCCACCGATAACCGGTCTGCCCCCGAAACATAGGTCCGGGAGCCGATCAATGCCAAGTGGTTGAATCCGAGAAGGATGCAACCAACGGGGAATAACCCATCACAAATCATGGAGGAGCAGCCCCTCCGTGAACTATGTTGGAGAGGAAGTAGAGGTAGACATGGTCGGCGAATCCTTTCCCGGACCTCCTAAACCACTGGTCATCCGCTATACGGAACCATCGGCCCTGCCTACGCCTGATGGGGTGAAACCAATCACAATAAAGGTACCGAGACCTTTCCAGTACAACAGCAATAAAGAGGTACCATGGAAATATAATGTTGAGGTACTAGGAGGAAAAATCGAAGAGGACAAGAGTCCATCACTCAGCGTGACCAACATAGCCGGTATAGGGGGAATGACCAGAAGTGGCCGCATCTACACCCCTGCCGAAGACATAAGGAGACAACCTGCCACCTTAGACAATGAAAATCGAGCTAGGCATGAGCCCGAAAACGGCAGCAAAGAAGTGGAGAAAGAAATAAAGAAGGAAGTTTCTGACGAAGAAGCCACAGTTCTTGAAACCGATAAAACAAAGCGAGTATACGGTCATCGAGCAATTAAATCGTATACCCGCTAGGATATCACCGTTAGCCTCGATGATGAACCTGAGCCCCATCGAAAGGTGGCTTGAAGATCTAAACTAAGCCCATGTAGTCCACAATATCTCAAGGATAAATTCGAGGGATCGCTAATAATATAACTCGCCAACAATTTCATAACCTTTGCCGACCGTGAAATCCCGGAGGAAGGGGCAAGACATAACAGGGCATTGCATATATCGGTCAAATGCATGGATCACATTCTAGCCAGAGTCTTGATAGACAATGGCTCCTCTCTGAATGTGATGCCTCAATTGACTTTTTCCAAGCTACCACACGAGGGGATCCACATGAGACCCAACTCTACAATAGTAAGAGCATTCGATGGGTCAAGACGGGGAGGTTATTGCAGCAGATCTACCAGTCCAAATTGGTCCGATCGTCTTCAACATAACTTTCCAAATATGGATATTCAGCCAGCCTACAACTGTCTACCGGGAAGACTTGATTCATTCCGCTGCTGCCCCTTCAACTTTACATCGAAGTTGAAGTTCATCATAGATGACAAAGATTAATCATCGTCTCGCCGAAGAAGATTATCCGGTCGCCAAACCCACCAATCCTCCTTACATTGGAGGCTGCCGAAGAGGCATTGGAAACTCATTTCCAAGCCTTTAACAGGTTGCCAAATGTCACTACAATTAAGGAAGGCGAATGGTTGATCCGTGGCCGCCCCTCAAAGCTCTAATAATGTTGGCCCGAGTGATGCAAAAATGGGTTCGAGCCGTGCGGTAGATCGGCAAAACAATGGTGGTTTGTCTCGACCATTGTCCGTGAATAAAAACAGGGATTTATATGGGTCAGTACAAACCCACTTAAGAAGATAAAGCGATAAGACCCCGTTATAACAAGGTCCCTCTGTGCCACATATCACAAAGTTTCCAAAGTGCTGGCTTCGAAGACCTAGGCATAATCGCAGCCACAGATGGAGAGGGGACAACGAGTATTGAAAACTGTGACACCTTGTCCCCCTCGGATCGAACTCACCAATTGGGAAATTTTTGATCTACCTTTGACTTCTTGGTTCAAATGTAATTTTGCAATTATCATGAAAAATTTACACATAAACATTTTGTACATATTTTTTTTGACAAATAATAAATGGGACAGGGGGCTTGCATTGTCCAAAATACCTCCTTTTCTTTCCCCAATTTACTCACTTCTGCTAAATATACCTATCTTATTTCTTCATCTTATCCCAATACGTTGCATTCGACTCCAAAACCGCCTACGACGACAAATGCTAGTATTGTATTAGGCGATTTCTGACTCGTATTGACAATTTGGCCGACAAAGAGTCAGAATTTGAGTGTGAACCCACTGATGAAATGTTGAGATTGGTGGAACGCGAATCTAAAATTATTGAACCTCATCAGGAACCCGTGGATTTGATAAATTTGGGGACCGAGGAAAATAAAAGAGAAGTCAAGATAGGCACGCTTATCGCTGGAGACAATCGTGAGCGGTTAATCTCACCCTTACAGAACTATAGTGATATCTTTGCTTGGTCTTATCAAGACATGCCAGGCCTAGACACTTCTATAGTGGAGCACAAGCTGCCATGAGTGGACACGCCTGGTCAAACAAGCCGAGGAGGATGAAACCGGAAATGTCCCGAAAATCCGGAAGAAGTAAGCAGCGCTTGACGCCGGTTTCTGGCTGTTGTAAATTACCCGAATGGGTCGCTAACATAGTGTCGGTCCCCAAGAAAGATGGAAGGTCCGGATGTGTGTGGACTATGAGACTAATCGAGCCAGCCCAAAGGATGACTTTCCGCTGCCTCACATCGATGTGCTGGTCGATAACACTGCACAATTCTCCTATTTTTCATTCATGGACGGTTTCTCAGGCTACAACCAAATTAAGATGGCCGAGGAGGATAGAGAAAAGACCACCTTTATTACGGCCTGGGGAACCTTTTGTTACAAAGTCATGCTTTGGATTAAAAAAATGTTCTGAGCAACCTATCAAAGGGCCATGGTAACATTATTCCATGATATGATTCATAGGAGATAAAGTCTACGTGGATGATATGATCGCCAAATCCCGACAGAAGATGACCATCTCATGGATCTCGCGTAGTTGTTTGAAAGGCTCGTAAAATTCAAATCAGCGTTGAACCCGGCTAAATGCACCTTTGGGGTCAAATCAGGAAAGCTGTTGGGTTTCATTGTCAGCAAGAAAGGCATTGAAGTTGACCCCGACAAAGCCCGGGCAATTATAGATATGCCAGCTCCTAGGACTGAAAAAGAGATCCGAGGCTTCCTAGGAAGACTCAATTATATCTCCCGGTTCATCTTTCAGTTGACAGCTACATGTGAGCCAATCTTTAAGCTATTGCGCAAGAATCAACCCTTGAGTTGGGATGAGGATTGCCAAGAGGCTTTTGAGAAGATCAAATCATATTTACAAAACCCGCCGGTCCTAGTACCGCCAGTTGCTGGAAGGCCCTTGATCTTATATCTGACGGTTACAGACCAGTCAATGGGTTGCGTGCTCGGTCAACATGACGAATCTGGGAGAAAGGAGCAGGCTATATATTACTTGAGCAAGAAGTTCACGATCGGCGAAGCTAGATATTCACTCTTGGAGCGAACTTGCTGTGCTTTGGCATGGGCGGCACATCGCCTGAGACAGTATATGCTAAGTCATACCACATGGCTAATATCCAGGATGGATCCGATTAAGTACATATTCGAAAAGCCTGCGTTATCAGGACGAATTGCAAAGTGGCAAATGGTGCTTTCGGAATATGATATCCTGTATGTGACGCAGAAATCTGTCAAAGGTAGTGCACTCGCAGAATATTTGGCCCAACAGCCCATAGACGACTACCAGGCCATGCAGCCGGAGTTCCCTGATGAGAATCTAATGGCAATTTTTGGTGAAAAAGAAAAGATAGGAGAGGAGAAATGGACAATGTTGTTCGACGGTGCGTCCAACATGATGGGCCATGGTATAGGAGTTGTACTAATCTCTCCGAAAAGACAAGATATACCTATTTCACGGTTCGCTAGCCTTCGATCGCACGAACAATATGGCGGAATATGAAGCTTGTATCCTAGGATTCAAGCCGCAATCGAAGCTAAAGTGAAATGCCTAGAGGTCTTGGGTGACTCAGCCTTGGTCATCCACCAGTCGAGGAGAGTGGGAGACCAAAGATAAGAAGCTAGTGCTCCCATTTCAAGCGCTGCCCAAGAACTCTGAATATTTTGAGGAGGTTACCTTTCGCACATACCCCGAGAAGACATCAACCGATGCCCTAGCCACATTGTCATCTATGTTTGAAATTGGACGAGAAGAGGATATGCCTCTCATCCACATTCAGCATCGTCTCAAACCGGCATTTTGTCAAACAAAAGAGGTGGAACCGATGGAAAACCATGGTATCATGACATCCGGCAGCTTCTGAAGAATAAAGAATACTCCCGCCGATGCGCCCGAAAAACAAGAGGACCCTACGAAGGTTGGCCGTGTGTTTCCTCCTCATGGAGGAAATCCTATACAAGAGGAATCACGACATGGTGCCCTCGATGGCGGATGCAGCAGGTTTAACACAAAATCCTAAAAGAAGTGCATGAAGGGCCCTTTGGTGCCCATGTCAATGGACATGCCATGGCAAGAAAAATCCTCGCATGTGGATATTATTGGTTGACCATGGAAGCTGACTGTTGCAAACACGTCAAAACCTGCCACAAGTGTCGTATACGTTGCACAATATCCATGCGCCCGTCAACGTCGTTGAACGTGTGTCTTCGCCATGGCCATTCGCCATGTGGGGGATAGATGCTTCATTGTCCGATAGCCCAAGGCATCCAATGGACACCGTTCATATTAGTCGCCATCGACTATTTCACCAAATGGGTCGAGGCTGCCTCATATGCTAGTGTGACTCGCAATGTGGTAGTCGATTTCCCGTGAAGGGAGGGCTGATCTCGCCGATATGGATTACCCAAGAAGCTCATCACGTATAAATGGCTCGAATCTTAACAATAAGATGATGTCGGAATTATGTAACCAGTTCAAGATCCAACATCACAACTCATCCCCATACCGACCAAAGATGAATGGAGCGGTTGAAGCGGCCAACAAGAACATCAAGAAGATAATTCAAAATATGGTTCTCTCATACAGAGAATGGCACGAAATGCTCCCATACACATTACATGCATACCGGACCTCTGTCCGTACATCTACTGGGGCAACGCCATTTCACTAGTATATGGGACGGGAGGTCGTACTCCCCAATTGAGGTCGAATTCCTCATTGAGGGTCCTGATGGACGCTAAATTGGAAGAGGCCGAATGGGTCCAGGCTCTCATGGATCACTGAACTTAATCGAAGAAAAGGTCACGGCAATATGCCATGGCCAATTATACCAAAGACGAATGAAGAAAGCATTCGATAAGAAGATCCATCCTCGGGAATTTCAAGAAGGAGATTTGGTGATCAAAAGGCTATTGCCTATGCAAAAAACGCTGCAAGGGAAGTGGTCTCCGAACTACCATGGACCTTATATGGTTAAGAAGGCTTTCTCCGGAGGCGCCTTAATCTTGGCCGACATGGATGGGAAAGACTTGCCTAACCCGGTCAATTCGGATGCCGTCAAGAAATATTACGCTTAGGAAGAAAAGCCCGCTAGGTCAACCATAAAAAAGACCTAGGAAAAAGTTAGGGCGATGCAAGAAAAAAGGGCCCGCTAGGTCAATCATCAAATAGACCTAGGCAAAAGTTAGGGCGATGCAAGAAAAAGGGCCCGCTAGGTCAATCATCAAAAAGACCTAGGCAAAAGTTAGGGCAATACAAGAAAGAAAAGCCCGCTAGGTCAACCATCAAAAGACCTAGGCAAAAGTTAGGGCGATGCAAGAAAAAGGGCCCGCTAGGTCAATCATCAAAAAGACCTAGGCAAAATTTAGGGCAATACAAGAAAGAAAAGCCCGCTAGGTCCACCATCATCATTGGCCTAGGCAAAAGTCAGGGCGATTCAAGTAAGAAGCATCTTAAACCGAAAACCCGAAAGGGCAGCTTAAACAAAAATGGCATCGACAAAACAAAATTCATCCCTCTTGATTAGAGAGGGCAAGAGAGGGTAACAGGCAATCTCCATCTACACTGGGGCAAACTCGTGCTGAGGCAGAAATGGGCAGATATCCATGGTTCTAGTGAAAGGTTCAAGACCAGTCTGGGGCAAGTTGAATAAACTGGGGCAAAAATTTTGGCTTTTCAGAAGCTGGGATGGCAATGCACGAAGGGATCGCCAAGATACAATACTAGCATTAATCGTCTTGAAGGCATCACCGCCAACCAAAACTATTTCACCAAACGCATCGCCACAAAAACACTCTATGTCCTTTGACTATTATCACATGCAACTATATTTTTTTTTTGTCAAAATGTATGTGCAGAATGTAATTACCCAATTTTGAATGACAATTGCTGTTTACTAATGCTGTCCTAAAATTAGAGTCACATTGAAGCTTTCCTAATTGCAAGTTCTTCGTGATCAAAAATCTTATCAAAAAGGGCGTGCGTAACAGATAGGCCTAAAAGAACAAGAAGGGCACTAAGCAATCCATGAAGTCTAGCTCACTCTGAAGGAGATGATTAGTGCTAGAAGAAAGCCGCGGAGTCAGAGTCTGCAAACAAAACCATGAGGTTTTTCTTTTTTCCCAAGCCCACTGCTCACTGGCCTATGTTATGAGGCCATAGCATCACATCTTTGCATCCTCGCTCACTGGCCTGTGTTGTAAGGCCATAGCATCACATATTTGTATCTCTGCTTTTAGGCCTATGTTGTCAGGCCGCCTGGTAGTTTAGATTTACTGCTTTTAGGCCTATGTTGTCAGGCCGCCTGGTAGTTTAGATTTACTGCTTTTAGGCCTATGTTGTCAGGCCGCCCTGGAAGTTTAGATTTATCGCTTTAGGCCTATGTTGTCAAAGCCGCCCGGGTAGTTTAGATTTATCGTTTTTAGGCCTATCTTGTCGTGCCGCCCGTAGTTTAGATTTCATCGTTTTTAGGCCTATGTTGTTAGGCAACCCGGGTAGTTTAGATTTATCGCTTTAGGCCTATGTTGTCGTGCCGTCTTGTAAGTTTAGATTTACCGCTTTAGGCCTATGTTGTCGTGCCGCCCGGTAGTTTAGATTTGCTTTTTAGCCTATGTTGTCGTGCCCCGTAGTTTAGATTTATCGCTTTTAGGCCTATGTTGTTAGGCCACCTCGGTAGTTTAGATTTACCGCTTTTAGGCCTATGTTGTCGCCGCCTTGTAGTTTAGGTTTACCGCTTTTAGGCCTATGTTGTCGTGCCACCGGTAGTTTAGATTTCCGTTTTTAGGCCTATGTTGTCGTGCCGCCTTGAAGTTTAGATTTACCGTTTTTAGGCCTATGTTGTCGTGCCCTTGAAGTTTAGGATTTTTATTTCGCTTTTAGTCATGCACGTCGCTCGTAAGTTTAGATTTCGCACGTCGTTAGGGCCTATGTTGTCAGTAGCTTGGTAGTTTAGATTTCTCGTTTTAGGCCTATGTTGTCGTCGCCTTGTAGTTTAGGTTCTTCTGCTTTTTACCGCATCTTTACATTCTTGCTCATCGCTTTTTTATGATGTGAGCCATAAAGATTGCATCTTTACATTTATCGCTCACCGGCTATGTTTGGGGCCATAGCATTGCATCTTTACATTCTTGCTCACTGGCCTATGTTGTCGGGCCATAGCATTGCATCTTTACATTCTTGCTCAACGCTTTATGATGTCCAGGCCCATAACATTACATCTTTACATTTCTTTGCTCACTAGCCTATGTTGTGGGCCATAACATTGCATCTTTACATTCTTGCTTTTGGCCTATATTGTCGTCATAGCATTGCATCTTTACATTCTTGCTCCTTGGCCTATGTTGTCGTGCCATAGCATTGCATCTTCTTTACATTCTCGCCAGGCCTGTGGTTGTCGGGCCGCCATAGTTTAGATTTATCGCCACCTACGTTGTCGCCGCCATAGTTTAGGTTTCTTGCTTTGCCTATGTTGTCGGCCAAGTTTAGATTTCTTGCTTTCGGGCCTATGTTGTCGTGCCACCTCGTAGTTTGTTCTGGAGCCTATGTAGTTTGATTCTTGCTTTAGACGATGTTGTCGGTCACCCTATCTTAGATTTATCGCTGTTCGAGCCTATGTTGTCGTGCCCTCAGAGTTTAGATTCTTGCTCGGAGCCTATGTTGTGTACCATCTAGTTTAATTTTGTCTTTCGGGCCTACGTTGTCGACCACCTTCTAGTTTAGATTTATCGCTTAGGCCTATGTTGTCAGCCGATCATCAACTTTAATTTTTTTGCGTCATGGCCTATGTTGTGGGGCCTCATCAAACTTTATTTTTCATTGTGTGACCGCATTTGCATTCTCCCGCCAACAATAGGACTTAAAGCACGTTTATTTTTGTCCACCAATCATGAGTTTGCATTTATCCCTGGCAAACGCCAGATTTCATTTGCATCTTCCCGGCAACAGCGGGACCCCATTTGCATTCTCCTGTCAACAACAGGACTTCAAGCACGTTTATTTTTTTTGTCCACCTGTCAAGCAGGTTTGCATTTATCCTGGCAACAGCAGGATTTCATTTGCATCTTCCCGGCAACAGCGGGACCTCATTTGCATTCTCCTGTCAACAACAGGACTTCAAACATGTTTAATTTCCGTTCACCTGTCAAGCAGGTTTGCATTCATCCTGGCAACAGCAGGATTTCATTTGCATTTTTTCATCAACAACGGGATTCCCATCAAGTTTAAACTTCTGCATTATGGCCTATGTTGTCAGGCCACCATCAAGTTTAAATTTCTGCATTATGGCCTATGTTGTCAGGCCACCATCAAGTTTAAATTTCTGCATCATGGCCTATAGTGTCAGGTCACCATCAAGTTTACATTTCTGCATCATGGCCTATGTTGTCAGGCCTCATGAAGTTTAGTTTTTCGCATCACGGCCAAGTGGAGGCCACCATCAAGTTTCCCTTCTCGTACATTCAGTTTTCTTTCGCACTCCGCCTATAGTGTCAGGCCACCTTGTACATATCTTACATTTTAGTTCTTGCATGCTCTCCTGCCTCAAATAGGCCCCTCTCACCTCATTTTTCTTGTACTTCAACAGTATTCATAGCCTAATCAGGTTATGCAATCAAACCTTTCATATTTAAACTCTATCGGCACATAAAGCCGGCAACACCATTTAACCGCCACCCTCCAGGCATCCATGAAGTTCACTTTAAGCTCAAGGCTTCTAGTGTTACTCTCAGACTTTCTTCAAAAAGCCCGCCTCGGACATAAAGTGTTCAGTTTTTACTTCATTTCCTATCCCGATAATTTAGAGAATTAATTCTAATATTATCTGGTAGAAAAATGAGTAAAGAGGGGAAAACTGTAAACACCCATTTATGTCTGAGGCCCCCAATTATAAAGTTAATCAAGAAACTAATACTAAGTTAAATAATAAACAGAAAGAAAATGGATGGAAAAACAGAAAATAACATAAACAGACAAACAGAAACAGACAATAAAAAATCAAACTTAGAAAAAGAAATTAAAAAGTCAAAAACTAAAATGTCTGAAAAAATATAAAAATAAATAAATATCAAAAATTACAAAAATTACAAAAATATAGAAAATAATTCAATAAAAAAATCTAAAATCTAGAAATTAATAAAAACCGTAAAATCCGGAAGAAATAATAAAAAATGTAAAAATCAAAAAGGGAAAAAGAAAAGAAAAATCTAAAAATTAAAAAGATTTTAAAAAACTAAAACAGAATCAACATAAAAAAAAAGGGAAATAAAAAAAATTTAGAAGTTAAAAAAAAAACATGGAAAAAATTAAAAAGTAAAAATCTGGAAATAAAAATTAAAAATTTTAAAATCTGGAAATTAAAGTAAAAAATTAAAATCTGAAAATAAAAAAAAGTAAAACTTTAAAACTCGAAAATTAGAAAAAAAAACAAAAAAATCTGGAAATAAAAATTAGAAAAAAATAAATAAAATCTGGAAAAATAAAAAAGAATAAAAAATAAATAAATAAATGAAAAATGGAAAAAGAATAAAAATCAAAATATATATAAAAAGATAAAAGTTAAAATAAAGCGTAAAACAAAAATAAAAAGGTAAAAATAAAAAAAACGAATAAAAAGGAATATTAAAAACAGAAAACATTTTTGAAAACAGAAAAAACAGTGATAACAGAAAACGGAAAGAAAAAAGGTTTGGGGTTCTTAAGGACTCTTCAAAAAAAAATCTCTTGGCTGGAAGAAGATCAGGGGGGAGAGGGGTCCCTTTTGGCATTTTTGGGGAAAGAAAACCAAGGTTCTTGGGTCAAAAGGCAAGAAAATCAGCCTCTAAAGGGTCCACCGGTTCTCACTTTCGGGGATAGACATTGGCCGAGATCGGATTTTTGGGAGACACTTTTAATCCCTTTCGGTTATGGTGGAAAGGTTGGTCTAGCAAGGTTTTCGAGGTTGGTTGGGTGGCTCTGATGCAAGGCCATCGCAAATCATTCTCCCAGGAAGAAGAGGAGGAGTAGAATTCTAAAGGAAAGACGAGGGAAAGCGATCAAGATTTCAAGATTGCACCGTTTTGTCGCAATTCCAGTGTAACAAAACATGAACATTGGCATGTGTTGCATGGATACGATTAGAAAAATGCGTGTTGAGCGTAGCCATGCATGATCATGGTTAGTTAGGGACTTGAAATTACTTTATTCTGTAGTATTATATCCAACAGTTCTATAAACTCACGCTCGGGGGAAGATCACTTGCATGCTTCGTCTGCAATATCCTTAACAAATTACACTATCTTGATCATTCGCTACAACCGATTAGCCATAGGATAATGAAAGTTTCTTACAATCTGATGAATTGGTTGCTTTTGCCCCATTTGTTAGCTGACTCTATTTTATTCATCAAAGCTAACCTTCCCAAAGTCAAATTACCTCTTTGCCCTCAAGATTCCACAAAATACCTATTCTGTCCATGTTGGGTAAAATTACCACACTGCCCCGTTCAAATCCATTAATTTCCAATAGGTCCTTGTAGGGTTAAATTACCACACTGCCCCTATTCAAATCCATTAATTCCCAATAGGTCCCAAAAAATAATAAAAATAATAAAAAATTCCAGAAATTCAAAAAATTAATAAAAAATTTCCAAAAATTCAAAAAATAATAAAAATTCCAGAAATTCAAAAAATTAATAAAAAAATTCCAGAAATTCAAAAAATTAATAAAAAATTTCCAGAAATTCAAAAAATAATAAAAAATTTCCAAAAATTCAAAAAATAATAAAAATTCCAGCAATTCAAAAAATTAATAAAAAATTCCAGAAATTCAAAAAATTAATAAAAAATTCCAGAAATTCAAAAAAATAATAAAAATTTCTAGAAATTAAAAAAATAATAAAAAATTCCAGAAATTCAAGAAATAATAAAAAATTCCAGAAATTCAAAAAATTAATAAAAATTCCAGAAATTCAAAACTAATAAAAAAATTCCAGAAATTCAAAAATTAATAAAAAATCCAGAAATTAATAAAAAATCAAAAATTAATAAAAATTCCAGAAATTAAGAAAATTAATAAAAATTTCAGAAAATCCATAAAAATTAATGCAAAGTTCCAAAAATTAAAAAATTCCTAAATTCCTAAATAATTACATTAAAACCCCAATTATTCCAAAGGTCAAAGAATGAAGCTTTCTTTTATTCAAGGATCAACGTCATTTGCAAATTATTTCTGTTTCGAAAAATTTAAAAATCTTTTTCTAATATTTTGGGATTTTTCAAGTCTCACGCAATGGGCTCTAAATGGGGAACTGGCGGTTTACCTGCTGTTCAACATTTAGTAGTTCGTATAGGTCCCTGTCTTTGCCTTAGCCTCAGGACCTTGTCGTGAGTGGACTGAGATCCTCTTCTAATACTTAAAAAACCTCTTTTTCTAACATTTGGATTCTAGGTCTCACGCAATGGGCTTTAAATGGGCTGAACGGATTTACCCGCTTGCTCAACATTTAGTAGTTCGTATAGGTCCCCGTCCGCCCTTAGCCGCCGGCCTTGTGCATGAGTGGGCCAAAGACCCCTCCTAAAAATAAAACTTCTTTTCGAATAGCAAAATCTTCAAACATTCTTTCAAAACACTCTTCGAAGGTCAAGCCTTCACAAACTAGAACTACGTAAGCCTTGAGTTTCCCATTGCACTGGGGGAATACGTAGGAGCAGGATCAAGTCCTGTCAGGCTAACCTCCATCAAAAATTTATTTTTCACACTAGTTAAAGGGATCAAACAAATTTCAAAATCACACTCGATTAAGGTGCCGTTCTCGGAGCAGGCTAGTGGGGTGCCTAACACCTTCCCACTTGTAACCGACTCCCGAACTTCGAGTCTCGTTTCTTAGTAAAGGTTTTTCCAAACTTTTCCCTTAAATAAAATTTGGTGGCGACTCCATATTGATCAATACAAATCTATTTTAAAATTTTAGCGAGTTCGTCGTCTCGTCTGATGGTTGCCGAAGATGGCGAGCTCAATCGGGACCTTAGAGAGTCAAGCCTGTTCAATCGAGTGTATCATATTCGATCCCTTTCTTGTTTATTTGCACGATTTGTTTATTTGCACGATTTTTTTTTTATCTGTTTGTTGTTTGTTTGTTTATTCATTATACAACCTTAGGGTAGACAAACAATAAATTGCTATATATATCTGTATAATTTCCCCAATTGCAGGTATCCCAAAATTGTGTGCCTTCCACACTTTGCATATGCATTTTTCATGAGTGGGGCCCTCTACCCGGGTCGAGTGCTACCTCAGGACAGAGGATCTAGTGGTGTCACTGCCGGGCCTACGTCCCGTGTGGCTATCACGAAAATCCCAAACAGTGAGTCGTCTATTTCATAATGCCCCACAACTAGTGGCTACTTTTGTTGTGGCAAGCATTAGGATTTGGAACTTGGCTCTAGTGACCTTATACCACAGGATTACAAACCACCTTTGAGAGGTTCATATAAAAGGCCATAGATCCTTAGGACAGGTAACCCGCACAAGAAGCAAAGAGGGCACACACACCCCTTTCAAGATACAAGGGATTTGAAGGCTACAATTGGGGATACAAAAATCAAATCAAGATAAAAATCAAGAAAACAAAATAGAAGGAGAAAATTCCTAGGAAAAATTAGAAAAATATTTTGAAAATATTGAAAAGACCCAAAAAAAAAAGACTTAAAAAGATGTTTTAATAGAAAATTAGGAAATAATCTTTTGAAAATGCTGAAAATATAAAAAGATTCAAAAGAGAGAAAATGAAATTTCGAAAACCTAAAGAACGCTTTCTAGAAAAACTCTAGCAAAACTAAAAAGGTTTCTCTAAACAAAACTAAATGTTTTTCTAGCAAAATAAAAAATACCAAAACTCCAAAAAACAAATTTGTTAAAAATCAAAGATGAATAAATAAAGCAACCTTGATTTATTGTCAACACAGTAAAACTTCAAAAGTCTCTAAAAGATTATTGGTGCATAGCATGCATGCCTTTGTTCATAAATTTTATCATGAAAAAAGAAGATTTCAAAAAACATTCCACATATTTTTCATTGCATCACTTATGATTTTTGCATTCAAATTATTTCTAAAAAAGGTTAATTTTTAAAGTTTAACAGAAAAATTAGAGAAAGACAGCTTCCTCGACATCCTTATAGAACCAAATCACAATCGAGAATCATGGATGAGCTGGAGAGACAGAATGAGGAGTTGAGAGATGAGGTCAGAACTCTAAAAGATCAAGTGGCTAAGCTAATGGAGGCCATCCAACTGTCAAAACAAAAGGAGGTGACGGAATCCTTGCCGAGAGAACCAACTGACCCGTCATATCCTCCTAGGTTCACTCTGCCATCAACTATGCCTCCGCTAACCGCAGGAGTTCATTATGAGTATCCTCATGGGCACGCACCCTCATACAACCAAACACAAGCCCAAACACAAACCCAAACACACAACCTACCCTCTAGCACCACAGGCATCCCCTATGCCATTCCAAACACCACCTCACAAACAGCCGTTGGGGGAACGCACCCTATGTTCACCCAAGGGCCTCATCCTGTGCACACACCATTTTTCCAACCTCACCCTATGCCCGAGGAATACCCATGTCATCCTTCGAATGAGGACATTAAAAAATGGAGAATCCTAGAGGAAAGAATCAAGGCAATTGAGGGGAGTACTTATGAAGCCAGAGACGCAGCCGACCTATGCTTGGTTCCGGACATAGTAATCCCTCCCAAATTCAAGGTTCCGGACATCTTTTTAAGTCTTTTTTTTTTGGGTCTTTTCAATATTTTCAAAATATTTTTCTAATTTTTCCTAGGAATTTTCTCCTTCTATTTTGTTTTCTTGATTTTTATCTTGATTTGATTTTTGTATCCCCAATTGTAGCCTTCAAATCCCTTGTATCTTGAAAGGGGTGTGTGTGCCCTCTTTGCTTCTTGTGCGGGTTACCTGTCCTAAGGATCTATGGCCTTTTATATGAACCTCTCAAAGGTGGTTTGTAATCCTGTGGTATAAGGTCACTAGAGCCAAGTTCCAGTCCACAATGCTTGCCACAACAGTAGAAGTAGCCACTAGTTGTGGGGCATTATGAATAGGACGCACTCTAGCTGGGATTTTCGTGATAGCCACACAGGACGTAGGCCCCAGCGTGACACCACTAGATCCCTCTGTCCTAGGTAGCACTCAGACCCGGGTAGAGGGCCCCACTCATGAAAAATGCATATGCAAAGTGTGGAAGGCACACAATTTTGGGATACCTGCAATTGGGGAAATTATACAGATATATATAGCAATTTATTGTTTGTCTACCCTAAGGTTGTATAATGAATAAACAAACAAACAACAAACAGATAAAAAAAAAATCGTGCAAATAAACAAATCGTGCAAATAAACAAGAAAGGGATCGAATATGATACACTCGATTGAACGGGCTTGACTCTCTAAGGTCCCCAGTGGAGTCGCCATCTGTCGCAACCGTAATTCCGACGAGACGACGAACTCGCTAAAATTTTAAAATAGATTTGTATTGATCAATGTGGAGTCGCCACCAAATTTTATTTAAGGGAAAAGTTTGGAAAAACCTTTACTAAGAAACGAGACTCGAAATTCGGGAGTTGGTTACAAGTGGGGAAGGTGTTAGGCACAGACTCCACTGCTCGGTTCAGAGAACGGCACCCTTAACCGAGTGTGTGATTTTGAAATTTGTTTGATCCCTTTAACTAGTGTGAAAAATAAATTTTGATGGAGGTTAGCCCGACAGACTTGATCCCACTCTCCTACGTATTAAAGTCAATGGGAAACTCAAGGCTTACGTAGTTCTAGTTTGTGAAGGCTTGACCTTCGAAGAGTGTTTTGAAAGAATGTTTGAAGATTTTGCTATTCGAAAAGAAGTTTTATTTTTAGGAGGGGTCTTTGGCCCACTCATGCACAAGGCCCGAGGCGGTAAGGCAAAGACACGGGACCTATACGAACTCTTAAATCTTTGAGCAATACAGGAAACCGCCTTGATTCTATTTAAAGCCCATTGCGTGAGACCTAGAATCCCAAATGTTAGAAAAAGAGGTTTTTTAAGTATTAGAAGAGGATCTCAAGTCCACTCATGCACAAGGTCCGAGGCGGCTAAGGCAGCACAGGGACCTATACGAACTACTAAATGTTGAACACAGAGTAAACCGCCGGTCCCCCATTTAGAGCCCATTGCGTGAGACTTGAAAAATCCCAAAATATTAGAAAAAGATTTTAAATTTTTTTCAAAGCAGAAAATAATTTGCAAATGACGTTGATCCTTGAATAAAGAAAGCTTCATTCTTTGACCTTTGGAATAATTGGGGTTTTAATGTAATTATTTAGGAATTTAGGAATTTTTTAATTTTTGGAACTTTGCATTAATTTGTATGGATTTTCTGAAATTTTTTATTAATTTTTTTATTTCTGGAATTTTTATTAATTTTTGATTTTTTATTAATTTCTGGATTTTTTATTAATTTTTGAATTTCTGGAATTTTTTTATTAGTTTTGAATTTCTGGAATTTTTATTAATTTTTTGAATTTCTGGAATTTTTTATTATTTCTTGAATTTCTGGAATTTTTTATTATTTTTTGAATTTCTAGAAATTTTTATTATTTTTTTGAATTTCTGGAATTTTTTATTAATTTTTTGAATTTGTGGAATTTTTTATTAATTTTTTGAATTTCTGGAATTTTTATTATTTTTTGAATTTTTGGAAATTTTTTATTATTTTTTGAATTTCTGGAAATTTTTTATTAATTTTTTGAATTTCTGGAATTTTTTATTAATTTTTTGAATTTCTGGAATTTTTATTATTTTTTGAATTTTTGGAAATTTTTTATTACTTTTTTGAATTTCTGGAATTTTTTATTATTTTTATTATTTTTTGGGACCTATTGGGAATTAATGGATTTGAATGGGGGCAGTGTGGTAATTTAACCCTACAGGGACCTATTGGAAATTAATGGATTTGAACGGGGCAGTGTGGTAATTTTATCCAACATGGATAGAATAGGTATTTTGTGGAATCTTGAGGGCAAAGAGGTAATTTACAGCTTTGGGAAGGTTAGCCTTTTGATGAATAAAATAGGAGTCAGCTAACAAATGGGGCAAAAGCAACCAATTCATCAGATTGTAAGAAACTTTCATTATCCTATGGCTAATCGGTTGTAGCGAATGATCAAGATAAAGTGTAATTTGTTAAGGATATGTGCGAGAAGCATGTAAGTGATCTTCCCAGTGAGTTTATAGAAGCTCGTTGATATAATACTACGTAATAAAGTAATTTCAAGTCCCTAACTAACCATAATCATGCATGGCTCGCTCAACACGCATTTTTCAGAATCGTATCCATGCAACACATGCCAATGTTCATGTTTTGTTTCGAAATCGTACGAAAACGTGCAATCTTGAAATCTTGATCGATTTTCCCCTCGTCTTTTCCTTTAGAATTCTACTCCTCCTCCTTCTTCCTGGGAGAATGATTTGAGTGGCCTGCATCGAGCCCAGCCAACCAACCTCGAAAACCTTGCTAGACCAACCTTTCCACCATAAGAAAGGGATTAAAGAGTGTCTCCCCCAAAATCCGATCATGCCAATAATCTATCCACTCGGTGAGAACAAAGTGGACCCTTTAGAGGCTGATTTTTCTTGCCTTTTGACCCAAGAACCTTGGTTTTCTTTTCCCCAAAAATGCCAAAAGGGATCCTCTCCCCCCCGATCTCGCTCGACCAAGAGATTTTTTTTGAAGAGTCCTTAAGAACCCCAAACCTTTTTTCTTTCCGTTTTCTGTTATCACTGTTTTTTCTGTTTTCAAAAATGTTTTCTGTTTTTAATATTCCTTTTTATTCGTTTTTTTTTATTTTTACCTTTTTATTTTTGTTTTACGCTTTATTTTAACTTTTATCTTTTTATATATTTATTGATTTTTATTCTTTTTCCAGATTTTGTTTCTATTTTATTTTTCCAGATTTTATTTATTTTTATCTAATTTTTATTTCCAGATTTTTTTGTTTTTTTTTCTTATTTTCGAATTTTAAAGTTTTACTTTTTTTTTATTTTCAGATTTTAATTTTTTACTTTAATTTCCATATTTTAAAATTTTTAATTTTTATTTCCAGATTTTTACTTTTTAATTTTTTCCAAGTTTTTTTTTAACTTCTAAATTTTTTTTATTTCCCTTTTTTTTATGTTGATTCTGTTTTAGTTTTTTAAAATCTTTTTAATTTTTAGATTTTGCTTTTCTTTTTCCCTTTTTGATTTTTACATTTTTTATTATTTCTTCCGGATTTTACGGTTTTTATTAATTTCTAGATTTTAGATTTTTTTATTGAATTATTTTCTATATTTTTGTAATTTTTGTAATTTTTGATATTTATTTATTTTTATATTTTTTCAGACATTTTAGTTTTGACTTTTTTAATTTCTTTTTCTAAGTTTGATTTATTATTGTCTGTTTCATTTTTGTCTCTGCTATTTTCTGTTTTTCCATCCATTTTCTTTCTGTTTATTATTTAACTTAGTATTAGTTTCTTGATTAACTTTATAATTGGGGGCCTCAGACATAAATGGGTGTTTACAGTTTGCCCCTCTTTACTCATTTTTCTACCAGATAATATGAGAATTAATTCTCTAAATTATCGGGATTGGAAATGAGTAAAGACGTGAACACTTTATGTCCGAGGCGGGCTTTTTGAAGAAAGTCTGAGAGTAACACTAGAAGCCTTGAGCTTAAAGTGAACTTCATGGATGCCTGGAGGGTGGCGGTTAAATGGTGTTGCCACTTTATGTGATAGATAGAGTTTAAATATGAAAGGTTTGATTGCATAACCTGATTAGGCTATGAATACTGTTGAAGTACAAGAAAAATGAGGTGAGAGGGGCCTATTTGAGGCAGGAGAGCATGCAAGAACTAAAATGTAAGATATGTACAAGGTGGCCTGACACTATAGGCCGGAGTGCAGAAAAGAAAACTTGAATGTGCAGAAAGGGAAACTTGATGGTGGCCTGACACTATTGGCCGTGATGCAGAAAACTAAACTTCATGAGGCCTGACAACATAGGCCATGATGCAGAAATGTAAACTTGATGGTGACCTGACACTATAGGCCATGATGCAGAAATTTAAACTTGATGGTGGCCCGACAACATAGGCATGTCAGAAATTTAAACTTGATGGTAGACTTCACTTAAAGGCCATAATGCGAAGTTTAAACTTGTGGGAATCCAGTTGTTGATGGAAAATGAAAATGAAATCCTCATAAGCGGATGAATGCAAACTCGTTTGACAGGGTGAACGGAAATTAAACATGTTTGAAGTCCCGTTGTTGACAGGAGAATGCAAATGAGGTCCCATCGTCGTTCTACGGAAGATGCAAATGAAATCCGCTTTTGCCCGGATAAATGCAAACTTGCTTGACGGTGGACAAAAATAAACGTGCTTGAAGTCCTGTTGTTGACAGGAGAATGCAATGGGTCCCGTACATTTGCCGGGAAGATGCAAATGAAAATCCGGGCATTGCCGGGATAAATGCAAACCTCGCTGACAGTGGACAAAAAAGGCCAACGTATTGAAGTCCTCGTTGTTGACAAGGAGAATGCAAATGGGGTCCCATTATTCTTTGGAAAAAAAAGTTTGATGAGGTCTCGACAACATAGGCCATGATGCAAAAAAAAATTAAAAGTTGATGACTGTTCGACAACATAGGCCTAAAAGCAAGAAATCTAAACTAGAAGGTGGCTTGACAACATAGTCCAAAGAAAAATCTAAACTAGATGGTGGCCTAACAACATAGGCTGGCGGTAAATCTAAACTTCAGGGCCTCACAACGTGGCTCCAGCAAGAATCTAAGATAGTGACCTGACAACATTAGCTGGCCAAAGGAATCTAAACTACATAGGCCTGAAAGCAAGAATCCTAAACTACAGGTGGCCCACAAATATACCGAAGCAAGAAGTCAAACTTACTGGCCCCACGACATAGGCCTGGCAGAAACCTAAACTATGGCGGCCCCACAACGTAGGCTCCGAAAGCGATAATCTAAACTAGTGATGCCTGAAAAACAATGTGCCTGAAAAGAGAATGTAAAGATGCAATGCTATGGCTACAAACATAGGCCATGGAGCAAGAATGTAAAGATGCAATGTATGACCTCGACAATATAAGCAAAGGAGCAAAGAATGTAAAGATGCAATGTTATGGCGACAACATAGGCGATTGGCGGTAATGTAAAGATGCAATGCTATGGCGCGACATCATAGCGCGTGAGCGAGAATGTAAAGATGCGTCACTATGGCTGACAACATAGGCGTTGTTTAGAATGTAAAGATGCAATGCTATGGCACGACAACACCTAGGCGATGAAGCAATAAATGCCAAGATGCAATGCTATGGCGCGACATCACAGACGTCAGCGAGCAAGAATGTAAAAGATGCAATGTTATGGCCCGACAACATAGGCTTGATGAGCAAGAATGTAAAGATGCAATGCTATGGCCTGGACAACGAGGAGTGAGCAAGAATGTATGGATGTACGCTATGGCACGACAACATAGGCGATGAGCAAGAATGTACGGATGCAATGCTACTATGGCCGACAACATAAACCGATGAGCAAGAATGATGCATGCAATGCTATAGCCTGACAACATAGGCCATGGTGAGAATGTAAAGATCAATGCTATGGCCGACAACATAGGCCGAGTGAGCAATAAATGTAAAGATGCAATGCTATGGCCGACATCATAGCGATGAGCTAGAATGTAAAGATGCAATGCTATGGCCTCGACAACACAAAGCATGAGCAAGAATGGAAGATGCAATGCTATGACGACAACATAGGCCGATGAGCAAGAATGTATGGATCTGATGCTATGGCGGACAACATAGGCCGTGAGCAAGAATGTATGGATGCAATCTACAGCTAGCGGCAAGAAGGTTGTTTTTTTTTTGCACTTGATGATCACTCTTTGAGAAAACTTTGGCAACCATATCTTGCCTCAAGTTTAAAATATTCACGACAATTGAGAATGCCTTGATTTCAATGAAGTTTGGCTAATATTTTGATTTACCTCTCGATGAGATTGAGGATGAGCTTGACTTGAATTTTTTGGGCAACTTGCGCTATTGAGGTTGATTGGAGTTGAGAGGTGAGGATTGCCTCAACTTGAATTTTCGAGTGATGATGTTTGCCTTAGTTTGAACTTGAATTTAAATCTTTCTTGGGCAAATGTTTGCCCCGGTTTGGGACTCAATCGTAACTCGAGGATGAACTCAAATTGGAGCTTTGTGGGCAGAAGTGTTGCCCTTGATTTTAACTTGATTTTGAGGATGACCTCAATTGAATTGTGTGGGCAAGCGTTTGCTTTTTGAACCCTTGATTTGGATCTCAATTTGTATTTTTGTGTGGAAAGCATTTTCCCAGGTTTGAGCCGATTCAAAATTTGAGGATGACCCTAAATTGACCCCCTTTTGTGTGGGCAAGCGTTTTTGGTTCTCATTGGAAAATCTTTAATTATGATCGATTTAGGCAATTTTACCTAGGTCTTAATTAGTTTTTGAAAAGTAAGTTATGAAATGCTTGAATGAAAAGATGCTTATAAAGCCGTTTGAATAAATGAAGAGAATGTATTTGTGATGCTTTGAATGAATGCAGAAATGATGCGGGGGTTCTCATTTTCTTTGAAATAATTTTTTGATGAAACAGAGATGTTATTGAATGCAAACCATGAAATGGTGTAAAAGTTTGTTTCTCTTGATTTTTTTGTTTTTTGACGCTCCTTTCTCGACAAATCCCCTTAGTTGGTGTGAAAGGGATCAAGAATCAAGGCGAGCTGGATTGACTCGATCTTTTGGTTTATTGGTCAATTTTGAAATTTTCTTTTTCAGGATCTTTGAGATCCAACACTGGTCTCGCTTTATTGAATAAGACACACTTTTCCTTTTGGTATCTGCCTGGTGGAAAGATGAATCTTTAGGAAACAATCCTGTCATGTTGTAAACGATCAAGATTCATCCGGCTTGTCATGACTTTTCAAAATTAGTCTTTTATTTTTACATTTTCACATCTCTTTGCGGCACGTGTATTTTGAGGCGTGCCAAGTGGTTTATGGATGATCAATGAAAAGAAAAGAGAAGGTTTGCAAAGGGTGTTTTAAGGCGGTGTATTTGAAAGGGAAAGATGACGAAAAGATGTAGGTTCGACCCAAATGGCACCTTTCGATGAAAATGTCAATGCTGCCTTTTCATAATCTCGATTGTCAAATTAAGAAAACTTGAGAAATGGAAAAGTTTTGCCCGGTTAGGGAAGATATGAGGTACAGAATTGTCATGTTGACCTTAATTTTTCCTGGGTTGTTCTTTTGAGTTTTTAACCCAGCGGGTCTTTTGTATTGCCCTAAACTTTTGCCAAGGTCGCCTTTTACGGGTTTTTGACAGCGGCCCTTTGATTGTGTGCCTAACTTTTGCCTAGGTCTTCTTTGAGGGTTTGACCTAGCGAGCCTTCTCGCTTGATTGTGCCCTAACTTTTGCTCTAGGTCGATTTCTTTGATTGTTGACCTAGCGGGCTTCTATTTGATTATGCCCTAACTTTTGCCTAGGTCATCTTTGATTGTTTGTCGACCTGGCGGGCTTCTGCTTGATTATGCCCTAACTTTTGCCTAAGTCATTCTTGATTGTTGACCTAGCGGGCTCTTGCTCGATCCTGATTTTTTCCTGAATTGTTTTTGGAAACCAGTAAGACCTCTTCTGATCATGACTTTGTCAATCATTATTTTGAACTTTAACCCTACTTTTGCCTAGATTAGTTTTGGCTTTTAATCCAGCGGGCCTCTCTTCTTCTTGAATTTTATGTTTTGACCTTGATTTTGCCTGGATTATTTTTTATTTTAATCCAGCGGGTCTTCTCCTTTGTTAAACATCGACCTTGCCGGGGTCATTTTGGTTTCTAATTCAGCGGATCTTATTTTGCATCCCTAAATTTTGCCTGGATTTAAACTTGATTCCAGCGAGATGTTTTTGTTTGACAAGACACTTTGATTGGGGATCTAGAATCCCTGGTTGTTATTCTACTTCCTCATTGGGGTTTTTCTCTTTGAGCTTGATTAACTAAACGTTCAAGATTATTTATTACAGTACTGACATTATCACCAATCAGTATTTACTGTTTGGGTATAGGAATAAGGAGTTGGCTGAATGGATAAAAGGAATGGTAAATTTTAAAGTAAGGCCAATGATGTAAAGCACGTGCTCAAGAAACCTGAAAAATGTTCATTAAGATTTATTTACAAAAGAGTGATTTTGAAAAGTATGACAAATCTTGGATGATCTTCCTCGATAGCTTGATTTGCACAGCAACCGGTCGTCTTTGCTTCATTTCTTAGCCCCGGATGAGCTCTCATGATTCAGACTTGGATTCAGGAGCGATTTTCCGAAGTCTAGCCGTTTAGCATCAATCGGCCTTGCACCTTATGCTTAGAACTCGGCAGTTTCGGTAGAATGACCGATGTACCCGCATGGTAGCCACATATGGCATTGGCATCGTACCATTTGGTATGGTGGTTCTTGAGTTTCTGAGTAAGGAACCACCAAGGAGCTCTGGATTAACCGAGGTAGCGGCTCCGGTGGAGGTCATTGGAATTGGATCAAACTCGGACAGACCTTTCTCTCCTTTTTTAAGACTTTGGCTAGAATTTGAGCTCATGGCTTGTATTTGGACCGTGTATGGTGTGGGCGGTCGGGTTTGCGTTGTGTTGTAAGTTGGTGGATAGGCGGTTTGGTAGCGGTGGCGACGTAAGGATATGGTATGTAGGGGCGTATATGATGATGGTTGGAAACCAGTGGGTCCCATAAAGTGCCATCCAGGTGTATCTTGTCCTTGACCAGGAGCATTATAAGCGTCATCGCCTCGCTCTTCTTCTCGCAGGCGTCAACTGTCTCTGTGGCGTTGTGCGTGATTCTTCCTCGACGCATGCCACCCTCGATCCTTTCTCCAATGATGACGACATCAGAGAAGCTAGGAGTCATAGTGCCAATCATCTTGTCATAGAAAGGATCTTGGAGTGTGTCAATGAATGTGCTGACCAGCTCTTTCTCGGATAATGGAAGTTGTACTTGAGCGGCTAACTCCCTCCATCTTTGAGCATCCGCTAAAGGTCTCATCCCCTTCTTGGCCATATTCTGGAGTTGGGTTTGATCGGGGCCATCTCCACGTTATCTTGGTATTGTTTGAAGAAGGCCTCGGCCCGAGATCCCTCCACGAACGGATGTGGGTCATCAGGCTGTGTATACCGATTGGCAAGAATCCGTTCCATTGTCTTGAAAGAAATGACAAACGGTTATCGCCGTGCATGCGGGAGACATCTTCTGCGTGCATGGCCAGTGGCTCTTCGGGCGCCTAGTTCCTTGATACTTCGAATTCCGTGAACCTGAATTTGGGAGGATTACTATGTCCGGAACCAACATAGGTCGGTCGTCTCTCGGCTTCATAAGTACTCCCTCAATTGCCTTGATTCTTTCCTCTAGGATTCTCCATTTTTTAATGTCCTCATTCGAAGGATGACATGGGTATTCCTCGGGCATAGGGTGAGGTTGGAAAAATGGTGTGTGCACAGGATGAGGCCCTTGGGTGAACATAGGGTGCGTTCAATGCAAAACAAGTGGCTAAGCTTTTAGAATGAGGAGTTGAGAGATGAGGTCAGAACTCTAAAAGATCAAGTGGCTAAGCTAATGGAGGCCATCCAACTGTCATCAACTATGCCTCCGCTAACCGCAGGAGTTCATTATGAGTATCCTCATGGGCACGCACCCTCAACTCCTCATTCTATCTTAGCCACTTGTTTTGAGCGGTTGAACGCACTTATGTTCACCCAAGGCCTCATCGTGCACACACCATTTTTCCAACCTCACCCTATGCCCGAGGAATACCCATGTCATCCTTCCGAATGAGGACATTAAAAAATGGAGAATCCTAGAGGAAAGAATCAAGGCAATTGAGGGGGCCTTATGAAGCGACAGACGACGTTCGAGCCTATGCTTGGTTCCGGACATAGTAATCCCTCCCAAATTCAAGGTTCCCGATTAGAAGTATCGAGGAACTAGTCGCAAGAGCCACTCCGGCTAGTCTTTGGAAGATGTCTCCTTGCATGCGGCGATGCGCTTGTCCATTTCTTTCACGGCAATTGTAGGACTATTGCCAACTGTGTATACCGCACGGACATGCAATCGTTCGTGGAGGATCTGCTGAGCATTCTCTCAAGCAATGCCGATCTGGCGTGGAGATGTGATCAAACGACTCAGAATATGGCTGAAAAAGAGGATGAGGCTTTAAGCGGTATGCAAAGATGGAGGGAGTTAGCGGCTCGTACAACTTCCATTATCGAAAAAGCAGTGGTAGCATTCATTGACACTGCTCAAGATCCTTTCTATGACAAGATGATTAGCCTTATGACTCACAGCCTACGAGCAGCCGTCATCGTTGGAAGGGTCGAGAGGTGTCACGTCGAGGAAGAATCCGCACAACGCCTGAGACGGTTGACGCCTCTACGAGAAAGAAGAGGCGGATAGCGCTTATAATGTATACAGTAGGGCAGTATACACCTCCGTGCTTTATGGACCGACTTGTTTCCAACCCCATGTCTTCTCCGCCTACATACCATATCCTTATCAATACAGCTTACCAAACCGCCTATCCACCAACACAATTGCAACAAACCAGGCCGCCCACACCATACACGGTCCAAATACCAGCCATGATCGTCAGCCAAAGTCGGAAAAGGAGAAAGGTATCCAGTTTGATCAATTCCAGCCCATTTCTGTTTATTTCTTACCTCGATTAATCAGCTCCATGAGTGGATCTTTCTGTGAGAGCCTCAAGAACCACCGCTACCTAAATGGTACGATGCGAGTGCCATATGGCTTCATGGGAATACATCGGTCGTTCTAAGCTCACGGAGTTCTAAAGCATAGGTGTGGGCGATTGATCTAAACGGCTAGACAGAAAAATCGCTCCTAATCAGAGTCTTGAATCATGAGAGCTCATCGGCTAAGAAATGAAAACTGACACGACCGGTTGCTTTGTGCCAAATCAGAAGCTATGAGGAAGATCATCAGATTTGTCCTTACTTTTTCAAAATCACTCTTTTGTAAATAAATCTTAATGAACATTTTCGGTTCTTGGCACGTCTTTTACATCGTGGCCTTACTTTAAAATTTACCATTCCTTTAGCTCATTCAGCCAGACTCCTTCATTCCTATGCCCAACGATAATCTTTTGATTGGTGATAATGTCGATCTTGTAATAAATAATCTTGAACGTTTAGTTAATCAAGCTCAAAGAGAAAAACCCACAATGAGAAGTAGAATAACAACGGGGATTCTAGATCCCTTTTAATCAAAGTGTCTTGTCAAACAAAAACATCTTGGAATCAAGTTTAAATCCAGGCAAAATTTAGGGATATAAAATAGGATCATGAATTAAACCAAATCGGCCACGAAAATTCGATGTTTAACAAGGCATTTGGATTAAATAAAAAATAATCCAGACAAAATCAAGGTCAAAACACTAAAATTCAAAGAAGAAAGCGCATTTGGATTAAAAGCCAAAAGTAATCTAGGCAAAAGTAGGGTTAAAGTTCAAAATAATGATTGACAAAGTCATGATCCAGAAGAGTCTTCTTGGTTTCACCAAAAACAATTGGAAAAATGTGAGGATGAAGACGAGGAAAGCCCTAGGTCACGATCAGAATGACTTAGGCAAAAGTTAGGGCATGTCGAGCGGATGGTCGACAAACGATCAAAAGATGACCTGGGCATAATCAAATGAAGCCACATTAGGTCCAGTCAAGAGCACGACCTAAAAAGTTAGGTACAATCAGAAGGCACCGCTAGGTCAAACTGACTCGAGACCTGGCAAAAGTTAAAGCACCATCATGAATACGCTAGGTCAAAAGCAAAGCACGGCGACCTTGGCAAAAGTTAGGGCAATGCATCTGATTGCCCGGGTTAAAAACTCGAAGAACAACCGGGGAAAAATTAAGGTCAACATGACAGTCAACGCCTCGTATCTTTCCTAGGAGACGAGAGTGTTCCATTTCTCAAGTTTTCTTAGTTTGACAATGCGAGGCCATGGCGGCAGTGTATTTCATCGAGGTGCCATTTGGGCTAGATCGGACCCGTCTTTTATCACCTTTCAGCTCATTATCAAGTAATATCAACACTTGCAAACCTTCTCTTTTCTTTTCAGTTGATCATCCATCAATGACAAACGCTACTCGAAATACGCGTCTTGCCAAAGCGTGTGAAAAATGTAAAAGTAAGGACTAATTTTGAGAGAATCATGACAAATCGGATAGATCTTAGATCCGTTGCAACATAACGATTGTGCTGAGGTGCGTCTTTCCTGACGATGAGATGCACCATAAAGAGGTATTGTATGACCAGCGAAGCGACCGATGTTGGATCTGGAGATCACGAAAAGAAAATTTAAGGTTGGTGATAGGCCAAAAAGGCCGAGTCAATCGGCCTACTTGACCCTTGGCACTTCAGCGTAGCTAGGGGTTGTGAGGAAAAGGCGTCAAGATCAAAACAAATCAAGAGAAGCAGCATATAAACTTTTTACACCAGTTTGCATGGTTTACGTCCAATAACATCTGTTTCATCAGAAAAAGTATTTCGACAGCGTCTAGATATCAGCATCATGCGCATTCATTCAAGCATCAAATCTACGTTCTCTTTCGATTTATTCAAGCAGCACATAAGCATCGTCTTTCGATCCGAGCATTCTCGCAAACTTATTTTCAAAAACTAATTAAGACCTAGGTAAAATTACCTAAAATCGATCATAATTAAAAGATTTCCAATGAGCTGCGCTTGCGCCTGAAAGGGGGTCAATTTAGTCCTCCTCAAATTTTAGATAAATCGGTACCAGGAAAATGCGCACGCTTTAAAATACTGATTTGAAAGATCAAAATCAAGTTCAAGCGAGGGCTATAGCGACTTTGCCCACACAGATTCCAATTTGAGGTCGTCCTCAAAATCAGGTCATGAGCTGAGACAACGCCTGGCCCACGAATTTGAAGTGGGTCATCGTCCTCCGGTCAAGTTGAGTCTCAAGCGCAGACACGCGCATTTGCCAGAAGATTTAAGTTCAAAGTTCAAACTAAAAGGCAGAGCATCTGCAGCAAGTTAAAGTTGAGGCGATCCTCTGGTCACTCAAGCCAATCAACCTCGGCAAACAGCAAAAGTTGCCCAAAAAATTCGAGTCAAAGCTTCGTCCTCAATATCGTAGAGGCCCTGAGCTAGGCAGAATATTAGTAACCCAAACTTCATTGAAATCAAGGCATTCCTCGGTGTAGAATCGTTCCAAGCTACGGGGCAGATCGATCGGTTTCCCGAGTTTTCTCGCCGAAAGTCGATCATCAAGTGCTTACGAAAAACCTTCAGCGCAAGGTAGTGCGCATCAGCGTGCTTGCTCCTTTGGCCCATGTTGTCGATACGACATGACATCGATTATCCGGCACATTCTTGCTCTTTGGCCTGTATTTGTCGAGTCATAGCGTGTGCATCGTTTACATTCTTTGCTCATCGGCGCATGTTGTGAGGCCATGCTTGTCCTCTTTCCTTCTTGCTCACTGGCCTAGCGATGTCGAGGCCATAGCATTCGCGTCTTTTACGTTTGTACTCAGCAGCCTATGTTGTCGGGCCATAGCATTTAAATCTTTACATTCTTTCTCAATTGGCTTTATGTTGTTGTCGGCTATAGCATTGCATGCATCATTCTTGCTCAGCGGCCTATGTTGTCAGGCCATAGCATTGCATCATTACATTCTTGCTCATGGCCTCGTTGTCGGGGCCATAGCATTGCATCCTTTGTTCTTGCTCATTTGGCCTCTAATGTCGGGCCATGGCCTATTCTTGTTGTTGAGGCCATAACATTTGCATCTTTACATTCTTGCTCATTGGCCTATGATGTGAGGCCATAGCATTACACATCTTGCCCATTTGTTACTCAGCTATGTTGTGAGGCCATAGCATTGCATCTTTACATTCTTGTAACGGCCTATGTTGTCGAGGCCATAGTATTGCATCTTTACATTCTTGCTCATGGCCGGCTGATGTGGGGCCATAGCGTTATCTTGTACATTCTCGCGCACGGCCTATGTTGTGAGGCCATAACATTGCATCTTTACGTTCTTGCTCCTTTGGCTCTATATTGTCGAGTCGTAGACAATTACATCTTTACATTAACTCGACTCGCGGCACACATGACTGTGAGCCGTAGCATTGCCATCTTGTACATTCGCGCTTTTCGAGCTGTGTTGTCGAGCGCCGTAGTTACATTGATTTCTGCCTGGGCCCTTCGTTGTCGGTAGCCATAGTTCAGGTTTCTTGCTTCCGGGCCTATGTTGATGATGGCCGCCACGTAAGTTTTAGATTTCTTGCTTTGAGGCCTATGTTGTCGAGGCCACCGCATGGTTTTAGATTTCTTGCTTCCGGAGCTATGTAGTTTAGATTTACTACTTTTAGGCCAATGTTATCAGGTCACCGTATCTTAGGTCTTTGCTGGAGCCTATGTTGCGGGCCCCACATGTTTAGTTCTAATTGCTTTCAGGCCTATGTTGTTAGGCCACCATAGTTAGTTCCTTTTGGGCCTATGTTGTCGGGCCACCCAGTTTAGATTCTTTTGCTTTTAGGCTATGTTGTCGAGCGTCATGCTTTAATTTTTTGCATCATGGCCTATGTTGTGGGCCTCATCAAACTTTATTTTCAGCAACGAGCGGGACCCCATTTGCATTCTCTTGTCAACAGGACTTCAGCTGCGTTTATTTTTTGTCACATCAGCGAGTTTGCATTTATCTGCTTAGCAATGATTTCATTTGCATCTTCCCGACATGGCTGGGACCCATTTCATTCTCCTGTCAACTTGGACTTCAACTCGTTTTTTCTGTCCTGTTTGTCAGGGTTGCATTTATCAGCAGCAATGATTTCATTGCATCTTCCGGACAAACGAGCGGGACCTCATTGCATTCTCGTATAGCAAACGGGACTTCAAACATGTTTAATTTAGTTCACATGTCAGCGAGGTTTGCATTCATCACAGCTTATGAGTTTCATTTGCATTTTTCCATCAGCAGTGATTCCCATCAGTTTAAACTTACGCATTATGGCCTATGTTGTGGGCCCTATCAAGTTTAAATTTACGCATTATAGCACTATGTTTGTCGGGCCACCATATGTTTAAATTTACAGCATCATGCTCTATAGTGCGAGTCACCATCAAGTTTACATTCTGCATCATGGCCTATGTTGTCGGGACCTCGTGAAGTTTGGTTTTACGCATCACATGACCAGTAGTGTCGGGCCACCATCAAGTTTCCCTATGCACATTCAAGTTTTCTTTTACGCAACTCGGCTATAGTGTCGAGGACCACGTGTACGTATCTTACATTTTAGTTCTTGCATGCTCTCACCTTCCAAATAGGCCCTCTACACCTCATTTTTCTTGTACCTCAACGGTATTCATAGCCTAATGCAGGTTATGCAATCAAACCTTTCATATTTAAACTTCTGTCGGCACATCAAAAGTAGGCAACACCATTTATACCACCCTCAGGCATCCATGAAATTTCACTTTAAGCTCGAGACTTCTAGTGTTACTCTCGGACTTTCTTCAAAAAGCCTGCCTCGGACATAAAGTATTCACGTCTTTACTACGTTTCATCCAGATAATTTAGGAATTAATTCTCATATTATACGGTAGGAAAATGAAGTAAAGAGGCATTCTGTAAACACCCGTTTATGCACGGGGCCCACGATATAAAGTTAATCAAAACTAATACTAGTTAAATAATAAACAGAAAGAAAATGGATGGAAAAAACGAGAAAATAGCATAAACGGACAATAGAAGCAATTGATAATAAATCAAACAGAAAAAGAAATTAAAAAGTCAAAAACTAAAATGCGAAAAAATATAAAAATAAATAAATATCAAAAATTACAAAAATTACAAAAATATAGAAAATAATTCAATAAAAAATCTAAAATCTAGAAATTAATAAAAATTGTAAAATCAGGAAGAAATAATAAAAAATGTAAAAATCAAAAAGGGAAAAAGAAAAGCAAATCTAAAAATTAAAAAGATTTTAAAAAACTAAAACAGAATCAACATAAAAGAAATAAAAAATTTAGAAGTCAAAAAAAACTTGAAAAAATTAAAAAGTAAAAATCTCTGGAAATAAAAATTAAGATTTTTAAATATGGAAATTAAATTAAAAGAATTAAAATCTGAAAATAAAAAAAAGTAAAACTTTAAAATTCGAAAATAAGAAAAAAACAAAAAATACGGAAATAAAAATTAGATAAAAATAAATAAAAAATGCGGAAAAAATAAAATAGAAACAAAAATCTGGAAAAAAGAATAAAAATCAATAAATATAAAAGATAAAAGTTAAAAATGGCGTAAAAACAAAAATAAAAAAGGTAAAAATAAAAAAAGCGAATAAAAGGAATATTAGAAGCAGAAAACATTTTAATGACTTTGGTGATAACGAAAGCGGAAAGAAAAAGGTTTGGGGTTCTTAAAGGACTCTTTAAAAAAAATCTCTTTGGTGGAAGAAGATCGGGGGGAGAGGATCCCTTTTGGCATTTTTTGGAAAGAAAACCAAGGTTCTTGGGTCCAAAAGGCAGAAAAAATCAGCCTCAAAGGGTCCGGTTCTGTGTTTCGGGGATAGACATTGGCGGATCGGATTTTGGGAGACACTCTTTTAATCCCTTCGGTTATGGTGGAAAGGTTGGTCTAGCAAGGTTTTCAGGTTGGTTGGAGCTCGATGCAGGCCCGCAAATCATTCTCTAGGAAGAAGAGGAGGGAGTAGAATTCTAAAAAGGAAAAGACGAGGGAAAGCCGATCGAGATTTCAAGGTGCTGCGTTTTGGTTCGCAATTTCAGAGTAACAAAACATGAACTTGTTGCATAAACCAGTTGCATGGATACGGTGAAAAATGCGTGTTGAGGCGTATGCATGATTGCTAGTTAGTTAGGGACTTGAAATTACTTTAATGCATAAGTATTATATCCAACGATTCTATAAACTCACGCTCGGGGAAGATCACTTGCATGCCAAATCTGCCAGTATCCTTAACAAATTACTGCTTATCTTGATCATTAGCTCTTGATTAGCCATAGGATAATGAAAGTTTCTTACAATCGATGAATTGGTTGCTTTGCCCATTTGTTATTGACTCCTGTTTTATTCATAAAGGCTAACCTTCCCAAAGCTGTAAATTACCTCTTTTTACTTATCAATTCAAAATACCTATTACATCCATGTTGGATAAAATTACCACCTTACTTAGTTCAAATCATTAATTTTCAATAGGTCTGTGAGGTTAAATTACCCTGCCCTTTGCCCATTCAAATCCATTAATTCCCAATAGGTCAAAAAATAATAAAAAAATAAAAAATTCCCAGAAATTCAAAAAATTAATAAAAATTTCCAAAAAAATTCAAAAAATAATAAAAATTCAAAATTCAAAAAATTAATAAAAATTCCAGAAATTCAAAAATTAATAAAAATTTCCAGAAATTCAAAAAATAATAAAAAATTTCCAAAAATTCAAAAAATAATAAAATTCCAGAAATTCAAAAAATTAATAAAAATTCCAGAAATTCAAAAATTAATAAAAAATTCCATAAATTCAAAAAATAATAAAAATTTCTAGAAATTCAAAAAATAACAAAAAATTCCAGAAATTCAAGAAATAATAAAAAATTCCAGAAATTCAAAAAATTAATAAAAATTCCAGAAATTCAAAACTAATAAAAAAATTCCAGAAATTCAAAAATTAATAAAAAATCCAGAAATTAATAAAAAATCAAAAAATTAATAAAATTCAGAAATTAAAAAAATTAATAAAAATTTCAGAAAATCCATACAAATTAATGCAAAGTTCAAAAATTAAAAAATTCCTAAATTCTAAATAATTACATTAAAACCCCAAATTATTCCAAAGGTCAAAGAATGAAGCTTTTTAACATTCAAGGATCAACATCATTTGCAAATTATTTGTTTGAAAAATTTAAAAAAATCTTTTTTAATATTTTTGGGATTTTTTTAAGTCTCACGCAATGGGCTCTAAATGGGGAAGCCGCGGTTTACCCGTCATTCAACATTTAGTAGTTAGATAGGTCCCACTGTCTTTTAGCCGCCTCGGACCTTGTGCATGAGTGGACTTGAGATCCTCTTCTACTTAAAAACCTTTTTCTAACATTTGGGATTCTAGGTCTCATGTTAATGGCTTTAAATGGGGAAGCGGCGGTTTACTCTTGTTCAAGCATTTAGTGAGTTCGTATAGAGTCCTGTCCGCCTTAGCGCCTCGGGCCTTGTGCATGATGAGTGGGCCAAAGACCCCTCTAAAAATAAAACTTCTTTTCGAATAGCAAAATCTTCAAACATTCTTTCAAAACACTCTTAAGTCAAGCCTTCACAAACTAGAACTACGTAAGCCTTGAGTTTCCCATTGCAGACAGGGAATACGTAGGAGCGGGATCAAATCTGTCCGGGCTAACCTCCATCAAAAATTTATTTTTCACACTAGTTAAAGGGATCAAACAAATTTCAAAATCACACACTCAGTTAAGGGTGCCGTTCTCTGGAACGGGCGAGTGGGGTGCCTAACACCTTCCCCACTTGTAACCAACTCCCGAATTTCGAGTCTCGTTTCTTAGTAAAGGTTTTTCCAAACTTTTCCCTTAAATAAAATTTGGTGGCGACTCACATTGATCAATACAAATCTATTTTAAAATTTTAGCGAGTTGCGTCGTCTCGTCGGAATTACTGGTTTGCGACAGATGGCGACTCCAACCGGGACCCAGAGAGTCGACCGTTCAATCAAGTGTATCATATTCGATCCCTTTCTTGTTTATTTGCACGATTTGTTTATTTGCACGATTTTTTTTTATCTGTTTGTTGTTTGTTTGTTTATTCATTATACAACCTTAGGGTAGACAAACAATAAATTGCTATATATATCTGTATAATTTCCCCAATTGCAGGTATCCCAAAATTGTGTGCCTTCCACACTTTGCATATGCATTTTCATGAGTGGGGCCCTACCCGGTCCGGAAAGGTGCTACCTAGGACAGAGAGGATCTAGTGGTGTCCATCATGCCGGGGCCTACCGTCTGTGTGTGGTATCACGAAAATCCAGCTAGAGTGCGTCCTATTCATAATGCCCCACAACTAGTGGCTACACACTGTTGGGCAAGCATTGTGGGATCGGAACTTGGCTCTAGTGACCTTATACCACAGATTACAAACCACCTTTGAGAGGTTCATATAAAAGGCCATAGATCATAGACAGGTAATCCCGCACAAGAAGCAAAGAGGGCACACACACCCTTTCAAGATACAAGGGATTTGAAGGCTAAGTAATTGGGGATACAAAAATCAAATCAAGATAAAAAATCAAAACAAAATAGAAGGAGAAAATTCCTAGGAAAAATTAGAAAATATTTTTGAAAATATTGAAAACTCCGGAAAAAAAAGACTTAAAAAGATGTTTTAATAGAAAATTAGGAAATAATCTTTTGAAAATGCTGAAAATATAAAAAGATTCAAAGAGAGAAAATGAAATTTAGAAAACCTAAAGAATTTTAGAAAAACCTAGCAAAACTAAAAAGGTTTCTCTAAACAAAACTAAATGTTTTTCTAGCAAAATAAAAAATACCAAAACTCCAAAAAAACAAATTTTGTTAAAAATCAAAGATGAATAAATAAAGCAACATGATTTATTGTCAACACGGTAAAACTTCAAAAGTCTCTAAAAGATTATTGGTGCATAGCATGCATGCCTTTGTTCATAAATTTTATCATGAAAAAAGAAGATTTCAAAAAATCATTCACATATTTTTCATTGCATCACTTATGATTTTTGCATTCAAATTATTTCTAAAAAAAAGGTTAATTTTTAAAGTTTAAAAAATTAGAGAAAGGCAGACTCTCGACATCCTTATAGAACCAAATCTGTCGAGAATCATGGATGAGGCGGAGATGAGAATGAGAGTTGAGATGAGGTCGAACTCTAAAAGATCAAGTGGCTAAACTAATGGAGGCCATCCAACTGTCAAAACAAAAGGAGGTGACGGAATCCTTGCGAGAGAACCAATGACCGTCATATCCTCCTAGGTTCCTCTCGTCAACTATGCCTCCATTAACAGCAGGAGTTCATTATGGAGTATCCTCATGGGCACGCACCCTCATACAACCAAACCTGACCCAAACACAAAACCCAAACACTGACCTACCCCTCTAGCACCAGGCATCCCCTATGCCATTCCAAACACCACCTCACAACAGTAGTTGGGAACGACCTATGTTCACCCAAGGGCCTCATCTGTGCACACACCATTTTCCAACCTCACCTTATGCCCGAGGAATACCCGTGTCATCCTTCGAATGAGGACATTAAAAAATGGAGAATCCTAGAGGAAAGAATCAAGGCAATTGAGGGGAGTACTTATGAAACGGAGACGCGGCCGACCTATGCTTGTTCAGGACATAGTAATCCCTCCCAAATTCCAGGTTCACGAGATTCGAGAAGTATCAAGGAACTAGCTGCCCGAAGAAACCACCTGGCCATGATCGTTGGGGAAGATGTCTCTGCATGCACGACGATAACCTTTGTCCATTTCTTTCAAGGCAATGCATCCGGATTTCTTTGCCAGTGGGTATACAGTAACGGACCCACATCCGTTCGTGGAGGGATCTCGTCGAGGCCTTCCTCAAACAAATACCCAAGACAACGTGGAGATGGCCCCGATCGAACCGACTCGAATATGGCCGAAGGGATGAGACCTTAAGCCATCTTTCGAAAGATGGAGGGAGTTAGCGCTCAAGTACAACCTCCATTATCCTGAGAAAGAGTTGGTCACATTCATTGACACTCCAAGATCCTTTCTATGACAAGATGATTGGCGATATGACTCCTAGCTTCCCGATGTCGTCATCATTGGAGAAAAGGATCGATGGTGGCATGCGTCGAGGAAAGAATCACGCCAACGCCACGAGCGATTGGCGCTCTGAGAAAGAAGAGGCAAATGACGCTTATAATGTAGCGTTACGGTCAAGGACGATACACCTAGATGGCACTTTATGGACCGTGGTTTCCAACCATCATCATATCCTTCACACACCATATCCTTACGTCGCCACCGCCTTGCAAACCGCCTATCCACCAACTTACAATTACCCAACGCAAACCCGACCGCCCACACCATACACGGTCCAAATACAAGTCATGAGCTCAAATTCTAGCCAAAGTGAGAAAAAGGAGAAAGGTCTGTCCAGTTTGATCCAATTCCAATGACCTACGAGTCACGCTCTCGGTTAATCGAGAGCTTGGTGGTTCCTTACTCCGTGAAACCTAAAGAACCACCATACCCTAAATGCGATACGATACCATATGTAGCACCATCGAGTACATCGGTCATTCTACCGAAACTGCCGAGTTCTAAACTTGCATAAGGTGCAAAGGCCTGGGATTTGATCTTACGGCTAGACTTGGAAAATCGCTCTAATCCAAGTGCTTGAATCCGAGAGCTCATCCGCTAAGAAATGAAGCGTACGACGATTTACTTTGCAAATCAAGCTATCGAGGAAGATCATCCAAGATTTGTCATACTTTTCAAAATCACTCTTTTGTAAATAAATCTTAATGAACATTTTCAGGTTTCTTGAGCAAGTGCTTTACATCATTGGCCTTACTTTAAAATTTTTCCATTCTTTTATCCATTCAAGCTAACCCTTATTCCTATACCCAAGCGGTAAATACTGATTGGTGATAATGTTAATCTTTAATAAATAATCTTAACGTTTAGTTAATCAAGCTCAAAGAAGAAAAACTGATGAGGAAGTAGAATAACAACAGGGATTCTAGATCTAATCAAAGTGTCTTGTCAAACAAAAAACATCTATTTGGAATCAAGTTTAAATCCGAAAAATTTAGGGATGCAAAATAAGATCCATTTGCAATTAGAAACCAAAATGACCGGCAAGGTCGATGTTTAACAAAGGAGAAGACCATTTGGATTAAAAATAAAAAATAATCCAGGCAAAATCAAGGTCAAAACATAAAATTCAAGAAGAAAGAGGCCATTTGGATTAAAAGCCAAAACTAATCTAGGCAAAAGTAGGGTTAAAGTTCAAAATAATGATTGACAAAGTCATGATCAGAAGAGGTCTTGCTGGTTTCCAAAAACAATTCAGGAAAAAATCAGGATCGAGCAAGAGCCAGCTGTTGTCAATCAAGAATGACTTAGGCAAAAGTTAGGCATAATCAGCGAAGCCATGAGTGGAGGCAAACAATCAAAGATGACCTAGGCAAAAGTTAGGGCATAATCAAATAGAAGCCCGCTAGGTCAATCAATCAAGAACGACCTAGGCAAAAGTTAGGGCACAATCAAGGGAAGGCTAAGCTAGGTCAAACCCTCAAAGAAGACCTAGGCAAAAGTTAGCACACAATCAAGGGCCGCTTAGGTCAAACCCGTAAGAGGCGACCTTAGCAAAAGTTAGGGCAATACAAAAGACCTGCTGGGTTAAAAACTCAAAAGAACAACCCAGGAAAAATTAAGGTCAACATGACAATTCTGCACCTCATATCTTCCTAAAACCGGGGCAAAACTTTCCATTTCTCAAGTTTTCTTAATTTGACAATCGAGATTATGAAAAGCAGCATTGACATTTTCATCGAAAGGTGCCATTTGGGCAATCGAACCCACATCTTTTGTCATCTTTCCCTTTCAATACTGCGCCTTAAAACACCCTTTGCAAACCTTCTCTTTTCTTTTCATTGATCATCCATAAACCACTTGGCACGCCTCAAAATACACGTGCCGCAAAGAGATGTGAAAAATGTAAAAATAAAAAGGACTAATTTTGAAAAGTCATGACAAGTCGGATGAATCTTCGATCGTTGCAACATGACAGGATTGTTTCCTAAAGATTCATCTTTCCACCAGCCAGGATGCCACCAAAAAAAGGAGTGTGTCTTATTCAATAAAGCAGACCAGTGTTGGATCTCAAAGATCCTGAAAAAAGAAAATTTCAAAATTGACCAATAAACCAAAAGACTGAGTCAATCCATTTCCTTGATTCTTGATCCCTTTCACACCAACTAGGGGTTGTCGAGGAAAGGAGCGTCAAAAAACAAAAAAAATCAAGAGAAAAAAAACTTTTTACACCATTTCATGGTTTGCATTCAATAACATCTGTTTCATCAAAAAATTATTTCAAGCAGCAAAATGAGAACCCCCGCATCATTTCTGCATTCATTCAAGCATCACAAATACCACATTCTCTTCATTTATTCAAACAACACATAAGCATCTTTTCATTCAAGCATTTCATAACTTATTTTTCAAAAACTAATTAAGACCTAGGTAAAATTGCCTAAATCGATCATAATTAAAAGATTTCCAAACTGGGGCAAATGCTTGCCCACACAAAAGGGGGGGGTCAATTTCAGGTCATCCTCAAATTTTGAATCAGCTCAAACTGGGGAAAATGCTTTCCCACACAAAAATACAGTTTGAGACCAAAATCAAGTTCAACCTGGGGCAAACACTTGCCCACACAATTCAATTTGAGGTCATCCTCAAAATCAAGTTAAAGCGGGGCAACACTTGCCCCAAAAGCTGATTTGGAGTTCATCCTGGATTACGGATTGAGTCAAAGCCAGGCAACATTTGCCCAGAAAGATTTAAAATTCAAGTTCAAACTAAGGCAAACATCTGCCCGAAAATTCAAGTTGAGGTGATCTCAGTTCAACTCAATCAAACTCAATAGGGCAAAGTTGCCCAAAAAAAATTCAAGTCAAGCTCATCCTCAATCTCATCGAGGCCTAAACTGGGGCCAAATATTCGCCCAAACTTCATTGAAATCAAGGCATTCCTCAATTGTCAAGAATATTTTAAACTGGGGCAAGATATGGTTGCCCAAGTTTTCTCAAAGAGTGATCATCAAGTGCAAAAAAAAAACCTTCAAGCGCAAGGTAGATTGCATCCATACATTCTTGCTCACTGGCCTATGTTGTCAGGCCATAGCATTGCATCCATACATTCTTGCTCACTGGCCTATGTTGTCAGGTCATAGCATTGCATCTTTACATTCTTGCTCACTGGCCTATGTTGTCAGGCCATAGCATTGCATCTTTACATTTATTGCTCACTGGCCTATGTTGTCAGGCCATAGCATTGCATCTTTACATTCTTTCTCACTGGCCTATGTTGTCAGGCCTAGCATTGCATGCATCATTCTTGCTCACTGGCCTATGTTGTCAGGCCATAGCATTGCATCCATACATTCTTGCTCACTGGCCTATGTTGTCAGGCCATAGCATTGCATCCATACATTCTTGCTCACTGGCCTCTGTTGTCAGGCCATAGCATTGCATCTTTACATTCTTGCTCACTGGCCTATGTTGTCAGGCCATAGCATTGCATCTTTACATTCTTGCTCACTGGCCTATGATGTCAGGCCATAGCATTGCATCTTTACATTTATTGCTCACTGGCCTATGTTGTCAGGCCATAGCATTGCATCTTTACATTCTTGCTCACTGGCCTATGTTGTCAGGCCATAACATTGCATCTTTACATTCTTGCTCACTGGCCTATGATGTCAGGCCATAGCATTGCATCTTTACATTTACTGCTCACTGGCCTATGTTGTCAGGCCATAACATTGCATCTTTACATTCTTGCTCACTGGCCTATATTGTCAGGTCATAGCATTGCATCTTTACATTCTTGCTCACTGGCCTATGTTGTCAGGCCATAGCATTGCATCTTTACATTCCTGCCTGTGTTGTCAGGCCGCCATAGTTTAGATTTACTGCTTTCAGGCCTACGTTGTCAGGCCGCCATAGTTTAGGTTTACTGCTTTCAGGCCTATGTTGTCAGGCCGCCGTAAGTTTAGATTTACTGCTTTCAGGCCTATGTTGTCAGGCCACCCTGTAGTTTAGATTTACTGCTTTCAGGCCTATGTAGTTTAGATTTACTGCTTTCAGGCCAATGTTGTCAGGTCACCCTATCTTAGATTTACTGCTTTCAGGCCTATGTTGTCAGGCCCCCTGTAGTTTAGATTTACTGCTTTCAGGCCTATGTTGTCTAGGCCACCATCTAGTTTAGATTTACTGCTTTCGGGCCTATGTTGTCGGGCCACCTTCTAGTTTAGATTTACTGCTTTTAGGCCTATGTTGTCGGCCCGTCATCAACTTTAATTTTTTTTGCATCATGGCCTATGTTGTGGGGCCTCATCAAACTTTATTTTTCAAAGTGGGACCCCATTTGCATTCTCACATCAACAACAGGACTTCAAGCTCGTTTATTTTTTTTGTCACAGTCAAAGCGGGTTTGCATTTATCCGCAACACCCGAGATTTCATTTGCATCTTCCGGCACAGCGGGACCCCAGTTTGCATTCTCTGTCAACAACGGGACTTCAAACACGTTTATTTTTAAATCACTGTCAAAAGCGGTTTGCATTTATCACAGCGATAAGGATTTCATTTGCATCTTCCGGCAGCAGTGGGACCTCATTTGCATTCTCTGTCATCAACGAGGACTTCAAACATGTTTAATTTCCGTTCACTGTGGCCGGGTTTGCATTCATCCTGGCAATGAGGATTTCATTTGCATTTTTCCATCAACAACGGGATTCCCATCAAGTTTAAACACGCATTATGGCTGTATGTTGTTGGGCCACCATCAAATTTAAATTTCTGCATTATGGCCTTTATGTTGTCGGGCCACCATCAAGTTTAAATTTCTGCATCATGGCCTATAGTGTCAGGTCACCATCAAGTTTACATTTCTGCATCATGGCCTATGTTGTGGGCCTCATGAAGTTTAGTTTTACGCATCAACCCCAATAGTGTGGCCACCATCAAGTTTCCTTTCGCACATTCAAGTTTTTTCTCTGTGCACTCGTCTATAGTGTCGGCCATCTTGTACATATCTTACATTTTAGTTCTTGCATGCTCTCTCTCGCCTCAAATAGTAGGCCCTCTCACCTCATTTTTCTTGTACTTCAATGATATAGCCTAATCAGTTATGCAATCAAACCTTTCATATTTAAACCTATCGGCACATAAAAGCGGCAACACCATTTAAGCCACCCTCCAGGCATCCATGAAGTTCACTTTAAGCTCAAGGCTTCTAGTGTTACTCTCAGACTTTCTTCAAAAAGCCCGCCTCGGACATAAAGTGTTCACGTCTTTACTCATTTCCTATCCCGATAATTTAGAGAATTAATTCTCATATTATCTCAGTAGAAAAATGAGTAAAGAGGGTAAACTATGTAGAACACCTATTTATGTCTCGAGGCCCCCTGATTATAAAGTTAATCAAGAAACTAATACTAAGTTAAATAAAAAATGAAAGAAAATGGATGGAAAAAAGAAAATAACATAAACAGACAAATGAAATAGATGATAATAAATCAAACTTAGAAAAAGAAATTAAAAAAGTCAAAAACTAAAATGTCCGAAAAAATATAAAAATAAATAAATATCAAAAATTACAAAAATTACAAAATATAGAAAATAATTCAATAAAAAATCTAAAATCTAGAAATTAATAAAACCGTAAAATGGGAAGAAATAATAAAAATGTAAAAATCAAAAGGGAAAAAGAAAAGCAAAATCTAAAAATTAAAAAGATTTTAAAAAACTAAAACAGAATCAACATAAAAAAAAGGGAAATAAAAAAAATTTAGAAGTTAAAAAAAAACTTGGAAAAAATTAAAAAGTAAAAATCTGGAAATAAAAATTAAAAATTTTAAAATCTGAAATTAAAGTAAAAAATTAAAATCTGAAAATAAAAAAAAAGTAAAACTTTAAAATTCAAAAATTAGAAAAAAAAACAAAAAAATCTGGAAATAAAAACTAGAAAAAAATAAATAAAATCTGGAAAAATAAAATAGAAACAAAATCTGGAAAAAGAATAAAAAATAAATAAAAAATAAATAAATAAATGAAAAATGGAAAAAGAATAAAAATCAAAATATATATAAAAAGATAAAAGTTAAAATAAAGCGTAAAACAAAAATAAAAAGGTAAAAATAAAAAAAACGAATAAAAAGGAATATTAAAAACAGAAAACATTTTTGAAAACAGAAAAAACAGTGATAACAGATAACGGAAAGAAAAAAGGTTTGGGGTTCTTAAGGACTCTTCAAAAAAAAATCTCTTGTTGGAAGAAGATCGGGAAGGGGTCCCTTTTGGCATTTTTGGGGAAAGAAAACCAAGGTTCTTGGTTCAAAAGGCAAGAAAAATCAGCCTCTAAAGGGTCCACTGGTTCTCACTCAGGGATAGACATTGGCCAGATCGGATTTTGGGGGGAGACACTCTTTAATCCCTTTCGGTTATGGTGGAAAGGTTGGTCTAGCAAGGTTTTCAGGTTGGTTGAGCGGCTCGATGCAAGGCCACTTTGCAAATCATTCTCTAGAGGAAGAAGAGGAGGAGTAGAATTCTAAAAGGAAAAGACGAGGGGAAAACGATCAAGATTTCAAGATTGCCACGTTTTTTCGTCAATTGAATAACAAAACATGAACATTGGCATGTGTTGCATGGATACGATTACGAAAAATGCATGTTGAGCGTAGCCATGCATGATTATGGTTAGTTAGGGACTTGAATTACTTTTATTCGTAGTATTATATCCATGAGTTCTAAACTCATGCTCTGGGGAAGATCACTTGCATGCTTAAATCGCAATATCCTTAACAAATTACACTATCTTGATCATTATACAACCGATTAGCCATAGGATAATGAAAGTTTCTTACAATCCGATGAATTGGTTGCTTTTTGCCCCATTGTTAAGTGACTCTACTATTTATTCATCAAAAGGCTAACCTTCCCAAAGCGTAAATTACCCTCTTTGCCCTCAAGATTTCACAAAATACCTATTCATCCATGTTAGGTAAAATTACCCTGCTCTTAGTTCAAATCCATTAATTTCCAATAGGTCTCAGAGGGTTAAATTACCACACTGCCCCCATTCAAATCCATTAATTTAATAGGTCCCAAAAAATAATAAAAATAATAAAAATTCCAGAAATTCAAAAAAATTAATAAAAAATTTCCAAAAATTCAAAAAATAATAAAAATTCAGAAATTCAAAAAAATTAATAAAAAAATTCCAGAAATTCAAAATTAATAAAAAATTTCCAGAAATTCAAAAAATAATAAAAAATTTCCAAAAATTCAAAAAATAATAAAAATTCAGCAATTCAAAAAATTAATAAAAAAATTCTAGAAATTCAAAAAATTAATAAAAAATTCAGAAATTCAAAAAATAATAAAAATTTCTAGAAATTCAAAAAATAATAAAAAATTCAGAAATTCAAGAAATAATAAAAAATTCCAGAAATTCAAAATTAATAAAAATTCCAGAAATTCAAAACTAATAAAAAAAATTCCAGAAATTCAAAAATTAATAAAAATCCAGAAATTAATAAAAAAATCAAAAATTAATAAAAATTCCAGAAATTAAGAAAATTAATAAAAATTTCAGAAAATCCATAAAAATTAATGCAAAGTTCAAAAAAAATTAAAAATTCCTAAATTCCTAAATTCTAAAAATAATTACATTAAAACCCCGATTATTCCAAAGGTCAAAGAATGAAGCTTTCTTTTATTCAAGGATCAACGTCATTTTAAATTATTTAATTTGAAAAATTTAAAAATCTTTTCTAATATTTTGGGATTTTTTTTAAGTCTCACGCAATGGGCTCTAAATGGGGAACTGGCGGTTTTACAAGCATTCAACATTTAGTAGTTATATAGGTCTGTCTTTGCCTTAGCGCCTCGGACCTTGTGCATGAGTGGACTTGAGATCCTCTTCTAATACTTAAAAACCTCTTTTCTGACATTTTGGGGATTCTAGGTCTCATAATGGGCTTTAAATGGGGAAGCGGGGTTTCTTTGTTCAAGCATTTAGTAGTTCGTATAGGTCCGTAATCTTTGCCTTAGCCTCGGGCCTTGTGCATGAGTGGGCCAAAGACCCCTCCTAAAAATAAAACTTCTTTCGAATAGCAAAATCTTCAAACATTCTTTCAAAACACTCTTCGAAGGTCAAGCCTTCACAAACTAGAACTACGTAAGCCTTGGAGTTTCCCATTGCGGTGGGGAATACGTAAGGAGCGAGGATTAAGTCTGTCAGGCTACACCTCCATCAAAAATTTATTTTTCACACTAGTTAAAGGATCAAACAAATTTCAAAATCACACACTCGATTAAAAGGTGCCGTTCTCTGGAGCAGGCGATGGGGTGCCTAACACCTTCCCCACTTGTAACCGACTCTGAACCGAGTCTCGTTTCTTAGTAAAGGTTTTTCCAAACTTTTCCCTTAAATAAAATTTGGTGGCGACTCCACATTGATCAATACAAATCTATTTTAAAATTTTAGCGAGTTCGTCGTCTCGTCGGAATTACGGTTGCGACACCTATATTGTCAGGCCGCCTTGAAGTTTAGATTTACTGCTTTTAGGCCTATGTTGTCAGGCCGTCTTGTAAGTTTAGATTTACTTCTTTTAGGCCTATGTTGTCAGGCCGCCTGGTAGTTTAGATTTACTGCTTTTAGGCCTATGTTGTCGTCACCTTGTAGTTTTAGGTTTCTTGCTTTTAGGCCTATGTTGTCGGCCGCTCGGTAGTTTAGTTCTCGCTTTTAGGCTATGTTGTCAGCGCCTTCAGTAGTTTAGATTTCTTGCTTTTAGGCCTATGTTGTCAGAGCCGCCTTGAAGTTTAGATTCTTTGCTTTTAGGCCTATGTTGTGGTCACTTTTGAAGTTTAGATTTCTTGCTTTTAGGCCTATGTTGTCAGTCACTTTGGTAGTTTAAATTCCTTTTAGGCCTCATTTGTCGTGGCACTTTGGTAGTTTAGATTTACTGCTTTTAGGCCTATGTTGTCAGGCCGCCTTGTAGTTTAGATTTACTGCTTTTAGGCCTATGTCGCCAGGCCGTCATGTAGCTAGATTTAATGCTTTCAGGCCTATGTTGCTAGCCACTATCGATTAGATTTATTTGCGCAGATGTTGTCGAGCCTTCCATACTTCAGATCTCATATAGTTTCAATATCACAACACACCTAAAGTAAAAGTCACTCCATCACCATTCTTCATGCACCCATAGGGTTCACTCCTAAGCTCAAGGCTTCTAATGTCATTCTTGGAACTTTTCAAAGTCTTGTCTCGGACATGAGGTGTTCACGTCTTTACTCATTTTCTACCACGATAATTCGGAGAATCGCTTCTCACATTATCCGGTAAGAAAATAAAAAGAGAAACAGCTGTAAACACCTAATTATGTCAGAGACCCACGTTTTTAAGGTGATTAATGTATAAAAAGAAATTCGAAATGAATTAGAATTATAATTAAAAGAAAGATTTCAATTCAAAACCAATACAAATTAAAATCGAAGGAAAACAAGACAAACGAGAAAATGCATAAACAATTAAAGCAGGACAAAACAATTAAACGGACAAACGGAAAACAGACAAACAATTAAAGAGACAAACGAAAAATGATTAAACAATTAAACAGACAAACGGAAAACAGACAAACATTTAAACAGACAATAAATTTCCGAGGAATAAAAATAAAACCTGTTTTAATTCTAGACTTAAATAAATAAATAAATAAAAACACAAAAACAAAAAATAAAAAAAAACAAAAAAACAAAAAAAAAACAAAAACAACCAAATAAAATAAATAAAGTTGAAAAATAGTACTACAATGGAAATAAAAAATAAAAGTAATAATAAAATATATATATATAATAAAAAACGATATAACAGAAACGAAAATAAAATTATTAAAAGAAGTTTTAAGAAAATCAGAAAAGTTTTAATTGCTGAAAAAATACATAGAAAAATTTGAATATGATAACAAATATATAGTAAACTTTGTTATATAATCAAAAGGAAAATCAAAAAAAAAAAATGAAAAGCAAAAGAGGGGCGGCCATATAAAAAGGGAGAAGGGTGCAGGAAAGGGGGTTACTGGTTTTGGGAGGAGCTTCAAGAACAGAGAGCAGAAAAGATTGGGAATCCTCTCGAGCGTAAAAAGGAAGGACGGAGAAAAGAAAGACCGGACTGATCGTCGATTCCCTCTCCGATCGCATAACAGGTTAGATCCTCTCGTCCTGCATCTGAAAAGCCATGCCAAATCAAGAACACCATACTCGTTTGCTCGCTTGGTTATAGTACGAAAAGACATGATTTCTTTTATTTCGTTAGCTGCTTAATAATTCTGCAATAGCTTGCATGATGTTTGGGGGTTAGAATCTTGATTCTGCTTTTGTGACCACTGTGTGCTAAGAAAAGAATTCCACCATCAGGAAAGAACTAGCCATAAAACAGGACTCTGTATTCTCAATGAAAATGTATGTAATTTTCCTCCCCCTGTATTGGTTTGCTTGAATCTGATAAAAGACACCGTAACATAATCGATCTTGATCAAGACTCTAAGTCGCCTTGAAATCGATTATCATCACGATAAGCCGCTAGAAATAACCGTAACCATCCCACGATTCATTGAATTACCCCATTAGATGATGCTGCAAAGTCATGAAATAGAAGAGGCCCTGTTGCTCTCTGTGTAATTAGACCACCCACGCTTAAAGTATATGATGCAACTAAAACTATCTATGGTTGTGTGTAGATCCTAGTGAAAGCATTAGAGCTCACAATATATTCCGTATGCAGCGAACCCCTAGTGGACTCCTAGTAAAACACTATTCCAGGTCCCTGGTTTGGTCAGTAGGATTTAGCTCCGTAAGTGGGTAACTAGGAATGATCATGTGCATAATCACCAGAGTTAGAATGAGATCACCTAAAGGTTCATGCACCAAGTTGAAAGTCTCGAGAACAGTTAAGGAAAGAGTAACGTAATAAAGACATCTAGCAAATTCAATAAAAGTTCGGTATGATCATCGTGATGCCCTATAAGAGTTTTGAAGAAATAGGCCTACTATTTCTGCAAGCCATGCGGTTCTAAGACCCCTCGCCAGAGCCATCATTGCTAAGCATCTCTCTGCCATACTCATGCCACATTCTCAGCAAACCAAGCAACTTATCTTTTGATAAAGTAAATTATTTACCTCATTATACCTAGTATAATAACATAATACGTAAAGTCATACCTCACGAGACTCATTTGCAGTTTAGTTAATTTACTTGATGGAAGACAACTCAGTACCACATCCAACACACTAAAGGTCCTTTAGCTCTCAAACATACTTCTATGAAATCTGAATCCCAACACACTAGGGAGTATAGGGACCATAAATAAAATTCATCTTTCATGACCAAGAATACGCACATCCATGAGCCTTTAGCAGGTATGCATTAAGAGATCAAGGAAATCTAGGTCTACCATGAATGGTGGTACACACCAATGCCTTCAAGCCTTAGGATGTATAGGAGCTATTGCCTATATAAGTAAACCTAAATCCCGGGGAAAATGGGCGAGACAAAAGGCCTCGACTTGCTAGAGGAGGCGGGGTGCGGACCATACTCATTCGAAATTTCGATTGACCTTCATGCAATACAAAGTACATGCTTGAACCATGAGGTCATTAAGAGCACGATTAAATACAAGAAAAATGATGTACATTTCAATTAAAAAGTTTGGATTCGGGAGCTACTTGTGTCTGCCGAACCTTGAGACATGCGGCCAAACCCCAAGGAAGGCATTTTTAACTTGTCTGTCAGCTAGTGCCAAATACCCAAATTACCCTAATACCCTTGGCCTTTCTACGAGAATACCTAACACAGTCACACTCCCGAAATTACCTGTTGCCCTGGAAAATCAAAGAATTCCGGCCCGTGGCTCCACTGCCCACAGCAATGACCAGGTTGCCACTTTGACCAAATCCAAAAATTCCGGCCCGATCCACCTTGCCTATGTGACGGTTGCCCTTGGCCCAAGCGCCAAAAATTCCGGATATGCCTCTGCCCGGAGTAAATACCCAATCTGCCCTTGGGCTTCTCATTAATACCATTTACGTCCCATGCCTTGTAAATTACGGGATTGCCCCTAACAGACAATTTGGTTAATCCACAATACGCCCCTAAAAAAGAATATACAAAAGTCTAGAAATTAATAAAATTCTAACATACAGAAAATTAATAACTAAAAATTTCAAATTTCCGAAATTAATAAAAATTCAAAATTTCCCAAAAAATTAATAAAAAAAATTCCAAAAATTCCTAAATAATTCATAAAAAAAATTCTTTAATAAATTCAGATAGAGTATTCTCATAAAATTCCTTAATTGATAAACTCCTCTTAAATTTCTAATATTATTTGTGTCTGTCTTTTCCATTAAATCATTATTCAAGAAATAAAATTTTTGTTTTGTGATTCTTAATCTCTGTGACGAACTCTATGCAGTGGTAGCTTTTAACATTCGTTTGTTGGTCCCGTATGAGTTCAAATGCAGCATTAGTGGTCTTGGGCCTTGTGCATATGTGGATTAAGGTTGCCTTTCCACTTACAAAATAAAAAACACGGATTCATTCTTATTCCCAGATTTTCAAAATAAAAATTTTTTTTGTTTTACGTTTTTCTTAATCTCACGCGACGAGCTCTAAACCACCAGTGATGAAACTTTTTGATGTTTAGTTGTTTAGGGTCGTATGGGTCAAGTGCAGCCGTAGTTGTCTTGGGCCCTGTTCATATGTGGATGAGGATCGTTCTCCCTAAAAATAGTTTTCAAAAATAGTCGAGCCTTTTTGCTTTCCCGAATAGCTCAGAAGGTCAAGCATAGAACACATTTCAAACACTCTTTCAAACACTTTCGAAAGTCAAGCTTTAAAACATAACCTGAACTACGTAGGCCTTGAGTTTCCCGCACCTTGCAGTGGAATACGCTAGGAAGCGAGGATCAAGTCCTCGTCGGAGCTAACATCGCATCAAGTATTTATTTTCACTCTTAATTAAAGGGATCGAAACTATTTTTCAAATACTCACACACTCGGTTTAAAGTCTTACCGTTCCTGAACGAGCGAGTAGCCAGTGCCTAACACCTTCCCACTGTATGCTTAGACTCCGAACCTAGAATCATCCTCGAGTGGGGCTTTTCCAAATCTTTTCCCTTAAACAAAAATTTGTAGTAGCGCTCCACGATCATCAAAATCAACTTTGTTCAAAATTTTAGCGAGTTTGTCGTCTCGCGGAAGATTACGGTTGCGCTGACCTCCTACTTTGTTAAGAGCAGTGCCATGAATAAGTGTGTGATATTTTGAAAACTATTTGATCCCTAAAATAGAATATAAATAAAGGTTTGGAAGTAACTTTGACGAGGACTTGATTTTGCTCCTACGTATTCCTTTGGTGCAATGGAAATTCAGGCTAAATACAATTCTAGTTTGAAGGCTTAAATAATACTAAAAAATGATTGAAAAAGCAGGGTTTATATTGTGTCAAAAAATGAGTTAGAAGTGTTTTGAATATTTCTGAAAAATCCTTAGTCCACATATGCCTGGGAATTAAGGCAAACAAGGGCTCAGCTGGACCTGTGATTTGAATATCTCAAACATTTAGAACTGCATCTTAGGTTTATTACCAACTCATCATGAGACATGGAATTAAGCACTGTTTTGAGAAACTTAGTTTTTTGCTTATGTTAGGATGTCATGGAACGAAAGGTAAACGAGGTTGCCTTGTGACTCATATGACTCTCAGAAGATGATGAAAGAACAGTGTCTGCCCTAGATTGAAGCTCATTGTGTGAATCTAAGTTGTTTATTATTTTGAAAAGTATATAGAAAAAGTAATTTTTGAAGAAAAATTGAGAAATGAAGATCTTTGACCCACATGCATAGAGTCGGAGGCAAGCAAAGGTTGCACTGCGACTCAGACGACTCTCTGAATGTTGAAAGACATGTATGATACACTTTCAAATTCGAAGCTCATTGTGTGAGATCTAGGATCAAAATATATTAACTTAATTTCCACATAAAAAAAGGAGAATTGGGAAAATTGACAGAAAAATAGACTTGATTTTAAATTTAGCAAGGAAATTAGGCTTGACCATAAAGCAAAAACGAACTTGATTTCTAAAAGGGAATTGCGTTTGACCCAAATAAAATAAAAAGGAATTGGACTGACCCAAATTAAAAGGGATTTGGTTACAATTAAAAGCCTGACCCACACAAGAGAAGAAAATGAATTTTATTTCAAATTAGTTTAAAAAGGAAAATTGAAAATTGGGCTTGACCCACATTAAAAGGCTTAATTTCAAAAATAAAAGAAAGAAATTGAGCTTGACCCAAAAGAAGAAAAGAGGAAAATAAAAAAATACTCGAGCTTGATTTAAACGATTAATATTTTATTTAAAAATTTTGGTTTGATTTTAGGATGGCCCAATAAAAAGATATCTATCTTGATTTTGGGCTAGTCTATGCTGGGAGAGCAGTGCGGCACTCAAATGACAAAATGGCAGGTTAGCCTTGCCCTAGTCAGTAAAGGTCGATGGAAGCTGTGGCGATTGAGCATGGCACCAAATTAGCATGCTACGAGACATGGCTATTACCGACTGAGCTAAGTCAGGCCGAGTTTCTAGCTTGATTTTGATATGGCCCCATTGGAGGCAGCCATTAGCAATTGAGTTTAGAGGCCCTTGTCTGACCTAATTGAGCGGCATGGTTTAATTGTAGATGAGGAAACCATTTAATTGTAAGGTGGGACAACCCCGATTGAAGATGATGCTTTGCTTTGGCACGCTTGATGTCGGCCCATTACGACCGTGACCTGTGAGCTAGTGTTTGAGGGAATTTAAAATGAAAGGGTTGTGCACGGGGATCAAACTGGGGGCTTGGGATTTGTGCGCAATCAACTTAACCACTAAGTTGGGCTTCCAGCTTAGTCTTAATACTCATTAACTTAGCTAAAAGAAAAGACAGCATGTATGCCAAGATTGGAGGATTCCCTTTGCAGCCATATTACATAGATACAATGACAGAGTCTTTGAATAACATCAGAAAACATTCTGAACAGATTATCCATATCAACAGAATCTGGAAAAGCTTAAGCAGCCTAAAGCAATCTTAACCAGACGCTGGCAGCATGCCCAGACTCAGGAGTGCTGCAATCATTTATTACATAATTTTCCTCTGCTCCATAGTTTTACTATGCTGAATAGAAATTAATTCCACACTAGAATACCTATTCAGCAACTTCATGTATAAACTTAGGTAGTCTTGATTTGGTTTTTTTTATGGAAATCGATAGTGAGCTCAGAGTTTGTATAGGCGTTCACATCATGTTGGCTTTCAAGATGCTCATCACTTTGTAGAACCTTTTGGCTAACAACCTTGCAGTGTATGTGAATTGTGGCTTGAAGTTGTTGGTGATGTCAATAACACATGCAAGGTCACAATCAATTGAGATAATGCAATGAAGACTAGGATGAGAAATTCTTTTATCAGTGAACAACCCTCCAGTGCTTCAAGCCTTTATTCCCATTTCATTTCATCAGAATTTTGCACAGACAATACCAGGTCCAAGGTTCCCTTCAATAGCTCAGTAGTCATCACAGATACACAATGCAGAACTTTTCCTTGCTCTGATGCATGCTGCCATCAGAAGGCTACAATGTAGAATATCAGACTTTTCAAAGAAACTGACTCAAGCATCAGCACAGCAAAACCAATCATATCAACACATCAGCACTCCGTATCAAGAAAATGTTTCTGGAGCTAAAATATGTTTGCTGCATGACCAGAGTAGGCTTGGCTACTGAAACCCTGTGGCAGTACTGATGTAGAACTTACCTGGACTTAGTACAGGCCTTACCTCATTTTGCAAGTGGCTCAGGATTACATGGAATTGTTCTGGACTTCCAGAACTTATTTGAATTGAGAGAGAGGCTTTAATTCACTCATATACAAGGCAAAAATGCTAAGATCAGACCTGTTGATGCAGAAACGATTTCTATGTCGCGTTTGATCATTAAACATCCACTAATTCTTAGGCAAATCAGTTTCTTCCAAGATTTTTATGCAGATAAACAAAAAACTCCCTAGGACCTTTCAACGATTGGATTTCACAGATTTCGATCGGATTTTAGGCAAATAAAATTGAGTCTAAGCTACTGAATCACCTATTATTCCATAGATAATGCATGAACCGAACACAATGTTTCAGTGAATCAAACAAAGAGAATAGGATCACACTTATTTAAGATTCATTCTCATTCCAGCAAGATATATATTCAGATAAATGCTATATGCATAAGCTAAACGAACCTGGAAGTGGTTGAGGAACTACAGGTGTGATAGGTTACCAGAATATTTATAGCAATAAAGGCACAGAGGTCTTTATGAATGCATTGAACACCATAAGGATATAGGAAAATAAGAACAAGTAGAGAGATCCCAGTGACATCGAACCTTGGACCGTATTGGCTTTGAGTGAGACTAGTTCTTGGAGGATGATCATATCTTACAATAGTGAAGATGGGAAATCAGAGACATGAGCAAAGATGATGGCAGACAAATTGGTGGAGAGAAAGTTGAAGTTGAGGTAGGAAAAAAAACCTCCCTCCTTGAATCCCAAAGAAGTCTCCCCTTTTTATATTGTTATCTTCCTTTTTTTTAAACTTTCCGCCAAAAGCTATTTAATTTTATTTTTATTATTATTTATTTATTTATTTTTCTAACTTATTCTTAACTAACCTAACTAACTCCTAACTAAAATTTCCTTTTTCTTCTTTTTATTTTTGTTACTATTTTTACTCTTTTTTATTTTCTCTTTTCTTTCTCTTTTGTTTTTTTTCTACTATTATTTTTATTTTCCATTTTTGTATTTGTCTTATTATTTGTATTTCATTTTTATGTTTATTTACTTTTACTTATAATTTATTTTTACTTTAACTTTTAGCTTGAACATTAATTGGAGGAATGACATCTCGAACATAATTGAATGTTTACAATTTATTAGGCAAAGATATAAAAAATCTAACCTAAACTATTAATCAAGATACTAAAAGAAAATTAATGGGCAAGGACTAAAGAATTATTCTCATTACGCTTTGGATTTAAAAGTTTGGCCCTAAAGCCTTAGAATGATGAGTACAAAACTTTTTAGGGTTAGAAGAGGCCATTTAGCCAAAAGAGATTAGAATTTGATAAATAAGATTTAATGATCAAGAACTTTACTGCGTTAGTCACCAGAATAGTTTGAGGAAATAAAGAGGTAATTAGGTCGAATGAACAAAAGAAGTCCATTTTGAAGATGAAAAGGTCATTTGGCCAAGATAAACTTAATATTCTAAATCATCAACTAAAGCTTGTTTGAAAAATGACCAAGAGAAACTTGAAAGATTTGAGTGGTGTAGGTTTCCATAAGAAGCTTATCATAACACTGTAAATAAGTTAACTTAGAAAATTTTACAAGAAATGTGCATGTTGTCTAAACTTCAAGGGCCATGCTTAAGTAAATATTTTTACTAGAAAAATGAAATTTTGGTTAACTATTAATTCCCTATTTATCATGGTGATGCTTGAGCATGTCCCTATATTGAGTAATGTAATGACTTGTGTGATCTCTTAGATGACATGATGACTTGTGTATGTCTATATGGTTCCATGATTTGATATTAAATGGATGAATTGGATTTTATATGTACATAGGATTTTGGTTGAATATTAAGCATGCATCCTATCATGAAGACTTAAAATAGAACCTAATAAGTCAAGAGATCACTAAAGAAGAACCCTATGTGAAAACTTAACACTACTCCTAGTGTGCTAAGTCTATGTAGATGCTTGATTATTACGGTTTTGATAACCACTTTGGTTCCAAGAAATGGAAGCTCATCAAAGGTAGTTTGGTTACGATCAGGGGGGGATAAAATTTCCAAGTTATATTAGACAAAAGCCTTGGTTGTTGGAGACAGTTGTAGCTAGATTACCACTTAAGAGTAGTAGCTAAACTCAATACAGTTGTAATGGACGACATCTTTACAACAGGTGAGAATATCTCTTTAAAATGAATATCCTTTCTTTGACTGGATCCTTTCACCATCAATCTATCTTTATATATTGGAGATGTAGAACTTGTCTTTTGTTTTACCTTCTAAATCCCCCAGTTATCTAGAGCCTTCTTAACTTTAGGAAACTTCACCAAATCAAATGTGTGATTATCATGCAAAGACTTCATTTCATCTTGTATTACATCGAACCACCTTTGTTTTCCTTCCTTTTCTATGTTCTCTTAATAATTCTTAGGCTCCTTACCATAATCTGAGTCACATACTCATACGAAAAATATGCGCGGACAGTTGTCTTTGCCTGTGAATCTGGTTGTAGCAGATGGTTTAGGAAGTATCACAAGATTCTCATCTGTGTCCCATTGCTTCTACTGGTCATTATTTGAAATATTTAACTCGTCTTTGAGCTAATAATCATCAACATAACCATGTTGCTCATTATTCTTGCACTTAAGTGTTCAAAGCAACTATAGAACTTAGTTTAATAGCATGCACTACAATGTACAATGCCTCATCCCAAAAATATTTAGGAGTTTTTCTTTAAAAAGCATAGACCCAACTCTCTCAATCAAAGTCCTGTTCTTCCTCTCTACTAAACCATTCAATTGAGGAGGTTTAGGAGGAGTCTTCTCATATCAGCCTGTCACCTACTGATGACAGCATCAAAGGTCCTGTCTCATCACCATTGTCAACCTGACGTGCATTGAGACCATTTTGCCTAATTATCTCTCAATCAAAGCTTGAAACATTTTGAATTACTAAAAAACTTGGTCTTTTTTCATCAAAGAATAAACCCAAAGCTTCTTAGACTAATATCAATAAAGGTAACAAAGTGCAACAAAAAATAATCTTACCTTCAATGGGCCTCAAGCATTGACATTCACTAATTCGAGTAACTCTAACTTCCTGGAGGGAGGTTGCTTCTTAAAGGATACTCTAGTTTTCTTACCAACCATGCAATGAGAACACTTATCCAACTCTACATCTTCAATCCCCAAAGCTCATCCATTTTAGCTAAACAATTAAGCCTTTTTTTACTGATATGATTAAGCCTTCGATGCCACAAAGATGCCTCTACATCCATGGCATTCATACTATCTCCAACAACCAAGACTTTTGTCTAATATAACTTGGAAATGTTATCCCCCCTGGCCATAACCAAACTACCTTTGATGAGCTTCCATTTTTTGGAACCAAAGTGGTTATCAAAACCATAATCATCAAGCATCTACATAGACTTAGCACACTAGGAGTAGTGTTAAGTTTTCACATAAGGTTCTTCTTTAGTGATCTCTTAACTTATTAGGTTCCATTTAAGTCTTCATGATAGGATGCATGCTTTTGAACACCTAATTCCTTCTGAGACCAAAATCCTATTTATCATGCAAATTTTTGTTCCAAATCTATTTAAAGTATTAATAAAAAAAAGAGAAGAAATAAAACAGAAAAAAGGGAGGAAAAAGGAATTTCAATAAAAATAAAAATAGGGGAGAAGACAATAATAACAAAAAAAAAGAAAGAAGCAAAAGATAAAAAAAATATAATAAGTAAATAAAAAAATATAAAATATAATAAAGTAAGAAAAATAAATAAAAAAAGTATATAAAAAATAAATAAATTAAACACAGAAAAATTGAAATAACAAAAATGAAATAAGAAATAGAAAAATAAGAACTGAAAAATATAAAATAAAAATAGAGAAAAAGAAAAGAAACAGAAAAAAAAAGAAAAAAGGAGCCCTGACAAAAATTTTGTCTATAAAAAGGGATTCACATCTGAAAAAGAGGGGGGTTTTTTCTTTTACAATTTTCAAAAGCTTTTCCCGTATTCTCTCATCTTTCTACTTTCCTCTCAAAGGTTTCATGAAGCCTTCTTCTTAAAGACATTTCTTCATTGCATGCATCCTGGAGATTCTCTTTTTCTTGAGCCTCGATGGAGAAAGATAGATGTGTTGAAGTGAGCTTCACTCAAGAAAGCAGGAATTAGGAACAAACTACACTTCTAGGTAAGTTCCCAAACACTTTGATATGGTCTTCATGAAGATGATTCTTGAATTTCGAATAGAAACTATTCTGAAACGTGGTTAGATTCTTGCATTTTTCTAACACTGATCCACGTAATTCTTATTCAAATCAGCATGCATAACCTGCCGTATTATGAATCACGTGTTTTTGCATTGTTAGTGAAGTTCTAAAAATGATAAGTTGTAGGCATGACTTTTGTAAATTTGTGGAGATCGGATCAATTGCTTTCCAATCTTGTGTGTTCGCTAGGCGTTTGCATGAACGTGATAAGAGCCAATTGAATTTAACAAGATCAGTAGTAGGAGTTCAATTTACGGTTAGTTTGCCTTGCATGCATGAGCACACAAGCTATTGCAGGTATGGTCATTTTGTGATCAGTAAGCACATTGGCCTTAGGTCCAATGATTTCAATTTACGGTTAGTTTTCCTTGCATGCATGAGCACACAAGCTACTGCAGGTATGGTCATTTTGTGATCAGTAAGCACATTGGCCTTAGGTCCAATGATGTATAGATTACTCTAGGAATGGTAACTGTCATAAAGAAGGTCAATTCAAGAAATTTCAAGCCTTAAGTCTCGACAGGGGTATCTAAATATCACGGTTGGTGTAGGAGAAACGTAATAGAACCATTCCAATTTGCATGATTCTGCGCGTGGAATGGTAGGTCAGTATGTGGACGTCACTCTTCTAAACACGATATACTTAAAGAAAGATCAACGCATCAGGGGCGTGAGGCGATTGCAACAAGGTGATCAAAGTAGACATAAATGGCAATCAATATAGAGGAACCAAAGTCCCAAGCGAATTTGTTGGTGAAAATGAAGAGAACATGATAAAATTTTTTTGTGCATGATAGGTTCAGAAATTACGTTTGCTAGTTTTGTCCATCTTTCATACATGGTTATTCAAACCACATTGACATTTCTGGTATAGCATGCACTTAAATGGTTGAGTTTCTGATCGAATAATGGCCGCATCGATGAGTTTGGTTAAGTGAACATCAGGACCAATTTTGCTCTCCCAATCCTGCTACTAGCGCTTGTTCATTCTGTTTCAAGAAGTTTAAATCTCTTGTAGTAACCTGCTTTAAGTACACTACCTCCAATATTCTGATGTTAATCCATGAGCTCAGATGAAAATGCATAGCCCAGAACAACATGAAGGGAAATGCAACGAGTTAGTCGAGACAAGTTCTACTAGCAGATATGAAAGGTAAGCATCTCTAATGTGGGGTAGTCGACGTACTTACACCAGGGCGGATCCTAGCTTCAGCATAGTGCATAAGACAAACTAAAAAAGGGAATTGTTGCAATGGATGGCACTCCATATAATGCATGAACCTGTATGTATGTTCTCTCATAAGTAAGACGCTGGCAAGCCTCAACCAAATAACCCAGAATGCCAATGGAGCTCATTAAATACATCGGGAAGGCTTTTAATGCATGGCACATGGCATTGGTTTTGCTGGAAAGTCATGTTATAAATGATTCCAAATGGTTAGAGCCTCTGGCCGAGCTTTACTGTTTGCTCAAAACCTCTTTTACCAAGTTATGATGAAAGAAACTCAAAGAACATATAACATCACTGTGCCTAAAACTAAGATGTGTCTTTGGGAAGAGCAATGGTTATATTATGCCCTTCAACTTTGTCAATGAGAATCCCCAACAGACTTTGGTAAGAATGTTGAGAAGCTTGACAACCTGTGGACATTGCCTGATTAGATGTATATGAAGGAGCATGTCTTAGAGCTCAAACAGCTTCGTCTAATTCAAGCATACTTTGCTTTTCATGAGAAGAATGCAAGTGGTGATGAAGAACCTAACAATATCAATACATGCAGTGACAAGATCAGTAGAGATAGTGCCATAGATATTGGTTTCCTTCTACAATTGACAGAGATATTGTTTGGAGATATTTTATCTGCTGATAGTTCAGATCATGAGCCGGGTTTTAGAGAGGTTGCAGGTATTGGTGCAGTTTGTGGTTTTCATATGTTATCTTCAAATGGCCACTTGAAAGGATTATTACTGTGATTTCCTACAGAATTAAACTTGTTCCTAGGCTTTGGAATTTAATGAAGTTGATGTAAGAGTCTTTAACACTATGGAATAGTGGTCTAGGGGTCAAAGAAAACTGTGGTGACCACTTAGTTAGCCCTTGCTGATTAATCACTAGATTTTGTACCAGATCTAGACTGAGAATAATATAGTGGAAAGACTAGATGCTTGCTAAATCGTCCATAAGGGTTATTTGTTGGTAACTCTGGAGACCCTAGTATTCTGTCTTTGAATTTATTGTGTTCAGGAATAGTTTCAGTCCAAGAAAACTCTCCACCATTCATTTGAAATGTCTGCTGCTGTTGTGGGTCTGAGTGATGTAACTCGTTAGTTGGAGGAGCTACAGGTAATTATTTTTGTGGATAAACAAAGTTGTTGCAATGACTGAATGCTGAGTGGATATTGCAACTATTGCTTCCATCTATCCTGCAATTTTGTTTCACATGTTCTGCTTCATGCAGCTTTCCATCTTTGATTCTCTCCTCCAACAGTGACACTCCATTTACACTGTTGTAAAATTCCTGGAACATAGGGCTTTTTTCTACCCGCAAAGAATGTGTTGATGTTAAAAGTTGAATCTTTCTGGGTTCACACTCGTTATCAAGTCCTTCTGATTCTGAATTTGATCATGAGGTGGATCTAATTCTGGCATCTTGAGTAATTGAGGAATCAAGGGAATCTTGTGATAATAAAAATTCTTCCTCTGAGCTCTGATTATTTGGTTTTATTAGGCTTCTTGTCCTTGAGGTGTCACTATCTCTTAGTAGCTCTCTTGTATTATGAGGTGTCTCAAACCCATGATGGTAGGTTGGTTGATTTAATGTCTTGCTTCCATATGGTGTTATTGTGTCACCTGGATCTACTATACAGAGTTCTGCTTCTTCTAGCAATGTGTTTGTGGCAACAACATCATATGATCTTTTCCTGCTTTTTGACTCCAGAGCAGATCTTGCTAGCAGAGACATAAAGGCATAATTGCAAAGAAAGGAAAGAAACATAAATTTTTTGCAAGGTTGCATATCATCTTGTAGTGGCATTGACAATTTTGGTGAAGCATCCTGAATAAGGAAAACATCTATCACTGAGTGATATTTATCTTACCTTGAAAGATGGTCTGAAAAATTCTGAGTGAGGAAAACACCAATCATTGAATCAACAACAGATCCTTTCCACTTTGAAAAGCATCTATCTCCTACAAAGTAGAGGAGTTCCACCTTTGAGGTTGCTATCTGCTTGTAAAATCTCTTTGCACAAGGAAGTGCCAAATGGATTTATGGTTGAGACATGTTGGCTCCCAGTGCTGGTGCGATATTTTCTCTTGGAACACTTTGCTTCAATGGAATTGGTGAGGATGTTAGGCAGTGACTGAAGGGTATCCTGACAAATCAATTCTCGTGTCTTCCAAGAGTTTGCTAAATATGGTTCTCGTTGAAAGAGGATGTTATGATTTCCGTTGCATGAATATATTGCTGCATATGTTCATTTTACACTCTCAAAATTCCTAAGCCATAATGTTTGGGTTGATCAATGAACTGTGGGTCTAAAGGGTGATTTCATTTTGAGATCATTGTTCCAGGAACTGAGAATTCTTCTACAGGTTGCTAGTGCATCCTCAACTTTCTCTATGGTTTGCTCTTAGGTACATAAAATTGATCATGCGTTTAAAGACACAGACATGCATGAGAGAGGCAGTTTTGGCTATATGCGAAGCGCTAATGGATTTTCTTAAAAGGGCCGAAGAGGACAATGACTACTAATATTGTAGTGAGCACATTCCATGCAAATCTATGTAGTGTCACTTACTTACCATTCCATTCGGTTAAGATTAGTTAGGATAAATTGCAAGTCTAAAGGGAAAGCTCGGTTTAATGGTTAGCTCACCATACACAATTACTACATCCCATGTTCGATACTCGTTCGTTGATTCGTAATTATGGGGGCAGTATTGGGCTGCCTTCAAATAGTATACTGTTACATTGCAATTAGGCCTTGCCGTATATTTGAATGAGGCCACAATAGCTCCTTCAAATTGGGCCATTTTGAATTGGGCCCTATTTCGACTTGGGCCACACTGGTTACCTCCTTAATTCAAGCCCGGCTAATAGTTGTCAGCCATTTTAAAATCAAACCAAATTCTAAATAAGAAGTATTAATAATTTAAATTACAGTCAAGACCATTTTTTTTCTTTCTTTTTGTCAAAGCCTAATTCCAATTACCCTTGTTTAATTTTTCGGGTCAAGCCCAATTCTTCTTAATTAAAAATAAGTTCTTCTTATTTTATTAGGTCCAATTCTTTTTAATTAAAATCAAGTCCTTCTTATTTTGGGGTAAGTCTTACTCACTTTTAATATGAAGTCAAAACCAATTCTATGTCTTAATTTGAAATCAAATCCTTTTATTTTAAAATCAAGTTTATTTTATTAATATGGGTCAAGCCCAATTTTCAAATTTTATTTTTAATTAATTTGAAATCAAAATCATGCTCTCTTTATTTGGGTCAAACCCGATTCTTTGTTTCTTAATTTGAAATCAAATCCATTCTTTTAATTTGGGTCAAGCGCAATCCTTTAATTTTTGGTCAAGCCCAATTCCCTCTTCCTTGTAAGAAATCAAATTCATTCTTTTAGATGGTTCAATTCCATTTATTATATTTTAGATTAGAGTGCATTTTCTTGAATGGTCACGGATCTCATGCAATGAACTTCGAAGTTGAAAGTGTAGCATACCTTGTGATAAATGTATTTTATACATTTATTTTTATTTTGTATTGGGCTTAATTGGGTTTAAGTGATGTCTAATTTTATCATTTTGAGTGATTTTTATGTTAATGGATTGCATTGGGTTATGTCCGAGGATAAATTTAAAACCCAAAATAAATTATTTTATTTTTTAATCTAAAATAAAAAAGTAACAAAAAAAAAAGAGAACAAAAATAGAAAGAAAAATAAATTTTTAGTTAAGAATTTAGTTAGAAAGTTAGTTGGATTAGTTAATGACGATTAAGAATTAGTTATAGAAAAAAGAAGAAAGAAAAAAAGAAAAAAAGAAAAAAAGAAAATAGAAATAAAAGAGAAAATAAAGAAAATAATAAAAAGAAAATAAAAAGTAGAAGTCCCGGAAAATTTTTTCCTTTCTTTTTTTGAAATTTTATCTATAAATAGGGACTTTCATTTAGTTCAAGGCAGGCTTCAGTTCTGAAAAATTTCAGAATTTCTAAGGAGAGAAGGGTGAGCACTTGGAGTCTTAGGGAGAATTTTCAGAATTTTTGAAGGAAGAACCTAGGAGACTCTCTACCTCTGCCTTCAATTCAGCCCTTGGCCTTCATGGAACCAGTTCTTCATCACCTTCCAATAGAGGTTAGGTCCTACTTTTATTCCTCTTAAGTTTCTTACTTCTTCTCAGATTTTCGAGTTCATTTTCGTCTTTGTTTTTTGTTTTCATTTTTTATTGGTCAAATGATCTCCGATTTTAGTGATTTTTGTTGCATTCTCTTCCTATTTCTCTCTAGTTTTATAAATGATATTATTTGTCTAATTTGGATCTGAAATGAAATTTATATCGGCTGATTACCGAAGCATGTTCGTCTTGGTGCACAAATGAACCTAGCTTGTTTGATTTGTGCATAACTTGCTCATTTTTTGTTGGATTTATGTCAAACTTGTTTTGTTTGATTCCTATGATCCATATCTTTAAATTTATTGGTTTTAATTTTTCAGATCTGCCAAAAAATAGTTTTAAAAAATTCTGAGATTTGAATTCAAATTTTGGCGCCAAAAGCTCGGTGTTCTTGAGGTTTATCTTCGTCTCTGTTTTTCGTTTTTTTTAATCGGTAAAATGATGTCATATTTCCATGATTTTTGTTGCGTTCTATTCATCTTTATCTCTAGTTTCTGGAATTATATTATTTGTCTAATTTGGATCTAAAATGAAATTTCTATTACCTGATTACTAAAGTATGTTTGTCTTGATGTGTAAATGAACCTAGCTCATTTGATTTGGGCATAACTTGCTCATTTCTTGTTAGATTTGTGTCAAACTTGTTTTTTTTATTCCTATGATTCATATCTTTCAATTGGGTGGTTTTAATTTTTCAGGTATACCAAAAAATAGTTTCTAAAAATTCTGAGATTTGAATTCAAATTTTGGCGCCAAAAACTCTTGTGTTTTGAGGTTCATCTTCGTCTCTATTTTTTGTTTTCGTTTTTGATCAGCCAAATGATCTCCGATTTCATTGATTTTTCTTGTGTTATATTCTTATTTCTCTATAGTTTCTGAAATGATATTATTTGTCCAATTTGGATCTAAAATGAAATTTATATCGCCAGATTACCGAAGCATATTCATCTTGGTGCGCAAATGAACCTAGCTTGTTTATTTGTGCATAACTTGCTCATTTCTGATCTGATTTTTTTCAAACTTGTTTTGTTTGATTCCTATGATGCATATCTTTTAATTGTTCAGTTTTAATTTTTTAGATCTACCAAAAAATATGTTCGAAAAAATACTGAGATTTGAATTCAAATTTTGGTGCCAAAATCTCTTGTGTTCTTGAAGTTCTTGCGTAGATCTTGTTCTTTTAATTCAAATTTTTGTTGCCAAAATCTCACGCAATGAACCCTGAAGTTGAAAGTGCAGCATACCCTGTCTTTCGATGTTCAGAGAATCATATGAGTTGCAGTGTAACCCTCGCTTGCCTTCGACTTTGAGCATGTGGATCGAAGATCTCCTTTTTAATCTCTCTTCAAAATTACCTTTTTTCAAACTAATTTTCAAAGCTTTAAAAGATCCGAGATCTCACGCAATGAACTCCGAACTTGGAAGTGCAGCATACCCTGTCTTTCAATATTAGAAGAATCATATGAGTCGCGGTCACTGACCACTGGCTTGCCTTCGGCTCTGTGCATGTCAGATCAAAGATCTCACTTCAAATTACCTTTTCAAAATGCTTTTCAAGGCTTTTAACGATCCTAGATCTCACGCAATGAGCTTGAAGTTGAAAATGCGGCCTCTGCTATTTTTGATGTTGAGAGTCGTAAATTAAGTAGTGCAGCCTTAAACACCTTCTGACTCTGTGCATATGTGGGTCCAGGAACATGTGTAAAAGCTAAATATGTTTTAAATAATTTTAAGTCTCACGCGATGAGTTTTGGATACGAAGTGGTAGCATACCCTACTGTTCGGGATTTAAGAATCATACGGGTACCAGTGCAGCCTTCATTGGCTTCGGATCCTGTGCATATGTGGACTAAGGATTTTTCTTAAAATATTCAAAATACTTTGCTTTTTCAATCCCCTTTGAAGGTCAAGCCTTCGAACCAGAACTACGTAGCCTTGAATTTCCCATTGCACCAGGGAATATGTAGAAGCAGGATCAAGTCTTGTCAGGCTATTTTCATACAAACCTATTTATTTCTATTCTATTTAAAGGGATCAAACAGTTTTCAAAAATATCAAAATTACACACTTAGTTTAAGGGCACTTGGATTTCTTTGGAAGCAGGTAGGTAGGATGCCTAATACCTTCTTTACTTATGCCATTTCTCGGTTTCAAATTTCTTCACTTAAGTTGAGGGTTTTTTCCAAATGTTTTCCCTTAAAATAAAATTTGGTGGTGACTCCACATACAATTAAATTCTTTTTAAAAATTTTAGCGAGTTCGTCATTTCATTGTAATTACGGTTACGACATTGGGCTTAAGTGAAAAAATTGGTTAATTTTTAAATTTTAATGACTCTTGACCTTTGTTCATTGTGCAGGTCATATCTTGGGCTATAAAATTGATATTGTAGTGATTCCAGAGGCATTAGAAAGATGAGACAAAGACCTAACATAACATGTCTTCATGGCCCAACCTTAATGGATAATAAACTTATTTGGGCCGAACCGTTACTCAGAGCTTTTATCCAGATAGCCCAGACATGTTCCAGTAAAATGAACATATCTAGGGCTACAAAAGTCATTTTTAGATGGGGTTAATTTCTAAAGCTCAAGAATAAAATTGTATACAACATTTGTTGATAATGAAAATCCTAGTTCGGCCGTCAACACACTCAAAAAAAAATTCGTAAAAATAGACGTGAGATAAGGTCCTATGTTTCATGCATATCTTGAATTCAAACGACAAAGTCAAACAAGAATCCAAGTGAAAAACTAGAAGATCAAGGAAACCAACTTAGATTTTATCTTTATTTTATATTTTTAATTTGAATTTTAATTTTTAATTGGCAAATTGAGTCTATAAAAGGTGAAACCCTTTCACATTGTAAACACACAGAAACCTATTCACAATTCTCAGTAAAATTGCAATTCTTTTCTTCATTCTTATTCTCATTTCTATTCTTCTCCTTTCTTTTGTAAAAAGTATCATGGAAGGCTAATTTTCTTGATTGGCTCGTTGGTCCTAATTATACAAGTATGAAATTTGAGGTTTGTTCTTAATAAAAATTCTATGGCGATTCATTCTTCTTCCCTTTCTGTATGTTAAAATTAGTGTTTGTAATTATAAAAGTAAGTGCTTAATTTAATTTTATCTTGCATGACGCAATTCTAAAACTAGGGTTTTCTTAATCCTCTAGTTTATAGGTAAAAAGGGGTTATGGGTTTTCCTATAAATTTGGTGATTTCAATTCTTAAAAATTAATTTGGGGACTTCAGGTGATGCTTAATGACCTAAACATGAATTAATTCAACTTCTAGGTGTTATTCTAGTAGAAAATCACGATTTTAATTAACGCTTGCTTGACTGAATTCAAACCAAATAAGAATAAAAAAAAATTGCTTTCAGAAAATATTTTTTTTGAACCTATGATAATCTCACTTATGAATTGAACTAATGAGTTAATTGATTTTTAATATTATAAATTTATCAAGTTTCATTTTTCATTTACCCAAAATAAATTATAAATCCCCCATTTTTGCTAAATTTGAATTCAATCCCAAGGTTCTTGAGATATGACCAATGTTGTGCCTTGTACTGCACTTTTTTTATTTACTTTTATTTTATTTTGATCCGAACGCGACATCGGTTATTACCTTGTATTTCAACGTTCGGAGAGTCATGTGATTCGCAATGCAACCCTCGCTTTCCTTCGGCTCTGTGCATATGTGGGTCCAGGAACACCTATAAAAATAAAAGTTTAAAATATGTTGTTAAATAATTCTAAGTCTCACGCGATGAGTTCTAGATACGACGTAACATGCCACTCTTGTTAGGATTGGAAATCCTTAGCTAGGTCCCGGTCTGACCATAATTTGCCTGGATCTTACAACGCATTATGTGGACTAAGGATTTTCTTTTAAATAGTTCTAAGTCTCACACGATGAGTCCTAGATACGAATTGGTAGCATACCCTACTGGTTGGGATTCAGGAATCATAAGGGTCTCAATGCAGCCTTTGTTCGCCTCGGATCCTGTGCATATGTGTACTAAGGATTCCCTTTAAAATATTCAAAATACTCTGCTTTTTCAAACACCTTTAAAGGTCAAGCCTTCAAAACTAGAACTACGTAGCCTTTAATTTCCCATTGCACCAGAGAATGCGTAGGAGCAGGATCAAATCCTGTTAGTCTATTTTCATATAAACCTATTTATTTTTATTCTATTTAAAGGATAAAAAAATTTTCAAAAAAATCACACACTCAGTTTAAGGGTTCCGTTCTTCGGAACAGGCGAGTAGGGTGCCTAACACCTTCCCTATTCGTAACCAAGTCTCGAACCTATAATTTCTTCCTTAAGTTAGGATTTTTCCAAATATTTTCCCTAAAATAAAAAATTTGGTGCCGGCTCCACGAATCAACAAAAATAAATTAAAAATTAATTCTAAAATTTTTAGTGAGTCCATCATCTCGTTGTAATTACGGTTACGACAATGCTTAATATTTGTCGCAACCGTAATTATAATGGGATGACGAACTTGCTAAGATTTTTAAAAACGAATTTTGTTGAGTAGTGGAGCCTCCACCAAATTTTATTTTAGGGGAAAATATTTGGAAAAACCCTAACTTGAGGATGAGCTCTAGGTTCGGGAGTCGATTACGAGTCCACCTATACACACGGTCCTAGAAAACTAAGGCTGCACTAGGATCCATATGAAATTCTAAATGTCAAATAGCCCAAGTATACACCAGTTTGCATGTAGAGCTCATTGCGTGAGACTTAGAATTATTAAAACAATGTTTTCTGGAATCCTTTATTTTAAAAGCTTTTCGGGATCCATATAAGCACAGGGTCCAAGATAACTAAGGCTGCATTGGGACCCTTATGAATCTCCAAATATCGAATAGTAAAGTATGCCGCCAGTTTGTATTTAGAGCTTATTGTGTGAGACCTAGATATTATAAAACATACCTTTCGGAATTTTAATTTATAACTATCAAAACTTGCTTTAAAGAAAATTGGGTTGGTCTGGGAGGAATGGGTAAGATTTGGTGCTTGGCCCAAATTAAACGAAAAAGTAAATTTTACCCCAAAATTTGAATTTTCCTTAAGAAGGATTATTTTGATTTTTACTTGGTATATTGGGCTTGACCCTAAATCAATCGTTTAAATAATTTGAGTATTATTGTCATTTTGAATTAACTAAAAACTTATGTTAATTGAACTGTTTATTTTTGTTTAGAAAACAAAAATTTAAAAGGTAAAAGGTAATTAGCTTATTGATTTTTATTATATTATTTTTTTTTATCAATAGTCTGTTGACTGGATTTTGACATGGCACAATTTAACTTGGCCTAATTAAAGGGGCAGCCATGACAATTAGCTTAATTTTGGCTCGCTATGCTGTAGGTCCGTGAAAGGCAACAACCATTATGATATGCGACCAATGCAGGGTAGTAGTTGGGCCTTTTGTTATGCTTGGCCCAACTCTGAATATGTGGCTCTATTATGTGATCAGTAGGCCCGCTGCTGCCCCCCCACAATTATAAATCAGCAGAGAGAGGGCCCAATTGAAAATCTGTGTGGCTTGAACACGACGTGGGAGTGTGACCCAACATTTTTGGCCCATTAAAAAGTGTGATCCATTGTCCAATTGAATAATCAATATGGCTGCAACATTATAGTGTGCGGTCCCTCCTCCAATTGAATAATCAATATGTCACGACCCAAGTTGAACCTACCCTATTATGCATAAATCAGCGTGTAAGGACATTTAAAAGAAAATTCCCGCCTTTAAGGATAGAACCGAGGGCCTAGCATTTAGGGGAGCAACAGGGGAACCACTAAGCTGGGCTGCCAGCTTAGTATTAACATCCACAATAATCAACTTAGCCAAAATTTGTAGGATCCAATTGCCAAAGCTGATGCAGAACCTGGGGCAAAGAGTTTGCTTGACTTTCCAATTTGCTGCTCACTGCTTTTTGATCTTTGGTTTATAACAAGTCATGTCATTACACAACCACGTGGCATTGGCTGTATTGATTTTGGCATCTCCTAATATCAATTTCACAATCGGTGGAGTTGAATTTTCCCAAGCCATTCTATAATCAGGTGAAGGACTTCACCAAATGATCAGCAGATTATGCGTGAATCACTGCCTGTTGATATCAGACTTCCCCAACAGCTCAAAAGAAAGTCTACACTTATATATGAATGCTTGAACAATGAAGAGAATAGGAAGTGAAAGATCTTCAACAACTCTGGAAAGCTCCTTTACAAGTTTCAGGCCATCTCCTAAGTATTTTGTATCAAGTCGATATCCACCGCACGTAGGAATGTTGCAGCTTTTGAGCTTGCCACAACCTTGGCTAGCAATGTCTTCCCAATTCCATACGTATTCTATCCCTATTCTGGAATCAACTTAAGCAACCGAAACAATCAAAACGGACCTGTTGTGAGGATAATGTGATCGCTTAAGGTTTCTATCATTTTAATTTTAATATTGGTTGAAATTCTATTTCTTTTGATGTTTTATAATTAACTTTCCTTTCTAGAGGTTTTGTAAGAGGTTTAACTAAATTTACTTCTAACCTCACTTAATGAATGAAAATAATTTTCTTTTAATAGCTTCTTTAGCACATCATGTCTTAAACATATGTGTTAATTCTTACCATTGTAAGAATTATTTTTAATATTGGCTATTACTGATTCGTTATCATAATGCATAGAATTGAAGATGTTGATTATATTCTTAAAGAAATATTTTCTAAAAATTTTCCTCTAACATCCAAATTTTTTTTTATTTTTGAAATTATAAGTTAATATTTATAAATAGAAACATGGGATACAAATAAAAAATCTAAATATCTTCGCAAAACTATCAATCTCGTGAAAAATTATTAAAATGACACAAGTATAAATCTAACAATAGATAACGCATAGAAATATTGAGATAAAAGTTTAGAGATGTCTAAATAACTCATAACCTTTGGCAATTACAAGAATGTCACTGAAATAAAATGAACCACGCATAGGGAGTAAAAGCTCAAGACGAACATTTAAAGATTTCATTAATAATTTAGATTTCTTGATAATCATTAAATTTTGATAAAATTATTGATTCATCGTTTATATTAAATTTTTTTAAAATAGTGTAAATTATAATTTTTAATAATTTAGTCACAAAAAATTATTTTGATATCATTTTAAAATCACTTACTTGTGTAGCTTTCTATTTTACAAAAATAGTAGCCAGTATCTAAGAAAATAGGTTAAGAAATCAAAAGTGAAAATACTTATTTAAAAATTAAAAATATTATTAATGAGTTTCATCTTGTAATTTTTATATATGCTAAATAAGTTGACAAAATACTTGTAAAATATTTTCAAAGATTAGAAATTAAATGGATAGAAACTTTTTTTTATAGATGAGAGATAATTTAGATAAAATTTTGAGTTTAAATTTTAATATTCTCTTATTATATATATTTATATATATATATATATATTTATATATATATATATATATACATTTCTTTAGATTCATTGACTTTGTTCCTTTTATAGAAATTTAAATATTTGGATCTTTAGGATTTTTGAGAACATGTCTTAGGATCAACCTTTATTATATTCAAAAGATATATAATACTAATTTATATATATAATATATTGTATTAAAAATATGAAATATAATTTATTAATAAGCTTAAATATTATTATTTTCATAAATTATATTATATAATAATTTATTTATCTATTTTTAAATATATATTAAAAATAAAAATTATTTTCATACTTAACTTTGAAATTATACTAACCGATATTCTAAAATATTGGTTAAAGAATAATAATAGAGATATATTATTAAAAATTACGTTAAATGTACATTGAAATTATTGTGAGAGTCCATTATCAATAAATTACAATAAAAAAATTATCTTTAATTTCTTAAATAGTATCTTTTAAGTAGTTTTTTTTAAAAAAAATCATAATTTTAAAATGATCAAACCTTTATTTTGTGAGAGCAAGACTTAATTGATGTTTGAATTCATCTAGAAACTTTTTGAATTGATCTAGAAACTTTTTTATTTTATCTTTTAATTTCTTTTTTTCATAGTGTGAGAGAGATGTATAAAATTCAATTAGACTTTCTAATCCTATTCAATACATGTTAATTTTGACATTTTTAAATTTTAAAAAATAAATTAATTATATTATAAAAACAAATTTGAATTGTCATAACCTAACTTGTATCATGTATTATTTTAAAATTTATTATTTCAATGATTATATATTAATAATAATACTTTTAAATTTAATTTTTATATAATATAACCTTAAATTTATATTAATAAATTTATAATTTAATTGTATATAATATTAAAATTGATATATTATATCAATAAATTAATCTTAACTCATAAAAACTATCCTTGTAACAAGATTTTTCAACAAATAAAATTCAACACACTTAATTATTTTCTAGTGAATTTGTTTCATCAGCATGATGATAATGACGATTATTATACCTTGATACCTAGATATCTCTGATTTTTATTTGTTTGGTTTGTCTACCAATATTTTATTCCATTTTAGTATGTCCTAGTCATCACTATTTATTAATTTATTTTTACAACTATAACAATCAACCATCTAATCAATTAATTAATTTATTTATCAGCAATTTATAAGTAATGAAAAAATAAAATAATACTAAAAAATTAAATATGCTTGATTCTAAAAAAAAGAAAAAAGAATGTTTGATTTCAATGCGACACTCGCATTAGTTCTCTTTCCTCTTTGAAAAAAAAGTTTAGAACTTTTGAGTATTATTTATTAGAATATATCATTTTTTATATTATAATATAATCCAATATAAAAAATTATAAAGCAAAATTGTAAAGCTAAATTACACCTTACACGATAAGGGATTAAAATTTATGACCATTGCATGAGATATATAGGCATAATAGTTTTCAAATATGTACCCGTACAATCTTGGTTTACAAGCTATGTTTTGAAATTTAAATTGAACATTAGAAAGGTAAATAATATTATTTTATGATTTTATTATAATTAAAACCATGAATATTCAATTGTATCACTAATTAGAAAGAGTTAGATTTAATTAACCGTTGAGCTAATTTTTGATTGAAGTAATCAATCCAACTAATCAATTTTCTCAAGAAGCGTTAGAGTGCATGCATAAAACAAATTTTGTTTAGCATTATTTTCTTTAAATTCACTAGATCATCCAAAAATTGTTAAATTAAAAGGGAGAAATAAAAAAAAAGGAAAGAGAAAGAGTTCCATCTTTAAATTTTGTTTAATGAGTTTTACACATAAATTTATATAAATGGATACATCTTTATTGACTCAACTAAAAGTTCCATCATGCTTGATATTGTCACAAAATAAAAAATAAGACAAAATTAGATTCTAGTTGCATTTTAACAAACATAAATGTTGATCAAAAATAGTTTCTGGTTATTGAACGCATCATTTATTACTCCAATTGATTTTATTTTGATGTAATTTCTCTTTAACGAACATGTTCTCTAGTAAAAAATCAATACTTGAAAATGATAATTTTACATTAATTAAGAATGTGTTTCTTATCAAGAATGAGAAAAAAATTGGTCATTAGTAGTAATAAGGCCTATGGATATAGGAACATGTTTGAAAAAATGAAAAAAATTGATCTTTATCTTAAATTTATCAAAACAAAATACTTTGTAATGTCTTTCTGCATTCTAGGCTATTTTAAAAGGTGGAGATTTAAGAGAGGAATTTGCAAAAGGACCCTCGATCAATCCTTTTGCTATTTTCTTATAAGCTGCTTCAGTAAAGTGGGCTCCATCCCAGTTTATACGTTTTGAAGGATCAGAGCAAATTGTCGAGATAGGACTTCCACAAAATATTTTTATGTCGACATTGTAAGGTTCACCTTTGCCACAACATGCTTTAAAAGTCTCCCTCTTACCAGATGAAAAGCCTACATCATAGAAACTAATGCATGTAAGAATTATAAATCTTAATAAAACTAGAAATCACAAGTAATTGTCATTTACCCAGTGAAATAAAATAAAAATGCAACTCACCATATTTATGTGGTGCCTGAAATAAACGTTTCGCAGCACCGTAATAATCAAAATCTATTATCTTAACTTGTGGATTCTTTTGTTTTAATATTTTTATGGCTTGTTTGAGCTGCTCATTATAGTACTCAATGAAAGCATTGTAAGCTTTCAAGCATCCAAACTGATCATAGTCATTTTTGTTGTTGCTATTTATTATTGTCAAAACAGCAGAATTGCATCCAATTGGAAAGTTTCCTGGCACCACTAGCTTTACTGCTCCTTCTCCAATTAATATCTAGCAAGGAGAAAGAACAAATCTCAATTTCAAATTCTAATGAATCATATTACAAATCAAAGTCTAATTACTCTATTAAAATTAAAGTTAACGTTACAGTGGTGGAATTAGTAATTTCTCCAATAATTGATGGAACCATTTCTCGGAGTTGTGTAATATTTTTATAAGGGATAAGTGCATTAATATCATTCACACCAATCTCTCCTACTAAAAACAATGACTTTTTGAAGAACTTATTGCACTCTGCATCATAAAAACAAATAAAAGATTTTAGGTATATTGATAAATTTTCAAACATTTGCATAAAACATAATTAAAGGAGTTTGATAAAACCTTTTTTATTTTTGCAGAGTGATGATTTGAGTTTCTTAAACCAATCAAGTTGAACTCTCAACGAATATGTTGATGCCTCTGGTGTATTAATCCTTTTTTGTATGAAATAGTCTTTATCAAGTGCAGTTGCACCAGCATATGCAAAATTTACTCCTTTACTAACATCATCTCCTTTGGTTATATTTAAAAAGGCTGGCAACATTGGTAATCCATATGCCTCGGCTACAAATAAAATGACATAGGTTAGTAAATTTTTAAATCAACAATGTAAAATTAATTGTTAAGATATCCTGTTTTGCATATCACTTGCAGTAAGGATTTCTTTAAGATGCTAAAAAATAAGGATAAATACCTATAAAATCTATGATTAATCGTCCGTTTGACATACGTCCCGAGGGATGTTTGAAGTATGTTGATCCATACTGGCTTTATTACTAGGCCTGGTGGATTGTAAAGTTGCGATTTCCAATCGCTAAACATAGAATCACCAAAGTTGAAAATGGCTTTATACGGAAGAGGATTGGCATTTGAAACAAAATTTTGATGAAAACCACAAGTAAAGATGATGCTAAAGAGAATGAAGATCTTCATGATATTACTATAGACTAGTAATAAAGAACACATTGTGTGATGATGGATGTTTGGAAATTATAATTGAACTATATATATGATCACACAAACCATCCCTATGAACTATATATATGATCACACAAACCATCCCTATATCTAGCAATACAACTGGTATTTTAATTTTAACATTATTTAACTATTATAATTCTTAAAAGAGTATTATGAGCTGTGGTTTAATATTTTTATCCAACCTAAATATAAGATTCTTAAAGAAAGAACATGAGTTGTAGTTTAATATATTTATTTAACCCAAATACAATTTTGGAGGTAGGTCTGTTATATTTTAACATTATTATTATTTTTTATTTTATTTTTTTATATTTAATTATCTCGACTGCATTTACCTTCTTATAACACAATTTATATATTATAAATAGAGTTCGTAATGATTTCTTTATATATATGGATAAAAGTATTTTCATTCTTCCATTCTAAAAGAAGAAGAAAGGAAAGAAGAAGAAAAAAGAATTGTTGTTAGGAATTAGTTAGGGGAAGTTACAAATTGGTTAGAAAAGTTAAAAAAAACACAAAAAACAAAAAAAATAATAAAAATTGAAAAAATAAAATAAATAATTAAGAAAAATAAAAATAAAAAAGAACGAATAAAAAAATAATAAAGAGAAAAAAAACAAAATAAATAAAAATAAAAATAAAAATAATACAAAAATAAAAAAAAAAGAAAAAAATCAGAAAAATCATTATAAAAGAAAAGAAAAATAAAAATAAAATGCAGAAAAGGGGGTCGGAACTTTTGAAGGAAAAATAGAAATATAAAAAGACTAGAGGCTTTTCAAGAAAGGGGATTTTTTTTGGTTGGGGGATCATTCCTCGACAGTTGATTTAGAAAATTCTTTTCTCTGTTTCTCGCGAGCATTCTCAGCCATTGCAGGAGCTCGGATTCCATCATTTAAAATCAAAAACTACCACTTTCAACATTGGTGGGGGGGGGGGGAGAATTTTTTAGGACTCTCTGAAGTGAATTCTTATTGGCTCCCTTTGCTCGCGACGGAGGCCATTGAAACTCTCCAGCTCATTCTCCGAGCTTGCAGCAGAATCGGAAAGCAAATTCGGAGCAATCTCCATTCTCTAGCTCAACAAACTTGAAGACGAATTATAGGATCTTCTTAGATTGTGGCACAATTCTGTCGAAACTCTAGGTAACCTCAACACTATAGCGACTCCTTACCATATATCACTATAATCTGTGAATCAAATTAAATTGGAATCATTGTTGATTGTGGATGGCAATCTCTATGACATTATGCTATGTTTGTTGCTATATATGCTTGCCTATGTGAACTTAATTTCCTATTGGCAAAGAGATGGTAGTTGTTAAAAAGAAGTGAAGCTGGATAATAATTGAATGTTGTTTATGTTCTAAATATGGGTAGTTTACATTGAATTGGATTTAGAGTTTTAACTGAACAATACATGCATTCCTGCGCTCTGAAACTACCAAACCAATGCTGAATACTTTTGATAATTAATACATGCATTGATTCTCTGGAATTCTGATTTCGTTTGTGAAATATGACAGAAATTTGTTGTCCATATGTCAATCTTGGATGCCTTACCTTGAAATCTTGAGATAAGGATTCGGATCCAATATTTGTGAATATACCTAGAGGCACTTTGCTCCCCTGTCCACCACCTTGTTGCTCCTATTTTGAGATAAACAGTTAGGGAGATTACCGCTAGTAATCGATCCTGGCCTGAGGATAATGCACGGGACTTCTGATAGAAAGCTACAGATCCTCCAGTTTGTATTTAAACTTAATTACAGTGAGTATAAAGATCAAGCTGTGAGCCCAGCTTAGTGGTTCGCTCGTCGCCCCCCGTCTCCTGGGTCTCGGGGTTCAACCCTGTGTGAGGTCGTTTATTTTAACACCCAATCTATGATTATTGAATCAATAGTGGGCCACATATAATATTAACTAATTTGAGGACCACAAAGCATAATCCAAAACTTGGCCTAAGCGGTTAAGCAAGCTACATACCACTGCCATGTCCTTGGGTTCCATTCCCATGTATTGCATTTTTATTTTAAACGCTCCACGGATCATTAACTCTTACACTTAATGATAGTATCGAGCGCCTGGTCCAGTGGTTAAGCACGCTGCCTCAACCCCTAGGACCTGTGGTTTGAATCCCAGGTGCAACCTCTTTTAATAAAATGGATATTAATTTTCCATCACTGGATATTAATTTTCCATCACTTCATTTAATTACGTCCCAGTAGAGAATGACCAAACCAAAAGCTTGGTTAAGGGTTGGAAGTTTGGCTTTTCATTCCGTTCCGTCAGGGGTTCTTTCGTTAACGATTCGTAACCATTGGTTTCTGGGAAAGAGGGATCACTAGCGGAGGTTGGCTCGCACTTAGATGTTCAATACCCGCCGTGCCCCAACCAAATTATGGTGAATGAGCTGGGAGGCGTGACTACCTTGTTCTTATGCTGAAAAGTACCTCTCCCGCGAGAATTTCTATACAAGCGGCGAAACTACTCAATGAGGCAGCAATTTCATTGCCTCGAATCTTGTGTTCGGTTGCTAACCACCTACGCTGCGCAAGGGCCTTTTTATTTAGGGGAGATTGGGGAAATGAGGCAAGGAACAGATCCCAGCCAAGAAAGAATTCGATGTTCGATGATAGAATCTTTTGAATTCTTAGCCAAAAGCCTTTTGCAGCAAACTTTTCAACTTGTTGAGCAGCTGCTGCAAAGCCCTCTCCTCTCAGTCGAGTATTACCAAAGCTTCCTAGCTGTAGCTTCGTACCGCTATATGATTCATTAGATATCTATGCATCCTATACACTACCTCGATCAGAATAAATTTCAACAAAGCGGTTCGTAACCTCTATAGCGGTCTAGTGGCATACCTTACTTACAGTAAAGTGCTCCTCGGCAAGCACTGAATCGGTAGGCAATGGACCGGGAGAACCAGACTTGGGAGTACCCGCCATCGCTAGGATCGGAAGACAGAGAATGAGGAGGCAGTCCATGCATTCGTACCGGGCCCGCTAGTTCTATTCTTCCTTCTCCCCCAAGGCAGTAAACCATCTTCTGAAGTCACCGTCCACTCCATCCCAACTGACCGAGAAAGAAGTGGAACTTCTTTCAGCTGAGGAATAGCGCTTGTCTTGATTCAGTTAAGGTAATGCAACGAAGCAGATCTTTCATTTAGTTGATAGTCACCTTTTCTTTCTCTTTAGGGGACCTAAAGAAAGGTATCATAAGAGTGAATAAGGGATTCATTCAATGTATTGGTGGATATGTACCTGTTCATAAACTTCACGCCCAGGTTCGAAACTCCTTATTAAACATAAATTCCTTATTTATTTACACCAGATAATAACCAATTAATTGAAGCCAGCCTAGTGGTCAGGGGTGCTACCAAAACTCTCAAGTCTTGTGTTCAATTCCTACCTGTAACTTTTTTGGCTAACCTCCCTCCAATTATTCAAGCAGCCACTCTTGTGGGCCATACAGTAAAAGGCCACGTGTAACTTTTTTGGCTAACCTTCCTCCAATTATTCAAGCAGCCACTCTTGTGGGCCATACAGTAAAAGGCCACGTGTAACTAGCCCATGGCTACAGTTATACCAAAATCAGATTTGTTTTATAAAGGGCTAATCCCCACTGAGTCATATTGAATCAAGATGTTCAACAAGAAATATTATTCAAAATAATACCAACTTTATTTAATTTGCGTATTTGCGTCAAGCTCAATACTTTTCTTTAAATTTTTAAATTATTTTTTATTTTTTTATTTTTGTCAAGCCCAATTATTTTAATTTTAAAATCAAAATCCGATATTCCTAAGTTAGTTTTAAATTTTGAAATCAAATTCATTTCTTCAATTTGGGTCAAGCCTAATTCTTTTTACTCGAAATCAATTCTTTTCTATTTTATTTTAAATTAAGTCCTTGTTGTGAATTTGGGTCAACCCAATTCTTTTCAAATAAAATCAAATCCAATGTTATTCATTTATTTCTTCTGTAAAATCAAGTCCAATACTTTAATTTTAAATCAAGTCTATTTTTCTCCTAATTTGGGTCAAGATCAATTCTCCTTTTTTAAATCACATTTATTCTATGGTAGGGTCAAGCCCAATCCCAAATTTTATTTTATTTTTTAAATTCCTTTCCCTTTATTTGGGTCAAGCTCAATTCTTCTCTTAAATCAAGTTTATTCTATTTTAGGGTCAAGCCTAATTCTTTTTGAAATCACGTTGTTTACTAACCTCGTTAAAAATGTTTGTTTAAAAAATATCTGTTTTTAATTTTCTAAAATTCATGCAACGAATTTTAATACGAACAGACAGCCTTCTCTGCTGTTCCGTGTTTGAATTTGCACGAATCCATACGCGGCTTACGACAATTTGGATTTCGCAAGCACACAATTTTAGAAAATCACTGTTTACTAACTCTGTAAAAACGTTTGTTTCCAAAATGTCTGTTTTAATTTTCTAAAATTTGTGCAAACGAAGTCTAATACGAACAGGCAGCCTTCTCTGCTGTTCTGTATTTTAATCCGTGAAGATTCAAACGCGGCTTATGATGGTTTATATTTTCGCAAGCACAGAATTTTAGAAAATTGCTGTTTGCTCCGCTAAAAAACGCCTGTTACAAAATATCCGTTTTAATTTTCTAAAACTCGTGCAACAGATTCTAATACGAACAGGCAACCTTCTTTGCTGTTCCGTATTTTAATTCATTCGGATTCAACCGCGGCTTACGACGGTTTGGATTTTCGTAAGCACAGAATTTTAGAAGACTGCTGTTTGCTACCTCCGATTTCCTTTTGGGATTTCATCTAAATGAATTCTAATATGAGCAGAAAGCCTTTCTCGCTATTCCATATTTGAATTTGTGCGAGTTCAAACGCGGCTTACAACGGTTTGAACTTTGCACGGACGTTTTTCTGGCAAATCTTTGTTTTATATAAAACCTCCACTTTCCTCTTTGGAATTTCATCTAAATGGATTCTAATACAAGCAGACAGCCTTCTCTGCTATTCCGTATTCGAATTCGTGCGGGTTCAAACGCGGCTTAGGACAGTTTGATCTTTGCAGGGACGTTTTTCCGATAAACCACTGTTTTATTTAAAGCCTCCTCTTTCCTTTTTGGAATTTGTCTAAACAGATTCTAATACGAGCAGAAAGCCTTCTCTGCTATTCCGTATTCTGTCGCAACCGTAATTCCGACGAGACGACGAACTCGCTAAAATTTTAAAATGAATATTGTTTTGAATTAATGTGGAGTTGCCACCAAATTTTTATTCAAGGGAAAAATATTTGGAAAAACCCTGACTCAGGAATGAGCTTCTAAGTTCGGGAGTCGGTTACAAGTAGGGAAGGTGTTAGGCACCCTACTTGCCTGTTCCGGAGAACGGTACCCTTAAACTGAGTGTGTGATTTTGAAAATGTTTGATCCCTTTAAAGTGAAAAATAATTTGATGGAGGTTAGCCTGACAGGACTTGATCCTGCTCCTACGTATTCCCCGGTGCAATGGGAAACTCAAGGCTTATGTAGTTCTAGCGTGTGAAGGCTTGACCTTCAAAAGTGCTTGAGAGAATTATTTGGTTTGTGAAGGCTTGACCTTCAAAAATGCTTAAGAAGAGATTATCTTAAAGATCTTATTTTGAAGAAATGTTTGAAGATTCTGCTATTCGAAAAGAAATTTTATTTTTGGGAGGGATTTTCGGCCCACTCATGCATAAGGTCCGAGGCAACTAAGGCAGCACAGGGACCTATACTTAAATCGCTAAATGTTGAACACAGTGAAAACCGCCGTTCCCCATTCAGAGCCCATTGCGTAAGACCTAGAATCTCAAAATTTTAGGAAAAGATATATATTTGTTTTAATTTGAAAAGGACTTCAAGCCCACTCATGCACAAGGTCCGAGGCGGCTAAGGCAAAGACAAGGACCATATTTAACTACTAAATGTTGAACAATGAAAAACCGCGGTTCCCATTTAGAGCCCATCGCGTGAGACTCGAAGATCCTAAAATATTTGAAAAAGATTTTTAAATTTTTGGAAAAAGATATATTTTGTAGAAGGCATCACTCTTTGAATAAAAGAAAGCTTGAATGTAATAAAAGATTTTTTATTTTTTTTATTTTTTTACTGTATTTCCAGAAATTTTTTGTATTTTATAAATTTTATGAATTTTCTAATTTTTCTGTAATTTTTGTTAATTTTCTGAATTTTCTAATTTTTCTGTAATTTTTGATTTTCTGGAATTTTTTATTAATTTTTCTGTAATATTTGAATTTTTTAGCAGGGCATAATGGTAATTTGTCTTTGGGGCAGAATTGGTATTTCTGGAAAGCTTGAGGGCATTTTGGGTAATTTGGAGCTGAAGGGGCAGATTGGGTAATTAAAGGAAAGGTGAGGGGCAGATTGGTCTTTGTTGAGGAAGGAAAAAATGGTTCAAAAGGCCATTCCTAGGATTCGAACCCAGTGTTCAGAGGGTGGGGGCAACCTGCAACACCACTTAACCCAACTTTTAGTTGTGCCATTGTTAACTCTAACTAATATTTATCCACACTTTCTTAGATAAGGGAATTGTACGTGATGCGTAGGAGTTATGCGACCCCCTGGTCTGGGTTTAGTGAACCCATTGAAATGGGGGAGCTTGTTTAGTGTCAAGCCATTTTCATTAATTTCTCAACCAAGCTTCTGAGTGGGCTCTGCATCAGATTCGATTCCAGGCCTCACCATAGGGGTTTGGTGTGGTAATCAATTGTTGAGTGGACACAAAGACATGGGCATCAGAAGTAGGCATTGAAATCTCATGTTTTGATGTGGACTCAGAAGTTAGACCCACATTTTTGCCTCTTCGTCGCAAAATGTTGAGAGAACAGAAGTCATGATCAATTGAGATGACGAAGATGCCGCAAGCTTATCTGCTCGTTGAAAACGCTATTCATGTTCTTCAACTCTTTTCCTTCACCAGAAATAATTTAAGCAAAACCCTACACCCCTGTAGGAACGCCTCAATTTCCGAACCCTTCTTTATCTCCACCTTTGGACTTCTCGTCCTTGAATGTAACAACGTGACGCATGCCCCACGATTTGCTCTCGTATTCTCAGAGGGCACCCGTAACATGCACTGGCTTTACGAGGATCCCAGGTGATGTGCATGAGTGTATGTATGTGATCTTAGGTCCAAATAGCCAACCTTGGCATGTACAGGGACGAACGATGATCGAATTTCCTAGGCTACCAGAGACGCTCCTTCCTTCCACAGTAGATGAGACTATGGAATAGATCGAAAGTAGCAGAACCCCAGATTGAACCATGCCAGGTAAGATCAATACGTTAGCGTGACCATAGACTCATCCTCTTCTTGCCACCACCATGTGGGTTAGAGGCTGACGCCAACAACCATGCAGTCAGCTATGAAGGACGTTTTCTCAATGATGAGTCTACCCGCATGCAACTTATATTAATGCCTAAGCCTGGGTTCACAATTTGGATGCAGAAAAGATAAAAGCGCACCACGGGATGTTCAAATGACGCGATCCAGATGTATTGACAAGCCTTTCGAACATATCCACCTTCTTCCCTCTATCTATTCCTATCATGCTCCCAGAATTCAACAGTTTCTTTCCAAGGCAAACAGAGGTTGCAACTCTCCCTAAAACACTGGTGTGTGGTGGAAAATTACGAGAAACACTAAGCCAATATAACTAGTGCCACCACGTCCCTGCTGCTACTCCAATAATTTTTGATCAACCTACGACTCATTTAAGAACTGATAGAGACCCTTATTCCTTCATTTAATTTATGAACTAAGTTTACACTCCTATGATCAATTACATTTGTAATTGTGCCAAGAATGAAATAAAGAATGTTGAGGTTTGAAACAGAAATCCAATTCTCTATGCATTTATTTCACTGTTTGTGGGCATGAGAATCCAAGAAAACAAAGGTAATGCATTATCATGAGAGAAAGGATGTGAGAATACCAACCTTTGCAAGATCGCTGTGAATCTTTTTTGATTACGTCTGAAGCCAAGATCCAATCAAGATCGATTCCTCCTGTGGTGAATAAACCGACAAAAATACTCCTTCACTTGATAATCTTCATCCTTTTTTTTTGCATCAGCCTTTGTACCCCTTTGCTGCTGATCTTTCATGAACGAAAAAAATGCCCCTCAACCCCTCCAGAGGTCCTTACACTCTTGAGAGCATCAGCCAAAAACCAAAGCTAAGCCCCCTCCTGTTTTCAGTTTTTCCTTCTTTTTTCTCTTTTTTCCTCTGAATCTGTTTTTTTTCGTTTTTTTTCAGAAGCAACTCCAAAAAAAACCCTCTCCTTTCCCCCACTTTTCTTTTATATCTTTTTTTTTGTTTTTATTTTGTTCTTTTCCTTGGAATTATTTTTATTTTAGTAAAATTCTGTAAATGGGTTTTAAAAATTTTTTATTAAAATCTGTAATTGGTTTTAATTTTTTTTTGTTTAATTTTTTTATTATATTTTTTATTATATATTTTTTTATTATATATTTTTATTACATTTCTTTTAATTCCAGATATATTATATATTTTTATACCTTTTATTTGGTTGTTAAAAACTAAATGCCTTTTGTCTGTTTTCTGTTTTCTGTTTTCTGTTTGCTGTTTTCTGTTTTTTGTTTTTTGTTTTTTTTTGTTTTCTGTTGTTATCTGTTTTGATTTGTATGTATTTTTTTTGTATTTTTTGTTTTCCTTTCGTCTCTTTTTTAGTTAATTTTTATTTTTTTTTTAGAAAAACTTTCAATGCCTGTTTCTGTTTGTCTGTTGTCTGTTTTCTATTTTGAAAATTTTTTTTTTAATTATAAATCTAATTCATTTTTGAATTTCTTTATACATTAACCACCTTAAAATGAGTCTCGGACATAATCGGGTGTTTACATATTCGAATTCGTATGGGTTTACACGTGGCTTATGACAGTTTGAACTTTGCATGGACGTTTTTCCAACAAATCTCTATTTTATTTAAAACCTCTGTTCTTTTTGGAAATTTGTCTAAACGGATTCTAATACGAGCATGCAACCTTCTCTATTGTTCCGTATTTGAATTCGTGCGGGTTCAAGCGCGGCTTACGACGGTTTGAACTTTTTCATGGATGTTTTTCAACAAATCTCCATTTTTATTCAAAACCTCTGCTGTTCCGTATTGGAATTCGTGCGGGTTCACATACGACTTACGACGATTTTGAACTTTGCACAAACATCTTTCTCACTCCATTCAAAATCTATTTTTCCTGAAATCACCCTTCTATTTTCCAAGAGATCAAGTCTCTTAAACCAAAACTACGTATCCTTGAATTTCCCATTGCACCAGGGAATACGTAGGAGCAGGATCAAGTCCTGTCAAGCTATGTTTATACAAACCTATGTATTTTTATTCTATTTAAGGGATCAAACATTTTTCAAAAGAAAAAATCACACATCCAGTTTAAGGGTACCGTTCTTCGGAACGGGCGACTAGGGTGCCTAACACCTTCCCTATTCGTAACCGACTCCCGAACCTAGAATTTCTTCCTCAAGTTAGGGTTTTTCCAAATATTTTCCCTTAAAATAAAATTTGGTGGCGGGTCCATAAACAAATCAAATTCTTTTTAAAATTTTAAGCGAGTTCATCGTCTCGTTGTAATTATGGTTGCGACATTCACTTTTGGTGATTTTAGAGTGCAAAGGATGGGTAATGATGATGTGTGTAAGGTTGATGGTCTTGGTAATGTTTGCTTACAAATCAATGTGGGAATGAAGTTATTGCTGAGGGGGTTCAAGCATGCTCCAGATGTTCATTTTAATTTGATCTCTACATAGATGCTTGATGATTGTGGTTATGATAACCACTTTGGTTTCGTAAAATGGAAGCTCGTCAATGGTAATTTGGTTATGGTCAGAGGGGATAAAACTTCTAAGTTATATTAAACAAAAGCCTTGGTTATCAAAGACACTATGAATTCCATTAACGCGAGTCATCTTCTGGGGAATAGATGGCTGATTCATATTAGTGAAAAAGGCTGAATTGTTTAGCTAAAATGGATGAGCCTCTGAGATTTAAGATGCAGAGTTGGAGAAGTGTTCTCATTCAATGACTGGTAAGAAAACTAGAGTATCTTTAAGGGGAATCCTCCTTCAAGGAAGTCGGATCTACTTGAGTTAGTGCATGCGAATGCTTGAAGCCCATTGAAGGTAAAGTCATTTGGTGGTGTAATTTACTTTGTTTCCTTTATTGATATTAGTCAAGGAAGATTTGGGTTTATTCTTTGATGATAAAAAACCAAGTTATTGAGTAATTTAAACAATTTCAAGCTTTAATTGAGAGACAATCAAGCTAAACTATCAAATGCATTTGAACTGACAATGGTGATGAGTATTGTGGACCCTATTGATGGCTATTGCAAGCAATAAGGTATTAGACATGAGAAGACTCTGTAGCTGAATGGTTTAGTGGAGAGGATGAACAAGACTTTGATTGAAAGAGTTGGGTGTATGTTTTTTGAAGCAAAATTTCTTAAACATTTTTAGGGTGAGGCATTGTACACGAAAGTGCATCCACAAATTTTCATAATGAACTCTTACAGCTACAAATAATATCTATAAGGAAACTAAGTAGGATTAGGAACTAAAAACAGAGAAATTAGAAAGTTTGGTGTAAATGATGAAAATTCCCTTGTACTTAGCCAACCCAAATAATGTGTAAGAGAAATATAAAAAAAGAGTTAAAAGAAATTTAAAGGGAATATAAACATTAAGAATGATAAAAAGTAATTATAAAAACATAAAAATAATGAAGGAACGAAAATGCCCTCAAAATACTCTAAAAATACCCAAAATGCCCCTAGAAAGTTGTGCTTGCTACACATGGCTAATCAGTTCCCAAAAAATATCAAATGATCTTAGATTAACTCGGAAAAGAACAAAAAAAATTGTTAAAATTTTCGGAGGAACAATTTAGGATCTTCTTGGGTAATGTTGAGAAAAATTGTAAAAACGTCCCTAGAAGGCCAAGAGGGCAAGAAAATGTGAGGAAGAAGCCAAAAGTGGACCCCACATGGTGTGCACGAAAATTTCATGTAGAAAACATGGTGATGAGTCACCTTATGAAATCAATCCAAGAAAATTTACTAAAGACAAAAATAATAAATGCAAAGATTCCTTTAACCATGGTTAAGGCTAGTTAACCTTGATTAATTAAAATTAATCATGCTTAAGACAAGATAAACTTGAATAGTGACAAACTTAGTCTCATTAACACTAATATAATTCTAAAGGGATAATTCCTCACATTTTGAATTATTTTGGAAAATGGATATTGATGCAAAATTATAAAAGTTACCCTTAAGAGAAAATTTTCCTACTTTGCCCTTGCTTGGTTGAATTCACTATGCTCCTTGAAAGGCCTTATTTGTTTCAGATTTCACTCCCTAAACATGTAGAAGATCTCTCCAGACTCTCTCCAAGTTAAACCTAATCCAAAAACCCTAACCTTTCACCTTAAGCTTAAGTTTTCATCTTTGAGATTTAAGCTAAAATCAACCTCTAAACACTAATTCCTACCACTTTCACTAAGAATATCCGTGGACCATGAAAGGGGAACCAAGTTCAGTGACCACATCCCCACCATGACCCGACACCAAGTCTCCATAGGATTTTTCTACTTTGTCTTTAAGCTTTGAATCTTACTTTTTATGGTTGGTTTTTCATCTTTTGTGGATCCTTTCTCTAAGACCCATAGATCTATTTTTTGTTTGGACTCATGAGGTTTCAAGGGTGCCTTTGAATGGTTCAAAATGAGCATCACCATTTTTAGTTATTTTTGAATGATAAAATGAAGTGTGGATGGATTAAAGTACTTCTAGGAACCTTAGAAGCAATTTAATAGGTGAAAATTCTTTAAAAATCTATTTTTGATGCTTTGGGTAGTTTTGAGAGGTCATGAGAATATTTTGAAGTGTTCATCATAGGATATGGATGGATCTTAGACTAAAATATTAAAAAGTATAATAAAAAGTAATTCATAAGTCCCAAAATCTTGGTTTGGGCATAGATCTATAAACTACTAAGTGAAAGTTAAAATTTTGGGACCAAAAATGAAACAAGTTTCATAAAACACCTATAACCTTTCTTTGACCATGACCCAAGCTAAGTAGTTTGGACAAGCCTTGTATGGATCAGGTGCTTAAGGTGCTACAAGTGCACAAAATCATTGAACCAAGGTTGTATGAGAAGAAATTTTGAATAGGTGACCTTGGAAAACCTAAAGGGAGCATTCGACCATATGGGTTAAGTTAAAGATAATTTTTTTAAAAATTTCTAAAGGTAACACCAACCATATGACTAAGTCCTAAATGATGTGAAACAACTTTTAAGAAAAGAGAATTGAGATAAAATATCCTACAACCCACTAGGTGTGCATTCAATCACCTTATCTTAGTTAAAGGAAAATGAACTTAAAATTTGGTTAATGATGCATTAAGAACTTTCATTAGATAAATGGGAAGATTTAAAGGTGTAATAAAGATATGAAAGTGACTAGGTCCGTAGTAGCCAAAATTGATTTAATCAAGTGAAATCGACAATTAACACTTATGCTAGCTTTCAAGAATGCATAAGTTGATAATTAAAAATGAATCATGGAGTTGTGAGGAGGAAAGGGACATTCGACCATGACACTTAGGAATATAAGAGAAGCCTTAAAAATTAACTAAACTTGGTAAATTTTCTTACCTAAACTCCAACTAGAAGGATTTATCAACTTAGGTTAAACAAAGATGAAATTTGATGCCCTACACACTGGGAGTGACATTTGGCCACCTTAGGGTTAATTTGTTAAGAAGGAGTTTTTAATTCTTAACTATGGTTAATTAAGCATCCTTGGCATATAAGTATAAGGAATTAAAAGTGTAAGGAAGATTTATAATGGTTAAGGGATCCATTCGGCCATGTTAGCTATGTTAGTGAAAGAAAATTAAGATTTCACTATGACTTAAGATTAAACCTAGGCATGCATAAATTGAGTAATTAGGAATGAACCATGAGGTTGGAAGGTGTAAACACCCGATTATGTCTGAGATGGGATTCCTCAAATTAATACTTAAATTTAAAATACAACAAATAAAGAAAATGGAAAATAAAAATGATAAAAATAAAAAAGAAAAAAAGAAGGAAAAAAGAAAAATTTTCAGTTGGTTAAGTTAGCTAGGTTAGTTAAGGTTAGTTGAGAAGTAGTTAAAAATAAAATAAAATAAAAAAGAGAAAAATAGCTTTCTTGGGCGGGAAGTTTTGTTTAAAAAAGATGTGTATAAAGGGCGGAGAAAGGAAGTAATTAGGGCTTTTTTCTTTTGGCATTTTGGGAAGAAAAGTCAGAAACTCTCTCATGGAGATTTTTTCAGTTTCTTAATGCAAACTCATCAAAAAGCATTGGAGAGTCCCCTGAGTCTCTTCCGATTTTCCTAGAGAATAACTGGAATTCTCCTAGTTCTTACCCACTGTTCAGAAGCATCTTGGAGCTTCTCTTGGTTTCACCGTCTTCTCCTGTTCTACATCTCGGGGTTTTCTTCATTGTCGTAAAAGAAGAAGAAATAGTTGCATCTCCAGAGAATCAATCTTGATTGGATTTTGTTTCAGCATCAATTGAAGAAAATTCACATCAATCTTGCATAGGTCAGTGTTCTCGCATCCTTTTTCTTATGATCAAACATTGTCTCTTTTCCTGGAGTTTGCATGCTTACAAATAAAGAAATGGAATGCAATTAGGACTCTAATTCTGATTTAGAATTCTTGCCCAGGATAAAAGGAAACAAGCTCATGTATTTGATTTAAATAATGCTTAAATTGAAGCTTGTAAGAAACATGCTTAATTTATCCTAAACGCGAGCCAATTCAGGGCTGAAACACTTGGGTTCCTAAACACCACACTGATCTAATAAGAAAACATTGTAAACGGAGATTTCTAAACTATTAAAAGTGCCACAACATCAGTCGTATTGGCTTGATTGCCTTAACAAAATGTTCATCACCATCAACCTCACGGCTGCTTCTAAAACTTTGCAAATATTGCACTGTACCAAACTAAACAATAGGTATAAGAACAGATCCCTCATCCCTGGGCAAAGATAGCATAGGCTAATTCCTCGTCCAATGCTAAATAGCAAGATTTGTTACCACTTCTAAATCCATGGGTAGAGACCTGAATTAGAGTTCACTTTAGCTAGGAAGACAAAATTGGCCCTAGGAGAGGAAGTTAGTAGCAAGCTTGCTAACTGTGAAACTAAAAAATAATTATAGGTCACTACTTACTATGTAAATCAAAGTGATAAAAGTTGGACAAGTTAGAACCAATACGGATAACCAGTAAAATTTGATACAAAGCAATTTACAACAGTAAAAGCTACACTCAGTACTTCATGGTCCCATAGCTTAGCAAAGTAGATTCAATCTGAAATTCTATGGAGCATTTAATTTATTGCTGCAATAGCTAAGATCCTGCGATTGAGAATTAACCATTTAACAGGATAACCAAGTATATAGCAATGTTAAGGTTGACCAGGAGCCTCGAGCTAGGTTGGGTGCAGGCATAGATTCAATTTGACCTACTTCAGTAACGTGCTTGGCATACCAGAGTATCACAATATACAGAGTTGGTCCCCTGGTTGATTTGTGTAGAGGCCCTAACCTTGCCGAGCGTTGGCATCAAAACGTGATTTATCATTTCTGCACATATGACGATGGAATTGGATAAGCATATAGGCGCTAATGTGAACGTGCCAAAGCAACCTTCGAGGAGGCCTATCACATCTAGTTTCTCTCTTATGAAACTAAATTCCAGAATTCCTGCTTAGGCAACTCAACTACAATAGGATACCCATGATCACCTGCAAATATTCGATACTGAGGTAAAAGTAAAGACAAAGTCAAATGCCTGACTAGATAGTCTTTTGACATAGACCTCTGTATACCACTGGCCAAATAGGAGATGACTCTGCACCCTCTCTCAACTCAGTTTAAATTTATAATATAATCAGTGTCGTAACTGTAATTACAACGAGATGACGAACTCGCTAAAAATTTTAGAAAGAATTAATTTGGATTATGGAGCCACCACCAAATTTTTAGTTAAGGGAAAACATTTGGAAAAACCTTACTTAAGGAAGAAATTCCAGGTTCGGGAGTCGGTTACGAATAAGAAAGGTGTTAGGCACCCTACTCACCCGTTCCGAAGAGCGGTACCGTTAAAATGAGTGTGTGATTTATTTGAAAACTGTTTGATCCATTTAATTAGAATAAAATAAATAAGTTGGTGGAAAATAGCCTGACAGGACTTGATCTTGCTCCTACGTATTCCCTGGTGCAATAGGAAACTCAAGGCTACGTAGTTCTGGTTTTTAAGAGACTTGATCTCTTGGAAAATCAAAGGATGATTTTAGGTAAAAAATTGATTTTTTGGACGAAGTTAAGTGTAAATAGTGATTTTCTAAATTGCGTGCTTGCAAAATCCAAATCGTTGTAACCCACATTTGAATCCACACGAATTAAAATATGGAACAGCAGAGAAGGCTGCCTGTTCGTATTGGAATCCGTTGCACGAATTTTAGAAAATAAAAACAGACATTTTTGAAACAGATGTTTTTTATGGAGTTAGTAAATAGTGATTTTCTAAAATTGCATGCTTGCAAAATTCAAACCATCGTAAGCCGTGTTTCGAAACTGCACGAATTAAAATACGGAACAGCAAAGAAGGCTGCATGTTGGTATTATAATTTTTTGCACAAATTTTAGGAAAAAAAAAAGATAGACATTTTTTATAGAATTTACAAACACAACGACTTTAAAAGGAAATTGGGCTTAACCCAGAAACACAATAAAAACGAGCGTGATTTGGTACTTAGAGAAACGAAATGGGCTTGATTTAAAATTAAAAAAAAGAATTGGGTTTATAAGCTCCAAACCAAGCTCCAAACTTGATCATAGCATGCGTGAATATCAATTTCCTAAATGGGTGCGGGGTTGTATAAGCTCAATATGGTTGCAACAGGATCATTAAGGCCTCCAGGAAAATATCCACTGATGGACATTCAGCAATCGATTTTTTCTTTTTAAGCCAAATGCAAAGTTTCTAGTAGCCTTATATGAGCTGGTATTCGTTTGGATTTGCATTAACTTCCCTGTTACCATCTTAATATCCTTTCTCTAATATAATTGGAATTGGAAATATACATTGCAGAATCGATTCTATCGAACAGTAAACCTGGGACCTTGTTAGCTTCTGGATATGGATACAAACTCTTCTGCCAGTATCTTAGGCAATAGAATGCCATATCTCATCATGTTACACACTAATATCCAACCACAATTTCATAATAGCCCTTCGAATACAAGAGAACACTAATTTTTTTTTTCTAAGAGCATCAACGACATTTTTGTTATTAGCATCCATGGCAACAAATATGTTAAGGTGAGCCTAGAGCAATAAAACACCTCAATTCATTTGTTACTGGAATCTACATGTCAATACTAAATGTAACCCGATTGGAAGGAGCATGGGATCGTAAATTTGATATCAATGACAACACTAACACTATACACATTTACAATTCATAAGTCCACCAACCTGCTTCCACCGAAAATTACTTTTACAAAAAACAAAAAAAAAATCATTCCAAGCTGAATATTAGAACCCAAAACCTTGAAACAAATATTCACCAATAAGTCACACTTATCAAGCGATTCAAGTTATCAAGAGATAGAAAATCCAAGTTATTTCCTAGCATAATCGGATCAAGTAACGATCGACACCTTTTTTATTTTCGAAACTTGAACAAGCATATTAGTGGCAGAGGATATTAATTAATTCAGACTAACCTTCTAGCATTCGTGGCTCACCAGATCCTAACTTCTACAATTTCGCGAGTTATCGATCGTATATTCTCTCAGCTTAAGATTTGGTGTAAAGTAAAGAAGAAGAGGTTTAAGCTTTCTCTGAAAAGCTTGCTACTGGTTCCTAAGATCAAAGATGCAAGGAGGCCATCTAAACTGAGAATCATCACAGACTCGAGAGAAGACGAGAGAAGCTCAAAACTTGGAGTTGCAAGGGAGACCTCAGCTTTCTTTTTTGGATCTTTTCCCCTCCCTTCTGTTTTACCTTTTTGTTGGATCGGAGAACAGAACCTGATTTAGTATCAGGGGCTTTTGGCTATCAATCCTTTGTGCGAGCTTCCCTCAATTGTGGCTGGAGCTCGATCAAGATCCGTGACATCATTTTTTATTTAGATGACTAGAGAGCCTTTTTTTAATCGCAGAGGAGAAGCAAAGCTGTCTTTGAAAACTCTAGAAACTTGATTCAGAGAGAGTCCTCTTCTTGGATTAGAATTCTCCCATTTCAAAAGTGAAAAACCTCTTATTTCCCCCAAGTGAAAGAGTCCAAAAAACCCTCGCTCTCTCTTTTTGGCCTTGTTTTTTGTATGCATCCATCCTCTCTCTTTTTTTCTTCTCTTCTCATTTTTTTATTATTATTTTTTATATTTTTTTTTCAGTTTTTTAGTTTTAGTTTTTTGTTTTGTTATTTTTTTTGTTATTTTTCAGTTTTCAATTTTTAGTTTTAGTTTTTAGTTTTTGTTATTTTTCAATTTTTATTTTTTGTTTTTCTATTTTTATTATTTTTTTGTTACTTTTCAGTTTTTTAATTTTCTTATTTATTATTATTATTTTTTATTTATTATTACCATTATTATTTTTATTGATTTTTACTTTTTTATTATTTTGTTTATTTAAATTATTTTTCGCTTTTCCTTTTTCTTTTATTTTTTGTAACTAATTTATTATCATTTTTTATTTTTTTTATTTTTTTTACTAACTTTAACTCTTTTAACTAACCTCCTAACCAACTAACTAACAATCTGTTTTTATTTATTTTTCTCCTTTTTTTCTTTTTTCTTTTTTTTTCTCTTTTGTCTTCTCTTTTTTTGTCTTTTCCTTTTTTTACTTTTTACTATCATTATTATTATTTATTGTTACTATTATTATCTTTTACTTTTACTTTTTTATTATTTTTTATCTTTATTACTTTTATTTTGATTTCTTTTAACTATTTTAGACTAAATTACCTTTTGACTAATAATTTCTTTTGGATTTTGAATTCTCGGACATAATTTGGTGTTCACAATCAGTAAGGCTAGTCATAACTAAAGGGTTCGGTTCAGTGGTTAATACATTGGAAGAGCTTTGAGGATGGGGGTTCAAACCCCACTAGAACCTCTTCTGATAAAATGGATATTAAACCTCCCATCAATTATAAACCTCCTTATTTAATTATACTTGCACCAATATGGATTAAGCATCATAAAATGACGGCCAAATCTTCCATCAATCATAACTCCCTTATTTAATTACATTTGCACCAGCTAATGATTAAACAATGAAGCTAGCTTAGTGGTTGAGGTTGTTGCCCACAGCCTGCCTCAGGTCCTGGGTTCGATCCCCTCTGCGGCTTTTTTGTGATTTTGTGATTATTGAACAACAAATTGGCAGTAGACCTTTCACTCTAAATCGAGTCAAAATTTCCAAAAATAAATTTCATTCCTCTTTGCAATTAATTTGGGTCAAGCCCAATTTTTGTATTTTTAAAAATCAAGTACATAATTAGTTTCCAAGTTGTTTTTTTTTTAGGTCAAGCCCAATTGTCTTGTTTTAATTTGAAATCAAGTTCATTCTTTTATTCGGGTTAAAGCTAATTCTTTTTTATTTGGGTCAAGCTCAATTCTTATTTTTTTAATTTAAAATTAATTCCTTTTTTTTGGGTCAAGCCCAATCATCTTTTTATTTGAAATCAAGCCCAATTTATTTTTTAATTTAAAATCAAATCCATTTTAATTTGGGTCAAGCCCAATCTTTTCTAATTTTGAAATCAAATCCAGTTCTTCCTAATTTGGGTCAAGCCCAATTCTTTTCTCTAATTTTTATTAAATCAGGTCCTTTTTTTCTTTTATCTTAATTTGGGTCAAGCCCAATTCTTTTTTAATCAAATTCAATTTTTTATGTGGGTCAAGCCCAAGCCCTTCTCTTTACTTAAACCCAATTACCTCTTTTTTGAAGTCAAGACCATTTGTTTTTCTTTTACATTAAATTTGGGTCAAGCCCATTCCTAAAGGCTCCATAAATCAAAATCACTATTTTTACTAATTCCGTCAAAATGTCTGTTTTTTTTTTAATTTTCTATAATTTATCTAAACGGATTCTAATATGAGCAGACAATCTTCTTGCTGTTTCATATTTTAATTTGTGTGGGTTCAAACACGGCTTACGACGGTTTGGACTTTGCACAGACATCTTTCCGGAAAATTTCTGTTTTTCATTCCAAACGTCCATTTTCTTCTGGAAATTCGTCTAAACGAATTCTAATACGGTAAGGTAGCCTTCTTTGCTCGTTCATATTTTAATTCGTGCAGGTTCAAATGCGACATAGGACGATTTGGACTTTGCGCAGACGTCTTTCCGAAAAAATTTTGTTGTCAAACATCCGTTTTCTTCTGGAAATTCGTCCAATCAGATTCTAATACGGGCAGACAACCTTCTCTGTTGTTTCGTGTTTAAATTTGTCCGGGTTCAAATGCAGCTTATGATGGTTTGGACTTTGCCCAGACATCTTTTCTGAAAATTTTTCATTCCAAACATCCCTTTTCGTCTAGAAATTCATCTAAACGGATTCTAATACAGGCTGGTAGTCTTCTCTGCTATTCCGTATTTTAATTTGTGCAAACTCAAATGAGGCTTACCACAGTTTGAGTTTTGCAAGCACATGATTTTAATCCTTGTTTTAATTAACTCCATAAAAAAAATCGATTTCTCCTATAAACACCTTTTCTATTTTTCCAGTGGATCAAGTCCTCCCACCAGAACTACGTAGCCTTGAATTTCCCATTGCACCAGGGAATACGTAGGAGCAGGATCAAGTCCTGTTAGGCTATTATCCATAAACCTATTTATCTTCTACCCTATTTAAAGAGATCAAACATTTTTCAAAATATCAAAATCACACATTCAGTTTAAGGGTACCGTTCTTCAGAACGGGAAAGTAGGGTGCCTAATACCTTCCCTACTCGTAACCAACTTCCGAACCTAGATTTCGTCCTCAAGTTAGGGTTTTTCCGAATACTTTCCCTTAAAATAAAATTTGGTGACGGATCCACTAACTATTAATTCATATTTTTTCTAAAACTTTTAGCGAGTTTGTCATTCATTATAATTATGGTTACGATAGAAGGCCACATTAGACCATTTATCCTATTAAGAGATGCTCGATAGGACTTTCATGTCTTTGGATCAGAGTATATGGTTGGAACGTCTCCATCACTAGGCCAAGGTAGGTTTGCTAGTCCTTTAGTTTCGTTTCCAAAGAAGAAGTAAAAGTGTCATATCCATAATGTAAAGTTCTATAAATAGTTGGATGCAAGCATCCTAGTTATTATTATGTAGTGGTAAACTAGTTCATGTACCAGAATATATAGAAAATATGTATGAAATATGGTATATACATTATGATGTGTAATAAAGTGTATATAAAGGCCGTAGTGCCTAAGACTGTTATGTTCATGTAAAAAGGATTGTTCAATTATATAAAGCTTGTATGTGTATGAATGGTTTATATTTAATTTGTTTTACTCTTGATGAGAGAAAAAGGAGGCAAAGGGAGTGATTCTTATTGTATTTCTCTAATAAGAATTTTTCAAAGATTTCGCATCATGAGATAACAAACTAATAATGGAATCAAATAAAAAAATTAAGCGTAAAATTGGTATTCATTTTTAGGATGTTATATCCTATGCTTCTATTGTGGTTAGTTAGATATATGGAATGGTCTACTCAAGGCTAGATATATCACATGTTGGTATAATTAGTAGATTTCTACCAAATCCAGGTACAGAGCATTGGAATACTATGAAATGGATATTGAGGTATCTTCGTGGTATTACTAACTTGAGGCTTTGCTTTGAAGGAGTTAATTATACTCTTGTGGGGTATACACATTTAGATATAGGTGTAGATGTTGATTCTAAAAACTCTATTTTAGGCTACTTGATTAAGTTTGGAGGGGGAGTTGTGGCTTTGTGGTTTAAATTGCAAAGTGGGCAAAGTTCATACTGATGTATTGGATGTAAGGTTGTGAGAATTGATTCAAGTTCATACTGATGATAATCATGCTGATATGATGATTAAAGCATTACCAATACAAAATTTTCAAGCTTATTGTGAGATCTCCAAGATGATGGTCGTCTCCACATAGTTATGAGGAGATGATTTGTTGGGTATTAGGCTCTCTTTGTATGTGAAGATAAGCCCAAATATGGTATGCCACTTTATGTTCCATTTACTTAAATGTATAAGAGTTAAAGAAAGGGGTGTGATAGAGAGAAAAGTATATTATCTTGAGAGAGAGGAAGAGATAAAGCCACTATTTAATTTGAGGTATTTTCATCTTCTTGGTTCTCCTTTGTAGGCATTGTTTCTTCTTTAATTGGTTTAATGTACAAGCAATTTCTGTACTTGCTTAGAACTCTCTTGCACTCTATATTTGATCATGGTAGAGCTATCTCTTTGGTCTGGATGATATGTGGCGTTTTTACTATTCAAATTGAGGAGATTTCCACGTTAATAATCTTGGTGTCTATTATTTATTTGAACTCTTATAGTTGCTACTCTATATTTGTTATTACTCCTTAAGGTTCTTGAAAGTTTGAGAGAATTTATTCCAATTGTGTTTATCATACGTTTATTGTACCTTGCCATTACATTACTATATGTCGTAACCGTAATTACAACAAAATGACAAACTCGTTTAAAAATTTAGAAAAGAATTTGATTTGAAGTGGAACCGCCACCAAATTTTATTTTAAGGGAAAATATTTGAAAAAACCCTAACTTGAGAAAGAAATCTAGATTCAAGAGTCGGTTATGAATAAGGAAGGTATTAGGTACCCTACTTGCCTGTTCCGAAGAATGATACCCTTAAACTGAGTGTGTGATTTTGATATTTTTGAAAATTGTTTGATCCCTTTAAATAAAATAGAAAATAAATATGTTTGTAGAAAATAGGCTGACAAGACTTGATCCTGCTCCTACGTATTCCCTGGTGCAATGAGAAATTCAAGGCTCGTAATTTTGGTAGGGGGACTTGATCCCCTGGAAAAATAGAAAAGGTGTTTATAGGAGAAATTGATTTTTTTTAATGTAGTTAGTTAAAATAAGGATTAAAATCACGTCCTTGCAAAGCTTAAACCGTCGTAAGCCGCACTTGAGTTTGCATGAATTAAAATACGGAATAACAGAGAAGGTTGCCTGCTCGTATTAGAATTCGTTGCACAAATTTTAGAAAATAAAAAATAGACATTTTTGAAACAGACGTTTTTTAACGAAGTTAGTAAATAATGATTTTCTAAAATTACGTGCTTACAAAATTCAAATCGTCATAAGCCGCGTTTGAATATGCACAAATTAAAACATGGAACAGCAGAGAAGCATGCCTGCTCGTATTAGAATCCGTTGCACGAACTTTAGAAAATAAAAAATAGACATTTTTGAAACAAACATTTTTTAACAGAGTTAGTAAACAATGATTTTTTCAAATTACGTGCTTGCAAAATCCAAATCGTCGTAATCTGCGTTTGAATCTGCACGAATTAAAATATGGAACAGCCGAGAAGTCTGTCTGCTCGTATTAGAATCCGTTGCACGAGTTTTAGAAAATTATAAATACTTTTGGAAATTTTTTATTTAGAAGAAAAGAAAAAACAAATATAAAGATGATAGTGCCTAAACAAAAATAAAGGATAAAAATAATAATTAAAGCAAAGTTAGCTGCACTTGTAAACACTCAATTATGTCTGAGGCCTTCCATTTGTTAAATTAATTAAGAAACCAATAATAACTTAAATAATAAATAAATATTAAAGTTAATAAAAAGAAAAACAAAAGAAAATAGAAAGCAGAAATACAGAAAGCAGAAAGACAGATAAACAGAGAAACACACAACAGAATAAATAAATAAATAAATAAAACAAAAAAAAGTAGAGCATGAAAATAAAAACAAAGTAATATAAAAATTAAAATATAATATATAAAATAACAAAAATAAATATAAAACAAGAAAATAAATAAAGAGAAAAAGAAAGAAAATAATATAAAAAATTAAGATAAATAAATAAATGAAAAATAATAATAATAAATAAATAATGATAATTTGATTAAAAAATAAATAACTGAAACAAAATTATAAAATAAAAAATATATAATTAAATAAAAATAAAATAAATAAACAAAAAAACTGAAAAAACAAAAAAAAAAAGAAAGTAAAAATCAAATAATAGAAAAAAGAATAAAAACAGAAAAAAATTAAAAAACTGAAAATAACAAACCAAAAATATAGAAAACGAAAAATTAAAAAAGAAGATTAAAACAAAAAAATAGACAACTAACTAAGAAAACAGAAAACGAAAGATAGAATATAAAATAAAAAATGCATGCATGCAGAGGCGTTGTTGGGATTCCCAGGATGGGGGTTTTGGGAGCTAAAAAGAGTTTCTTGAAAGTGCTCCTGATCTCGGCGATCATCTTCGGGGAAGGAGACCATTTTTTGGCTCCCTCACAATTTTGGAAGCAAAAAAGGAGGAACACACTGAGTCTCTTGGAGGCGGTTCTAAAAAGGGTTCAGGAGAGATTCAGAGAAGGGGGAGGCCATTGGTTTCTTGCACCTTCTTCCAGTGGGGATTGGAACTATGTTTTGGGTAAAAATTCTCCTCCAAAAGGACTCTGGCATGGCGTTATCTCCTGGACTGGCCAGCGTGTTCTATGTCAAGAAGAGGGAGTAGCTATATCCATAGATTCTGAATTCAAGATTCAGACTAAGAGATGGCCTTAATTGTTGGCTTCATGCAAATTCAGCTCACGCTATGGAGAGAACGTATTTGATTGGTTACAATTGTATTGCAGATTTCTATCATAAATGACTCCCACACTAGAAATTTGCATGAGCAGAAAACCAGGTAAATTCTGAGCATTTCATCCTATAAATCGTTTCAGTAACGTCCCAAATATTTTGCCTATCTATTAGTGTGATTAAAGTTTAATTGAAGATCAATGAATCTAATCTTGATCATAGCAGTACAAACACTTGTAATATATACTTCTGCTGAGAACTTAGGATTGCGTTGTACAAACCAAAATTAATAAAGTCTCTTAGCATACGCCAGTGTTCTGATCTGTAATCTTATGAGACCATAGAATGGATGAGTAGGAGGATTAGCTCCGCTTTCTGCTGAGATGCTATACAGCTTGGTGACCTTGTTTAATGAAAGTAGAGAACCAGGTTCAAGCACAGTTGTAGTCAATGGAGTTTCCTTGGGTAGTTTTGGAAGCTGTTGAATGAACTAGAGAAGGTTACCAGTGTCTTAACTCTTTATGAACTGTTGGAGTTATCAGTGAAATGGGCCAAGCTGTTTTAGAATTAAAAACCTTTGCAAGGGATTACAAGCATTCTGCTGATAAGATTCTGTTACTAAGGCCCTCGAACGAGAGCTTGTACATTAGAATTAAGGAGGAAATTCTTAAACTAGGATAGTATCTCTAGAAGGCAACTTACTGATCAAGTTGCATCTAAAGCTCTACTCGAGAGCTAAGATTTCTTGTTTGAGCTCAGCCGCACGAGGGAGCTTTTGTTGGGTTTGAAAGTTCAAAATATTTGAAACCTTTGATCCCGATCTAGATTTAACGAAATTCAGTACCAAGTCGGGCTCCCAATAGAATGCCCAGGCATGGCTCACCATTTGTGTACGTTCAATATGTATTCATATCCCTCGTATTAGATGTTGTGGCTCACACAAGTGCAACCTGGCTTTGTGATGAACATGGTGGCAACAGGAAAAAGCCATGCAAATTGCTCCAAGAAAGCATGGTGTGGATAATGTACAATAAAGTGGAAATTTTTACCGATTCCATAGAAGCAACATGTAGGCTTGAGAGGAAATCCCCCTACGTACGAGAATATGCCTTTGCAAGGCATAAGGATGTGTAATAAAAGCAGGAGCTCGTGACTGATGCTTCATAACTTGAGACTCACCAGAGATGTTAATGCCTTTTGATTAGTTGAGCCGCATGTGCTTACTGGACAATCTCAAGCACTTGAGATGAGGTCATATGTTGTAGGGGGTATCCAAAGTAATCAGTAAGCTCGAGGTGCCCAGTTTTTGAATCTGAAATTATGCTCACCTCTGAAAATGACCAAAAGGGTTCAGTGCGGGTTCACTCATTAAGTATTGCTGCGCATATGCCTGAAGGGCCAAACCTTGAAGTAAATGGTGCTGCATGCAAAAGACGGGATCATGCACTGTAGAGAGCAAAGGCCAAAACAACATCATGGTTCTAGGATGATTTAAGTCTCCAAGCTCACTATTTTTGGCATTCCAAAAAGCCATTTCCATGCATGGTAACTCCATGGACAAATCGGGTTGGCCTGATTTGAGAGTCAATTTGTAGTACATGTCCCTGATATAGCTGAAAAGCAAAGCCTAAGATGATGCTTCCCCGACGCGCATGGGTATGTATATGGTTCCACCTAAACATGCATGTGCAGAGAAACCCAATCTTGACATACACGTGCATGGCAAAATAACATCACTTCTTATTAATTCTAATCTCGCCAAGATTTTATTACATTATTGAATACCATGTATCAGGTGAAGCCTGGCTTGGATGGTTAATTCGCTGCACCCAGCCTCCTTGACCTCAGGTTCGATCCCTGTGAATAACTCTCTATTTTAATTTTCCATTTAAACCGTTCTAGGGGCCAGCCATTGCCTCATGACTTGGGCCATATCTGCTGTTCTAATTGGCCCATACAGTTGGGACGCGCGGCAGTAACAATCCCGGCATTCTTAAAGGGGCCTTGCTGTGAAGTCGTTCCAAACCCAACTAGATACCTAAAATATTAAATTCATATTTAGTTTAGTAGTAAATCAAATTTATAATTAATTTTCACGTCAATATTAAATCCCATTCCTAATTAATTCTTAATTCCTTATGTCAAGTTAAATTCTTCTCTTCAATTTTAAATTGAGTCAAGTTTAATTAATTCTTAATTCCCTATATGTCAAGTTAAATTCTTCTCTCCAATTTTAAATTAAGTAAAGTTCATCCTTTTTTTTCTTTCATCAAGCTCTGACCTAAAATTCTTTTTTTTTTTTTGAAAATTTCAGATTAAAGTCATTTTAATTCAAATCAACTTTAACCTTTTTCGAATTACAAATCAAGTTCAATTCCTTTTTCTTCAAATTTAAATCAAGTTTAATTCTCCCCCTCAAGTCTCAAGTCAAATAAATTTCTTCAGAATCAAGTTCAAATTCTTCTTCCCCAAATTCAAAGTAAATTCATTTTCTTCAATCCCTTTTCTCAAGTCAAAATCAAATACAAGTCTTTTTCCTCAAATTTCCTAATCAAGTTCAATTCAAATCGAGTTTAATTATTTCTTTTTTTCAAAATTGCCAAATCAAGTTCGATTCCTTTTCAAATTCAAGTCAAGTTTCATTCCTTCGTTTCAAGTTCATTTTAAATCAAGTCCATTTCAAAATCAAATTCTCAAATTTTAAATCAAGTACATTTTCAATCTAGTTCATCTTAAATCAAGTCCCATTTAAGTCAAGTTTCATTTTATTCTTCAAGTTTGAGTCAACCTCATTTCAAACCAAATTTATCTTTCAAATCAAACCCTCTATTATTTTCAAAGTAAATTCATTTTTAGGAATCACTAGTCTCACGCGATGAGCTCTAAATGGGAAACTGGTGGTTTCACTGCTATTCAATATTTAAAGATTAATATAGGCCCCAGTGTAGCCTAGCTGCCTCAGACCTTGTGCATATATGGACTAAAAGTTCTTCCTAAATAATTATCTTCCAAAATTATTTTTAGGAATCACGAGTCTCACGCGACGAGCTCTAAATGGGAAACTGGCAGTTTCACTACTGCTCGATATTTAGAGATTCGTATGGGTCCCAGTGGCAACCTTAGTTTCCGGGATCTTGTGTATATGTGAACTAAAAGTTCCCCTTAAACAATAAAATTTTTCAAATATCATCCTCCAAATTCTTTACCTCTGAAGGTCAAGCCTTCACAAACCAGAACTACGTAAGCCTTGAGTTTCCCATTGCACCAGGGAATACGTAGGAGCAGGATCAAATCCTATCAGGCTATCTTCCACCTACCTATTTATTTTCATTCTAAACTAAAGGGATCAAGCAATTTCGAAAACAACAAAAATCGCACACTCAGTTTAAGGGTACCGTTCTTCAGAATGGGCGAGTAGGGTGCCTAACACCTTCCCTACTCGTAACCGACTCCCGAACCTAGATTCTTCCTCAAGTTAGGGTTTCTCCAAATATTTTCCCTTAAATAAAAATTTGGTGGCGGCTCCACATCAAATCAATAAAATACTCTTTTAAATTTTAGCGAGTTTGTGGTCCGTCGTGATTACAGTTGTGAAATCACTTACTTAGGAAAAATTGAAAATTGACTTTTCTTTCTTTTTTCCTTTTTCTTCTTCATTTTTTAAATTGTGAAGGTGTTCTCCTTATACAGGAGGTGAAGGGATTGAAGAAGTGCTCCTTGTCCAATGTGGAACTTCCTTCCCATATCCCTAAAATTTAGAGAGAGGACGTGCTCCTTGTCCAATGTGGAACTTCCTTCCCATATCCCTAAAATTTAGAGAGAGGACATCTCCTTATATAGGAGGAGGGCTTAAAGAAGTGCTCCTTGTCCAATGTGGGACTTCTTTTCCATCTCCCCAAAATTTAGAGGGAGGACATCTCCTTATATTGGATGAGGAGGGCTTAAATAAGTGCTCCTTGTCCAATGTGGGACTTCTTTCCCATCTCCCCAAAATTTAGAAGGAGGACATCTCCTTATATAGGACGTGGAGGGCTTAAAGAAGTGCTCCTTGTCCAATGTGAGACTTCTTTCCCATCCCAAAAATTTAGAGGGAGGGCATCTCCTTATATAGGATGAGGAGGACTTAAAGAAATGCTTTTTGTCCAATGTGGGACTTCATTCTCATATCCCGATAATTTAGAGGGAGGACATCTCTATATATAGGAGGAGGAAGGATTAAAAAAGTTCTCCTTGTCCAATGTGGGACTTCATTCCCATCCCCAAAATTTAGAAAGAGGACATATCCTTATACAGGAGGAGGAGGGCTTAAAGAAGTGCTCCTTGTCCAATGTGAGACTTCTTTCCCATCCCCAAAATATAAAGGGAGGACATCTGCTTATATAGGAAGAGGAGGGCTTAAAGAAATGCTCCTTGTTCAATCTGGGACTTCTTTCCCATATCCCAAAATTTAGAGGGAGGACATCTCCTTATATAGGAGGAGGGCTTAAAGAAGTGCTCCTTATCCAATGTGGAACTTCTTTCCCATATCCCAAAATTTAGAGAGAGGAAATATCCTTATATAGGAGGAGGAAGGCTTAAAGAAGTGCTCCTTGTCCAACATGGAACTTCTTTTCCATATAGGAAAATTAGAGAGTGGGAGAGACTCACTCTTCCCAAGTATTTTTTCCCTTTTTGGATTTCTAATATTGTTCGGTTTGCTATTTGTTTTTCTCTTTTCTTATTTTTACTCTTTTTTCTTTTTTACTCTTTTTTATTTTTTGTTATTATTATTTATGATTTATACTCTTTTCCTTTTTCTCTTTTCTTTATCTTTTTCCTTACTTAAAAATTGACCTCGGACATAATTGAGTGTTCACACTATATCCTCGTTACAATATCTATTAACCAATTCTTAAAATATATAATAACATATCAACGATAGTGATTAAGACAACATCTCGAAAATGTTAAAAATAGAAGTAAACTAGCATGTACTTTTTTATAGATAAATATAAAGATTAAAATTGAAGTTTATTTATAATATTAATATATTAAACTTAATTAATAAATTTTGGATCACAATTGTTTAACTATGTTTCCTATAATTTCTTGTCTAAAGGAAAAAAATTGAAAAAACTCATGCTACGACCAAATCATATTTAATGTAAAACAATTAAATGAAAAAAAAAATGGGTAGCTACTAAGGGACCTTCTATTAGTTACGGTTAAAAAAAATATAATGATTGAAAATAAAAGTTGTTATATTTATAAATTTATTTATGTTAATTCTTAAACTATTAATAATAAAGATGTTTAAAAATTTGTTGAACATTTGAATGTTTAAAAATAAATAATATAATGGTTAAAATGAATGTGATGATATTAAAAATTATGAAGAAAAAGATTAAAATATTTTAGACTCATTATAATTATTTATTATTTTAATAATTTTAATTTATAGTAACACATAAATTAAAACGCAAAACTTTAGTTTTAAAATTAAAAATAGATTATTTAAATATACTGAGGGAGTATCATTTAAGAAGATAATAATTTAGAAGAAGAAAATCTAATCGAATGAATATTTGATAAGGTTTATCTATGTGCTATATACTTTTTTTGGTGCTGCTTCCGTTGATATATATTTAATAATGATTTATTATTATTTATATGAATCTTATTCATGGTATCTTTAATAAAAGAAAGTAAGGTTTCTATCATTTTTATTTTAGTATTAGTTGAAGCTTTATTTCTTTTGGTGTTTCATAATTATCTTTCCTTTCTAGAAGTTTAGTAAGAGGTTTAGCTAAATTCATTTCTAATCTCATTTAGTCAACGAAAATAATTTTATCTTTTAATAACTTCTTTAACACATCATGGTTATTACTGATTTGTTATCATAATGCATAAGAATTGAAGGTGTTGATTTTATTCTTAAAGAAATATTTTTTAAAAAGTTTCCTCTAACACCCTAAAATTGTTTTCTTAATTTTAGGAATTATAAGTTAATATTTCTAAATAGAAACATGGGATACAAATAAAAAATCTAAATATTTTTGAAAAACTATCAATCTCGTGACAAATTATTAAAATGACACTGGTATAAATCTAATAATAGATAACAGATAGAAATATTGGGATAAAATTTTAGAGATGTCTAAATAACTCATAACCTTTGGCAATTACGGGAATGTCACTGAAAAAGAATGAACCACGCATTGGGAGTAAAAGCCCAGGATGAACATCTAGAGATTTCACTAACAATCTAGATTTCTTGATAATTACTAAATTTTGATAATATTATTGATTCATCGTTCATATTAAATTTTTTTGAAATAGTGTACATTATAATTTTTAATAATTAGTCACAAAAAATTATTTTGATATCGTTTTAAAATCAATTGCTTGTGTAGCTTTCTTTTTACAAAAATAGTAGCCAGTATCTAAGAAAATAGGTTAAGGAATCAAAAGTGAAAATACTTATTTAAAACTTAAAAATATTATTAATGGGCCTCCTCTTGTAATTTTTATACATGCTAAATAATTTGACAAAATACTTGTAAAATATTTTCAAAGATTAGAAATTAAATAGATAGAAACTTTTGTCAGAGATGAGAGATAATTTAGATAAAATTTTAAGTTTAAATTTTAATATTTTCTTAGTGTATATACACATAAATATATATATATATATATATATATATATATATATATAATTTCTTTAAGATTCATTGACTTTGTTCTTTTTAGAAATTTAAATGAACTAGATCTTTAGAATTCAATAGGATAGAACATGTCTTAGGATCAACCTTTAATATGCGTTTAAAGATATATAATAATAATTTATATATAATACATTGTATTAAAAATATGAAATGTAATTTATTAATAAGCTTAAATATTATTATTTTCATAAAATATATTATATAATAATTTATTTATTTATTTTTAAATATATATTAAAAATAAAAATTATTTTTATACTTAACTTTGAAATTTTACTAACTAATATTCTAAATACATAAAGAATAATAATAGAAATATATTATTAAAAATTAGGTTAAATGTACATTGAAAATTATTGTGAGAGTGCATTATCAATAAATTACAATAAAAAAATTATCTTTAATTTCTTAAATAATATTTTTTAAGTAGTCTTTTTTTAAAAAAAATTCATAGTTTTAAAATAATCAAACCTTTATTTTGTTAGAGCAGACTTAACTGATGTTTGAATTGATCTAGAAAAACTTTTTTTTTCATATTTTAATTTCTTTTTCATAGTATGTGACAAAGAGATGTATAAAATTCAATTAGACTTTCTAATCTTATTCAATACATGTTAATTTTGATATTTTTAAATTTTAGAAAATAAATTAATTATATTATAAAAATAAATTCGAATTTTCATAATCTAACCTATATCATGTGTTATTTTAAAAATTATTATTTCAATAATTATATATTAATAAGAATACTTTTAAATTTAATTTTGTATATAATATAACCTTAAATTTCTATTAATAAATTTATAATTTAATTTTATATAATATTAAAATTATATATTATATAAACAAATTAATCTTAACTCATCTCACAAAACCTATCCTTGTAATATTCAATTGTATCACTAATTAGAAAGAGCTAGACTTAACTAATCATTGAGCTAATTCTTGATTGAAGTAGTCAAACCAACTAATCAATTTTCTGAAGAAGCGTTGGAGTGCATGCAAAAAACAAATTTTGTTTAGCATTATTTTTTTAAAATTCACTATATTCTCCAAAAATTGTTAAATTAAAAAGAGAGAAATAGAAAAAAAAAAAGAGTTCCATCTTTAAATTTTGTTTAATGAGTTTGACACATAAATTTATATAAATGAATACATCTTTATTGACTCAGCTAAAAGTTCCATCTTACTTAATATTGTCACAAAATAAAAAAAATAAGACAAAATTAGATTCTGGTTGCATTTTAACAAACATAAATATAGAACAAAAATAGTTTCTGGTTAGTGAACGCATCATTTATTACTCCAATTGATTTATTTTATTTTGATGTAATTTCTCTTTTACGAACATGTTCTCTAGTAAAATATCAATATTTGGAAATGATAACTTTACATTAATGAAGAATGTGTTTCCTATCAAGAATGAGAAAAATATTGATCATTAGTAGTAATAAGGCTTATGGATATAGTAACATGTTTGAAAGAATGAATAAAATTGATCTTCATCTTAAATTTATCAAAACAAAATACTTTGTAATATCTTTCTGCATTCTAGGCTATTTTGAAAGGCGGAGATTTAAGAGAAGGATTTGCAAAAGGACCCTCGATCAATCCTTTTGCTATTTGCTTATAAGCTGCTTCGGTAAAGTGGGCTCCATCCCAATTTATATGTTTTGAAGGATCAGAGCAAATTGTCGAGATAGGACTTCCACAAAATATTTTCATGTCAACATTGTAAGGTTCACCTTTGCCACAACATGCTTTAAAAGTCTCCCTCTTACCAGATGAAAAGCCTACATCATAGAAACTAATACATGTAAGAATTATAAATCTTAATAAAACTAGCAATCGCATGTAATTATCATTTACCTAGTGAAATAAAATAAAAAGGCAACCCACCATATTTATGTGGTGCCTGAAATAAACGTTTGGCAGCACCGTAGTAATCAAAATATATTATCTTAACTAGTGGATTCTTTTGTTTTAATGTTTTTATGGCTTGTTTGAGCTGCTCATGATAGTACTCGATGAAAGAATTGTAAGCTTTCAAGCATCCAAACTGATCATAGTCATTTTTATTGTTGCTATTGATTATTGTCAAAACAGCAGAATTGCACCCAATTGGAAAGTTTCCTGGCACCACTAGCTTTACTGCTCCTTCTCCAATTAATATCTAGCAAGAAGAACAAATCTCAATTTCAAATTCTAATGAATCATATTACAAATCAACGTCTAATTACTCTATTAAAATTAAAGTTGACGTTACAGTGGTGGCATTAGTAATTTCTCCAATAATTAGTGGAACCATTTCTCGGAGTTGTGTAATATTTTTATAAGGGATAAGTGCATTAATATCATTCCCACCAATCTCTCCCACTAAAAACAATGACTTTTTGAAGAACTTATTGCATTCTGCATCATAAAAACAAATAAAAGATTTTAGGTATATTGATGAATTTTCAAACATTTTCATAAACCTAATTAAAGGAGTTTGATAAAACCTTTTTTTATTTCTGCGGAGTGATGATTTGAGTTTCTTAAACCAATCTAGTTGAACTCTCAACGAATATGTTGATGCCTCTGGTGGATTAATCCCTTTTTGTATGTAATAGTCTTTATCAAGTGTAGTTGCACCAGCATATGCAAAATTTACTCCTTTACTAACATCATCTCCTTTGGTTATATTTAAAAAAGCTGGCAACATTGGTAATCCATATGCCTCGGCTACAAATAAAATGACATAGGTTAGTATATTTTTATATCAACAACGTAAAATTAATTGTTAAGATATCTTGTTTTGCATCTCACTTGCAATAAGGATTTCTTTATGCTAAAAAATAAGGATAAATACCTATAAAATCTATGATTAATCGTCCGTTTGACATACGTCCCGAGGGATGTTTGAAGTATGTTGATCCATATGGGCTATTACTAGGCATAGCTGGATTGTAAGTTGCAGTATTTCCAGTGTCGCTTATAGAGTCACCAAAGTTGAAAATGGCTTTATACGGAAGAGGATTGGCATTTGAAACAAAGTTTTGATGAAAACCATAAGTAAAGATGATGCTAAAGAGAATGAAGATCTTCATGATATTACTATAGACTAGTAATAAAGGATACCTTGTGTGATGATGGATGTTGGGAAATTATAATTGAACTATATATATGATCACACAAACCATTCTTGTGTCTAGCAATACAACTGGCATTTTAATTTTAACATTATTTAACTATTATAATTCTTAAAAAGAGTATCATGAGCTGTGGTTTAATATTTTTATCCAACCCAAATATAAAATTCTTAAAAAAAGAACATGAGTTGTAGTTTAATATATTTATTTAACCCAAATACAATTTTGGAGGTAGGTTTGTTATTTTTTAACATTATAATTATTTTTATTTTATGTTTTTTATATTTAATTATCTAAACTGCTCTTACCTTCTTATAACACAATTTATATATTATAAATAGAGTTCGTAATGATTTCTTTATACGTATGGATAAAAAGTATTTTCATTCTTCCATTTTAAAAACTATTTGTATTGATGTGATTCATTTTGAAAAGTAAGGTTTATATATATATATATATATATATATAGAAAGAGATTTTACATTTTTAAAATTATGTAAAATTCAAAATTTATCATGTTATTTTAATTATTTTTTATACTTAAAGAATCTAAGTTACTATTATTATTTTTAAACATTCAAAGTCCATATATACACACGATAACATAAATACACTAGATATCAAAATTACTGAATTGAAATCTCCAATGTCTTGTTAAAAGTAAATTTGTATTAATTTAACATTTGAATTATAAATTTAATTCAAATTAAAAAAATTTATGCAATGTAAAAATTAATTGATATTTCATTATCCTACTTTGTTTTAACTTCTAATATATTATTTAAAATATAAATAAATAGTTATTATTATAATACATATCTAAGTTTATTTATTATATAAGTATTTATAGAACATAAATTAATAGTTAAATTGATAAAATTATATGAACGCACTGTTACTCTATACTATTATTATTATTATTATTATTATTATTATTATTATTATAATAATAATAATAATAAAAAGAAATAACAACTTATTATTATTATTATTATTATTATTATTATAATAATAATAATAAAAAGAAATAACAACATAGTATACAATAAAATAATGATAGTAAAAATTCACTTAGTGTTCCTCAAGTTTACTTACCAGACATATCTGTTACCTATTTTGTAAAAGAAAAAAATATAAATGTAGATCCATAAAATGCACGTACACGTATCTAGATATATTTAATATTTTAGCCATTCAATTTTTTCTTTATTTTTTAACAAAAAATAATTTCAACCGTATTGTGCCTATATAAGTACATGTAGCATCTTTGTTTTGGTAAAATTCTTGTACTAAAGGACATTTAACATCCATTTAAATAGAATTATAAAACTTCAATATTTTCAATTAGTTTTGTTCATGGAAAAATAAAAAAACTCCATGTAGGAATATATCGTAAAGACAACTAATGAAACAAGAGTAAATGTAAACACATACTTTTTCAATAAAATAGAAGGGTCCAGATAGATAAGCACCCAATCAAGGCTTGAAATTAAAGCAAAAGGTAAAGAAGGATATAACTTAGTTGATCTCCACTTCTTCTGTAACTAGATCATTGCGATTAAGGGTTGGTTGCCTTACTTCCAAAGCCCGAACAAAGAGGTTGGTATTGTTGTGTCTTTTTCTAGAATTAGAACAACTAATTAGAATTGAAAGGGTGTACTTTGTCGACCTATGTAAGGCACTTTGGGGCATGGAATCCTCCTTTAACCTCTATATTCATTTCCGATTTATCCGAGTGCACTGTGTTTTCAAAAAGGTTCTTGTTGAACCAGCTCCTATTCTAATCTATGCTGGACCGATCAATATAAAAAAAATCAAAATTCCAATCAACCGGTGAAATACATTGCATCACAACCTGGGAGCATTAGCCAATCTGGTATATCAATATTAGGATAACATTTTGTTTGCAAAATTTTTTATACTTTTATTTTCTATTTTCTATATATTGTACAAGAAATTGAGAAAATAAAAAGTAGCTTTTCATTTTCATTATTTTCAATACAACATTTTGAAATGGAAAATTAAATAATGTTGCAACCTAAATCACGACAAGATGACGAATCCTTCAAAATTCATTTGTTTTAATGGTAAAAATATGGAGTCGCCACCAAATTTTTATTTAAGGGAAAAAGATTTGGAAAAACCCTGACTCAAGGAAGAGATTTAGGTTCGGGAGTCGGTTACGAGTGGGGAAGGTGTTAGGCACCCCACTCGCCTGTTCCGAAGAACAAGTACCCTTAAACCGAGTGTGTGATTATTTGAAAATTGTTTGATCCCTTTAATTAGTGTGAAAATAAATACTTGATAGGGGTTAGCCTGACAAGACTTGATCTCGTTCCTACGTATTCCCCGGTGCAATGCGAAACTCAAGGCTTACGTAGTTCTGGTTCATGAAGGCTTGACCTTCAGAGGTGTTTAAAAGAAAGATGAAATTTTGAAGAGGTTTTTATTTTCTGAAAGGACCTTTAGCCCACTCATGCACAAGACCCGAGGCAGTTATGGCAGCACAGGGGCCTATACAGACTACTAAATGTTGGACAACAGGTGAACCGCCAATCCCCCATTTAGAGCCCATTACGTGAGACCAAGAATCCCAAAATATTTAAAAAGAGCTTTTTAATTCTTTTTTGTTTGGAAGGATCTATAGTCCACTCATGCATAAGACCTGAGGCGGCTACGATAGCAAGGGGGCCTATACAGACTACTAAACATTGGACAGCAGGTGAACCGCTAGTCCCTCATTTAGAGCCCGACGCGTGAGATCAAAGATCCCAAAATTATTTGAAAATTTTATCTTGAAGAAGAAAAAGGAAAATTTATTATAATTATCAGGAGCAGAGCATGCTTTTGGAAAGGAAGCAATTTTATTTTCTTTATTTTGAGGTTTGGGGATTTGATAACAATCATGGAATTTTGGAGATTTATTAGCAACTATGGAATTTTGGAGATTTATTAGCAACTATGGAATTTTGGAGATTTATTAGCAATTATGGAATTTTGGAGATTTATTAGCAAATATGGAATTTTGAGGGGCAAAATGGTCATTTTGGAAAAGTGAGGGGCATAATGGTAATTTGAGAGGCAAGGGACAGTTTAGGAATTTTCGGAAAAGTGAGGGTGAAAAATGGTAATTTGAAGGGCAAGGAACAGTTTGGGGATTAAAGGAAAAGTAAGGGCAAAATGGTCTTTTGAGAGGCAAGGGATGGTTTGGGGATTAAAGGAAAAGTGAGGGCAAAATGGTCATTTAAAAGGAAAGGGACAGTTTGGGATTAAAGGAAAAGTGAGGGCAAGATGGTCTTTTGAGAGTCGAAAGTTTGGATTAGACGAAAGTGAGGGCAAAATGGTCATTTGAAAGGTAAGGGACAATTTGGGGATTAAAGGAAAAGTGAGGGCAAAATGGTCATTTGAAAGTTGAGGGGTTGATTTGTAAATATGAAAAGTTCGAAGGACTAATTTGCAAATATGGAAAGTTTGAAGGATTGATTTGCAAATATAGAAAGTTCGAGGGACTGATTTTGCAAATATGGAAAGTTCGAAGGATTGATTTGCAAATATAGAAAGTTCGAAGGACTGATTTGCAAAAATGGAAAATTGGAGGGACTGATTTGAAAAATTTTTAAAGGTTGGGCAATTTGTGATAATTGCAAGGAAGGGTTCTTCTCCATTGAATCACCCAAGGCTCCTTGCAGCATTGGATTTTTTTTTTCCACTCACGCATTTCTAGTCGATTCATTCTCGCACTCGCACTCAATCCCCCGGTTGTTGCTACACGTGGCCCGACAACTACCTGACTCCAATTGCTCAGGCTTTATGGATCTAATTCTTGCACTATTTGATTAGAAAACATTAAAGAATCCAAGTGCGGCCCATGGTTCTATCTGAATCCGAAGTAATAAACCTCTCAAAATGGAATTCTTCTCTACATCTTATCCTTCCCAATGTTTGCAGAGCAGGCGCAGATTCGATGATCGAAGGGCAAGAAAGAAGGAATGCTTTTTTTGCAGTTAAGGCATGGATTCACGAGAATATCATTTGGAGCACCAAGAAAAGAAGAGAACGAAGCAATCGAAGAAACAAAACCTCGCTGTTCTCGAGAACGCCATAACAAACATCTAATGGATTCTATAATAACCTTTCAAACAAGAAGGCGTTCGAATATGAAGTCAACCAAAAACAAAGTGATTCTTGATTGATGCATATGCTGCATTCACTATGTTCTATCGAGAAATTGCATGTATTGAAATATGCCAATGCATATGCCAATTCAAGAGTAACATGAATTAGGCTAACCTTTTTTGTGGAGTTTAGAGCCTGTGGTGATCTCTTCTTGTCTTGAAGGATTGTTTGCAATTGTTGGATTTCTCCTCATTCCTTGCAAGGGCTCTTTAGAGTCTAGGTGGCTATTTCCATCCTTGCCTCTGCGATCTTTCTCTCTGCCTCCTCCCGAAAAAGCAAAAAATCCAAAAAAACCCCTCCAAAGCTTCTTTTCCTCTAATTTATAGAAAACTTTTCCAAAACTTTCCGGCTCTTTTCAATTTCATTTTTTGATTTATTTTTATTCTGCTTCTTATTTGTTTTTGCCATTTTTAATTTTCGTTTTGATTTTCAAATTTTTCTTCTTTTTCCAAATTTTTGCTTTTTTTTATTCTTTTTCAGATTTTTATTATTTTGTTCTTTAATCTCTTTTTATCTTATTTTATTTTATTTTTTGTTATTTTTTTTTTGCTTTGCCACTTATTTATTCTTTCATTATTTTATTTTCCTTTTTTTAATTTTCGTCATCTCTTATTTGTTAAATCTATTTTTGTTTCCAAATTCTACTATTTTTCTTTTATATATCTTTATTCATTTTTCTCTTCTTTTTTTTTATCAGTTTTTCTGTTATCTGCTTTTGTCTACTTAGTCTGTTTTCTGTTTCTGTCTATTTATTCTGCTTCTTTGTTTGTTTATTAAATTAATGTTAGTTTCTTGAATGATTTTGCTAATCAAATTTTTACATAATTGGTACATTGATGCTTTTCTTACTTATTTCTCCTACCGCATAATACGAAGTGCTTCTCTCAATTATCGTGGTAGGAAATGAGTAAAGACGTGAACACATTATGTCCGAGGCGGCCCTTTTGAAGAAAGTCCGAGAGCAACACTAGAAGCCTCGAGCTCAAAGTGAATCTCGTGGATGCCTGGAGAGTAGTGATTGAACGACCTTACCGGCTTCATGTGTCGATAGAGTTTAAATATGCAAGGCTTGATGGTGTAGCCTAATTAGGCTGAGTGAGATGAATGGGAGTCTGTTAGGACAGACGTGGAGTGCAGCGGGGGATTGCTTGTTAAGACAAGCGAAATGAAATAATAACGGCCTATTAACCCGGGCAAAGTGAGGTGAAGATGACCTGTTTCCGGCAGGAAATGTATGCGAAACTAAAATGTAAGGTATGTACAAGGTGGCCTGACAACATAGGCCGAAATGCGTGAACCCAACCGTGCTTTGAGGCTCCGACATCAGAGGCAACTATGGAAAGTGAACCTGATGGTGGCCTGACACTATAAGCCAACAAAGTGAGAGAAGAAAATTTGAACATACTAGAAAATGTACTTTGATGGGTACGGCACTATAGGCCCAAGATGCAGAAAAGTAAACTGGAAGGAGGCCTGACATCATAGGCCAAAAAACAGACAAACTTGAGGGAGTTCCGTTGTTGACATGACGGAATGCTGAGAGTTTAAGACATGCTTGATGTCCTGCTCGACAGGAGAATGCAGGTGAAGTCCTGGTTGACAAGATAAGTGCGGTAATTTAAACATGGGATCCCGCTTGACAGGATCGATGCAAATGAAATCCTGCTTGAAAGGATATATGTGGAAATTAAAACTTGAAATCCTGCTTGACAGGATGTGTGCAGAAATTTAAACATGAAATCCTGCTTGACAGGATGTATGCAAATGAAATCCTGCTTGACAGGATGTGTGCGGAAATTTAAACATGAAATCCTGCTTGACATGATGTATGCAAATGAGATCCTACTTGACAGGATGTGTGCAAAAATTTAAACATGAAATCCGCTGACGGGATGTATAAAATGAGATCCCGCGCTTTGACAGATGTGCGAAAATTTAAACATGAAATCTCGTCACAGATAAATGCAAATGAGATCTTACTTGACAGGATGTATGCGGAAATTTAAACATGAAACCTGCTTGTTGACAGGATAAATGCAAATAAGATCCTACTTGACAGGATGTATGCAGAAATTTAAACATGAAATCTTGCTTGACAGGATAAATGCAAACGAGATCCTGCTTGACAGGATGTATGCGGAAATTTAAACATGAAATCCTGCTTGATAGGATAAATGCAAACAAGATCCTGCTTGACAGGATGTATGTGGAAATTTAAACTTGAAACCTGCTTGTTGACAGGATAAATGAAAATGAGATCTTGCTTGAAAGGATGTATGCGGAAATTTAAACATGAAATCCTGCTTGACAGGATAAATGCAAATGAGATCCTGCTTGACAGGATGTATGCGGAAATTTAAACATGAAACATGCTTCTTGGACAGATAAATGCAATAAGATCCTACTTGGATGAGGTATGCAGAAATTTAAACATGAAATCTGGCTGACAGATAAATGCAAACGAGATCCTGCTTGACAGGATGTATGCGGAAATTTAAACATGAAATCCTGCTTGATAGGATAAATGCAAACAAGATCCTGCTTGACAGGATGTATGTGGAAATTTAAACTTGAAACCTGCTTGTTGACAGGATAAATGAAAATGAGATCTTGCTTGAAAGGATGTATGCGGAAATTTAAACATGAAATCCTGCTTGACAGGATAAATGCAAATGAGATCCTGCTTGACAGGATGTATGCGGAAATTTAAACATGAAACATGCTTCTTGACAGGATAAATGCAAATAAGATCCTACTTGACAGGAGGTATGCAGAAATTTAAACATGAAATCCTGCTTGACAGGATAAATGCAAACGAGATCCTGCTTGACAAGATGTATGCAGAAATTTAAACATGAAATCCTGCTTGATAGGATAAATGCAAACGAGATCCTGCTTGACAGGATGTATGCGGAAATTTAAACATGAAACTTGCTTGTTGACAGGATAAATGCAAATGAGATCTTGCTTGACAGGATGTATGCGGAAATTTAAACATGAAATCCTGCTTGATAGGATAAATGCAAATGAGATCCCGCTGGATGATGTATCAAAACTAAACATGAAATCTTGCTTGACAGGATAAATGCAAACGAGATCCTGCTTGACAGGATGTATGCGGAAATTTAAACATGAAACCTGCTTGTTGACAGGAGAATGCAAATGAGACCCCGTTGTTGCTGGGAAGATGCAAATGAAATCCTGCTGTTGCCAAGATAAATGCAAACCTGCTTGACATGTGGACAGAAAATTAAACATGCTTCAAGTCTTGTTGTTGACAGGGAATGCAAATGAGGTCCCGCTGTTGCCGGGAAGATCCAAATGAAATCCTGCTGTTTCCAGGATAAATGCAAACCTGCTTGACAGGTGACAGAAAATTAAACATGCTTGAAGTCCTGTTGTTGACAGGAGAATGCAAATGAGGTCCTGTTGTTGCCGAGAAGATGCAAATGAAATCCTGTTGTTGCCAGGATAAATGCAAATGAAATCCTGCTATTTCTATAAATGCAAATTTGCTTGACAGATGACAGAAAATTAAACATGCTTGAAGTCTTGTTGTTGATAGGAGAATTCAAATGAGATCCCACTCTTGCCGGGAAGATGCAAATGAAATCCTATTGCTGATAAATGCAAACCGCTGAGCAGTGAAATAAAATTAAACATGCTTGAAGTCCTTTTGTTGACAAGAAAATGCAAATGAGATCCCTCTGTTGCGGGGAAGATGCAAATGAAATCCTGTTGTTGCCAGGATAAATGCAAACCTGCTTGACAGGTGGACAGAAAATTAAACATGCTTGAAGTCCTGTTATTTACAAGAGAATGCAATGGGGTTTAAAATTTGTCGGGAAGGTGCAAATGATGAAATCCCGTCAGCGGGAGAAAATGCAAAACACTGATGGAGACGGACAAAAAATTAAACATGCTTGAAGTCCTGTTGTTGACAGGAGAATGCAAATGAGGTCCCGCTGTTACCGGGAAGATGCAAATGATGTAATCCTGTTGTTGCCAGGATAAATGTAAACCTGCTTGATAGGTGGACAGAAAATTAAACATGCTTGAAGTTCTGTTGTTGACAGGAGAATGCAAATGAGATCCTGCTGTGTCTGGGAAGCTGCAAATGATGAAATCCTGCTTGACAGGATGTATGCGGAAATGCAAACTGGATTAGGCCTGACAACATAGGTCGTGATGCGAAAATGTAAACTTGATGGTGGCCTGACAACATAGGCCATGATGCAGAAAGGTAAACGTGATGGTGGCTTGACAACATAGGCCATGATACAGAAAAAAGACTTGATGGCGGCCTGACAACATAGGCCATGAATGGGAAAGGATGAAGTGAGCTTGTTAAGACAGGCGATTTTGAAACGAGAAGGACCTATACTAACTTGAGTGAAAGGTGATTTATGCTAACTTGAAAGGATGGCCTGTTAGGGCAGGCGAAGCACGAATGACATGTTAAGACAAGCAGATGGAAAATGACATGATGTATCCCAGGAATGCACCTGAGGGTGGAACGTGGACTGCATCGGACGACTTATTTTGAAATTTGTTTTCCTTGAAAGAAATAAATTGCCTTGAACTTGAAGGTTTCTTGAGTACTTTGATAATTATTTTCTTGAAGAGACTTGGGCAACCATTTTTCCCCAGTTTAGAAGATTTTTGGTAATTGAGGGATGTCTTGATTTGAATGAAGTTTGGGCGAACATTTTGCCCCAGTTTTGAATTTTGACTTGAATTGAGGAGTTGAGAGTTGCCTCAACTTGAATGTTTCTTGGGCACATGCCTACCCTAGTTTGAATTTTAACTTGAACTTGTCAATTGTCTCATCTTGAATTGTTTGGGAAAATGTTTTCCCCAGTTTTGATCTGGATTCAGAGTTTGAGGATGACCTCAGATTAAATTTTTGTGGACAAGCATTTGCCTCAGTTTGGACTTGATTTCGAATTTTGATGGTGTCCTCAAAACTTTTGTTGTGGGAAAGAATTTGCCCCAGTTTGAACCTGTCTTGGAGTTCGAGGATGAACTCAAATTGAACTTTTGTGTGGGCATTTGCCTCAGTTTGAACCTGACTGAGAAATTGAGGATGGCCTCAGATTAAATCTATGGGCAAGCATTTGCCCCAGTTTGAGCTTGATTGAGTTTGAGGATGACCTCAAATCAGATTCTTTCTTGTGGGCAGGTGATAAGTGTCTAATAAGACACTTATTTGGAACATAATTCAATGTAATTGCAAGTAATTGAAGCATAAAACACCATTAAAAATGAGAAAATGACATAAAACTGAATAACTCATGCACAATCTGGAAAATACAGTTTTTGAGTCTTTTGGGTGATAAATTATCATAAATCTGATGTGTTTTAATTTCTGCAATCTGTTACAAGGTTCCGCGTTGGACACGCGACGCTACAGACCAGTAGCTATAAAAGCCTGCAATTTAACCTTCCTATAAAAATCGAGTTCACAACCTCGAAGGTTTGGCCAAAGGAAGAAGGAAAGTGGACAACCCACAAGGCATTGGTAGCTCCTCACCTCAATTATGCATTCTTGGGGGAAAAGCACACATTCGGTAATTGTGGAGCAACTCCCTCAATGAGCAAGAAGAGGAAACTGTTGAGGATCTTAAGAGCTTCCACAAGTCGCCATTGGGTGGACTATTGAGATCCGGAAAGGAATAAGTCCTTCCTTCGCATGCACAAGATCTTAATGGAGGAAGATTTAAACCTGTAGTACAGCCCCAACAAAGACTCAATCCAACCATGAAAGCGGTTGTGGAAGAAAGAGGTCCTTAAGCTATTGGATGCAGGATTATCTACCCAATCTGCGGAAGCTCTTGGGTCAGCCGGAGTTAAAGCTTGCCTAAGAATGGAGGGATAACAGTGATCCCAACGAGAAGAATGAACTTATTCCTACAAGGACAGGGCAAAACGGGTTAGATGACGCACCGTGGCCTATAGAACAACATTTCAAAACACCCATTGGTATGTACTTAAACCAGCTGGTTTTTTGGGGGAAAGTCGCCACTTACCCGTGGAACTTTGAGCATAAGGCATACTGCGGGCAACTAGATTTCTCAACTTCAATGCTAACACATCCAGAGAAAATCGATTGTTACAACTCAAAGATGAATTAGAGGAATTTAGCCTCAATGCCTACGAAAATGCAAAGATCTATGAGGCAAAGACCAAGAAATGGCATGACAAAGGCGATCAAACATAGAGTCTTTGAACCGGGATGACTAGTGTCATTGCTCAACTCAATTTTAAACTGTTTCCGTGAAAGTTGAAATCCAAGTGGTCGTCCTTTTGTGATTAAAGAAGTTTCGGACTGGTGTCATCACCTCAAGATATGCAGTCCCAAAGAAGCTTCAAAGTCAATGGTCAACATGTCAAGCACTATCATGGAGGTGAAATCAGCTAGGAGAAGACTTACTCGCACCTTCCGGCCAACTTGATCGAATCCTCAAACCGTCAAGCTAGGGACATTAAACAAGCGCTGCAAGGGAGGCAACCCTTGAAAAACTAGTTTTTCCCTTTGATTTTAATTTAAACTGAGAAAAGTATATGTAAATACTAAGTAGAATAAATAAAAGCAATCAGTTGACTATTCATGTAAAATCGGACTCAGCAGAGCAACAAATGACAGTCACATGCCCGTAATTTCCACACCTGACACACATGTTCCACACCAAGACCTTAGCTAACCCAACCACCAGTGAGATCTTTCCAAATGGTTTTAAATAGTGAATTGCATTAGATCCATGAGTGAAATCTAACTCAAACTATTGAGAGTCTTTGTCTTTGAATGCCGATACATTAATTATGCATAACGAAATGAGTTCACATGAATCAAGATTCTGCCAGCTTGCGTTGCCAACGCAACTAACCCTGCGTGCTCAACTCGTCCATTCGAGTGAAGCACCACATTGCTACTTTCACTGTCTCTTATCACCAGAGCACACCATGCATAGTTCACCCACAAAATAAGCACAAGCAGGGGTTTTTTCAACCCTAACACTCAAATCAACCTTTAACATCATTCCTCTTCCTCTTAAATGAGCATCAATTTTAATAGAACCTCATTCTCCATAGCATAGAGAGATTATACAGTTCCTAAATGTTCAATTGCATGATGCAGAATGTAGCATGATTGAATGAGAATTACTTTGTGTTTAATTATGGTTTGCAACAATTAAATTGTAATGCTATGTTCTAGGCTTTGCACAAATTGTTTCAGAGCGGTTGGACCTCAACACTTATTTCTTTTGTGTGTGTATGGTCACAAATTGAGTTTCATTCCAGAACTTGCCCTGTTTCTTAGTTGAAATCCAATTATCCCATGCTTGCATAAACAGATTAAGGCACTTCTTTGATATGCACCTACTTGACCAAATGACCACCTTGCATTCTTGTCCATTTGTTTAGCCCTTGAGCCTTATACCCAATTCTTTGTGTTTGATTAGCTCATTTCCAGCCAAGACTCAGGAAAACCATGAATATGCCTAGCCAAAGGAAGTAGGAGAAGGTTGAAAGTATCTCGAGATTAAGTTTACACTAAGTTTGGAATTTCTTGGGACAAACAACAATTCTAAGTTTGGGGTCTGCTCGAGGACAAGCAACATTTCTAATTTTGCCAGGTTGGAGGACAAGCAATATTTCTAAGTTTGGGGTTTAGGTGTGGTGAGCAAATATAAATGGTAATGGGTTTCCAAAAAAAAAAAACACAAAAGAAAGAAGAAAAAAAAAAGGGGGGATTCGAATACCTAAATAGGGAAAAGAAAAATTGAAAATAGGAACACACTTCTATAGGGTGATCTTGCATCTCCAAACTAATGGAAAGCTAATTCTCTAACCCTCTCATAGTTTCTTTGGCTTAAATAAACCCACTTCCCAAATTCCACCTTAATTCCTTTCACCTAAGCCACGTTACAACCCATTACAAGACCTTTTGATTTATGCTATTTGACTCATTGGTAGAGATAGAGAATAGGGGCAAGCATATGGTAATGGAATTTTGATTTGGAGACATAGAGAGAAACACCTAACCCAAACACTTGAGAGAAAGAGTGAAACACTTAACCTTATGAGAGTTCGCAAGTCTAGGTCATGTTTCCTTAATAGCAAACTGCTGTAACCAAAATATAAACAATGTTTTACTCACAATTTAATACTATATTCTTAATCTGCAATTATTTTTCATGTATTCCCAATGCTTGATGGAGTGTCTTTGAAATAAATCTGAAAATTTTGATTGATGCAAGTTAGAGTGAAGAAGGGGAGTGAAATACACTTGAGGGAAATGATATGCATCTTTGAGTTATCAGACTAATTATGTTCTCATTGTTTTGCTTGCTTGAGGACAAGCAAGAGTTCAAGTTTGGGTTGTGATAAGTGTCCAATAAGACACTTATTTGGAACATAATTCAATGTAATTGCAAGTAATTGAAGCATAAAACACCATTAAAACATGAGAAAATGACATAAAACTGAATAACTCATGCACAAACTAGAAAATACAGTTTTGGAGTCTTTTGGGTGATAAATTATCATAAATCTAATGTGTTTTAGTTTCTGCAATCTGTTACAAGTTCCACGTTGATTCAAGTTGATTGGGGATGAGCTTGGACACGGCATTCTGAGACTAGTAGTTATAAAAAGCCCAGGAAGGAAGCGAAAAATGTGGCATCATTCACTCGATCATATCATCATTCACTCTATCACTAATCTATCTCGAGGCGCCAGACCCAGAGGATAGAGATCGTTTCCCCAAACGCGGTTCTATTCTAGGTGAAGGAGAACCCTAGGACGAAGACGAGTTGCATCTGCAGCTGTGTACGTCATGATCATGACTTTCTCTTCTTCTTCCTCTCGTTTTCTTCTTCTTCATTATGTGTAATCAGCCCTTGTTGGGAAGGATGAATCCTTTACTCATCATATGTAACCTAGATTTTGTATTTATTTAAGATTGTTTTCCTTTTTTAACGTTAGATTATTCATCTTTGCTTAATGCTTATGACTTGGCCACTTATATTGAATCTAAGTTCTTCTTGATTGGGAAATTGGTTTAAGAACTGGAACGTGATTGAATAACACAATTGTGAAGGCTCTAGGGATAGGAAGTTGCAATTGTGAGATCGTTTGAATTCTTGAATTTAGGCTCGTCAAATTAGGAATTGCTAAGGGATTAGGATTCCTAATTTGAGTGAAAAAATTAATGAGTCAAGGGATTGACCTTCAATCAATAATTGTGAATTCGATCTTCAACCACATTTTATCTTGAATATATGTAATGATCAAAAGGTTATATAGGGGAAGTTTCAGGAAATCAACCCTAACATCTTCCATAATTCCAATTCTTACACATTTATATATGGTCAAATTGAGTGTTTGGTAGTTTAGATATTATTTTAGTATTCTTTGCGTACTGATAGAGTTCCAGATTTGTGATAGATTCTGTGAATTCTTGTTGATTTTTGTTTGCATTGCCTATGTGACCCCATAACTGAGTTCAATTAGTGGACTAGTAGGAATTCAGTATTTGAACCAAATCCCTGTGGAGACGATACTCTCTTCGTTCTTTACTTCATAAAACGATAAGGTGCACTTGCCTTCATACGATTTTACACCAACAAGTTTTTGGCGCTGATTCTGAAGGGATTTGTTTTTCAATATTGAAAAGTACTACGAATACACTAGATTAAGAAATTCTATTTTATATTTCTAACTCTATTGCATACTGATTCTTTCTTTGGTTTAATCTTGTTTAACTTGTTTATGCGAGGTAAACAAAAATGTGAATCGATCTTTGAACCTGAGATTGAAAAGCTCAAGAAAAACCAAAGGGAAACAAGACTACGAAAGTGCAAGAAGAGCAAACAGCACTGCAAAGGACCAGCGAAGAAACCTTGTGCATCACTCTATCATGGAGGAACATCGCTTAACGGGGGAGAATTACGTTGGGAGAATACGCAGTCCCAAATCTCCCGCAGTTGCAACGCCGTATTGTGAGACCACCAATCGCCGCCACTTGACTTTGAAATTAAACCCGCACTACTCCATCTAAAGGGGAGAACGATTCGGAGGAAGTGAAGTAGAAGACCCGAATCCTTTCCAGCTTTTCTCCAAATAAGTGACACAATCAAGATGAATGACGTTCGAAGAAGCAATCAGTTGGAGGCTATTCCCTAGTTCTCTTTTAAGAGACCGCTAAGTATTGGTTGCAAACCCAACCAGAAAGTATCACCACCTAGGAGGAATTGGTATCCAAATTCCTCATGAAGTACTTCCCGCCATCTAAATACAACAAGCTGAGAGGGGAGATCTCCTGTTTCGGCCAGAAAGAAGGAAAGTCACTCTATGAGGCTTGGGAGCGGTTCAAGGAGCTTTTGCGAAAATGTCCACACCATGGCTTCTCCGATATCCATCAAGTCCACATTTTCTACAATGGAGTTAAGCCAGCCACAAGACTCATCATAGATGCCTCAGCAGGAGGATCTCTGAATACTAAAACTGAAGAGGAGGCCATGGAGCTGATTGAAATAATGGCTTCCAATGAGTACCAATCACCAATTGACTGAAGTTCTCCCAAGAGAGGTGTGCTGGAGTTGGATATGCAGACTGAATACTTGCTCAGAATAAGTTGATATCACAACAGCTGGAAGCGTTGACAAAACAGTTGAAGACCTGATGTGACGGTATTGAATAAGACACACTCCTTTTGTCTTGGTGGCGTTATGTCTGACAGGAGGATGATCTTTTGGGAAACAGTCATGTCATGTTGCGATGGTCGAGACTTCGTCCGACTTGTCATGACTTTTCAAAATTAATCTCTTTTTATTTCTTACACTTTTCACATTTCTCTTTTTTTTTGCATTTTCATTTTTGAGGTGTACAAGTGGATTTTGGCTGGTTAAAAGAAAGAGATAGAGAATTTTGAGGCTGTATGTTTTAAGGTAATGTATTTGAAAGGAAAGGATGACGAAAGGTATGGGTTCGATCGCCCAAATGGCACATCTTGATGAAAAATACCAATGCTATTTTTCATAATCTTGATTGTCTAATTAGCCAAGCTTGAGAAATGACCAAATTTTGCCCCAGTTTTAGGAAGATATGAGGTGCAGAATGTCATGTTCTCCTGGGATTCCTGGATTGACCCTAATTTTTGCCTGGGTTGTTCCTTCGAGTTTTCAACTCAGCAGGTCTTTCGTTTTGTCCTGACTTTTGCCTAGGTCGCCCTTACAGGTTTTCAACCTAGCGGGCTCTTGATTTTGTACCCTAATTTTTGCCTAGGTCGTGTTTGAGGGTTGTCGACCTAGCGGGCTTCTATTTGATTGTGCCCTAACTTTTGCCTAGGTTGTCTTTGAGGATTATCGACCTAGCGGGCTTCTATTTGATTGTGCCCTAACTTTTGCCTAGGTCGTCTTCGAGAGCTTTCGACCTAGCGGGCCTTCTGTTTGATTATGCCCTAACTTTTGCCTAGGTCATCTTTGAGAGTTTGTCGACCTAGCGGGCTTTCTGCTTGATTGTGCCCTAACTTTTTCCTAGGTCGTCTTTGAGGGTTGTCGACCTAGCGGCTTTCTGCTTGATTATGCCCTAACTTTTGCCTAGGCCGCCCTTTGAGGGTTTTCGACCTAGCGGGCCTTCTGCTTGATTGTGCCTTAACTTTTGCCTAGGTCATTCTTTGAGAGTTTTCGACCTAGCGGGCCTTCTGCTTGATTGTGCCCTAACTTTTGCCTAGGTCGTTAGGATTGTCAGCCTAGCGGGCTTTTGTTTGATTGTGCCCTAACTTTGCCCAGGTCCATTTTTTGAGAGTTTTTGACCTAGCGGGCCTTCTGGCTTGATTGTGCCTAACTTTTGCCTAGGTCGTTAGGATTGTCAACCTAGCAGGGTTTTGTTTGATTGTGCCCTAACTTTTGCCCAGGTCATTTTGAGAAGTTTGTGGACTAGCCGGGCTTTTGTTTGATCCTAATTATGCCTGAATCGTTGTTGGAAACCGGCAAGACCTTTTCTGATCATGACTTTGTTGATTTATTTTTAAACTTCAACCCTATTTTTGCCTGGATTATTTTTTCTTTTAATCCAGCAGGTTTCTCTTCTTCTTGACTTTTATGTTTTGACCTTGATTTTGCCTGGATTATTTTTTGACTTTAATCCAGTGGGTCTTCTCTTTTTCTTAAATTTTATGTTTTGACCTTGATTTTTCCTGGATTATTTTTTGACTTTAATCCAGTGGGTCTTCTCTTTTTCTTGAATTTTATGTAGTTAGACATCGACCTTGCCTGGGTCATTTTGGTTTCTAATTCAGCGAATCTTATTTTTCATCCCTAAATTTTGCCTGGATTTAAACTTGATTCAGGCAGGATATTTTATTTGACAAGACACTTTGAATGGTGATCTAGAATCCCTAGTTATTTATTCTGCTTCCTCATTTGGGCTTTTTGTTCTTTGAGCTTGATTAATCAGCTGTTCAAGATTATTTATTACAACACTGACATTCTCACCAATTGGTATTTATTGTTTGGGTATAGGAATAAGAAGTGGGTTGCGTGATGAAAAGGAATGGAAATTTTAATAAGTAAAGCCAATAATGAAAGCACGTGCTCAAGAAACATAAAAGATGTTAATTTTGTATTATTCATTGATATTTATTTACAAAAGATTGACTTTGAAAAGTACGACAATTTTTGGATGAGTATCCTCAATCCCAATTTGTACAAAGAAACTCACTATGCTACTCCCATCTCTTTCAGTTGGTCGACGGGCTCTCGTGATTCGGTAATGGATTGTTTTGTGTTAGGAGTAAGCCTCCCAAAATCCAGCCATTTTGCATCAACCAAGCTTTGTACCTTTCGCTTCAACGCTAGGCAATCCTCTGTAGAATGACCAATGAATCCTGCATGGTAGTCGCATCTGGCATTTACATCATACCATTTAGGATATGGTGGCTCTTGAGGTTTCAGAGGATAAGGAGTGACCAGCGAGTTCTGAATCAGCCGTGGTAGTAACTCAGTGTAGGAGATTGGGATAGGGTTGAACTGAACAGGCTTCTTCTCCTTTTTCTGGCTTGGATTAGGGTTTTGGCTCGAGGTTTGTGTTTAGGCCGTATATGGTGTTGGTGGTCGGACTTGTGTCGGATAGTTGTAAATAGGATGGTGTAGTGTTTGGTATGCAGCGGCAATGTAAGGATATGGTATGTAGAGTGTGTATAGTGGTGGTCGGTAACCAACTGGACCATAGGGTGCCACTTGAGGAGTGTACGGGCCTTGACCAGAAGTCACATAGTGAGTCTCGCCTGTCTTCTTTTTTCCAGAACCACTGGAAGCGTTGACTGTGCCTGTGGGCTTTTGCACGATCTTTCCATGGCGCATGCCACCTTCGATCCTCTCTCCAATGATAATGACATCGGAGAAGCTAGAAGTCACACTACCAATCATCTTGTCATAGAAAGGATCTTGGAGTGTGTCCACGAACATGCTGACCAATTCCCTTTCGGATAAGGGAGGTTGTACTTGAGCGGCCAACTCTCGCCAGCGTTGGGCGTACTGCTTAAAGGACTTTTCTCCCTTCTTGGCCATATTCTGGAGCTGAGTCCGATCGGGGGCCATCTCTGTATTGTACTGATACTTCTTCGTGAAAGCCTCAACAAGGTCTCTCCATGAACGGATGCGTGTCCGCTCCTTTTGAGTGTACCAGTTTGCACCTGCCCCTGTTAAGCTGTCTTGAAAGAAATGGATGAGCAGCTTCTCATCGTAAGTACATGCAGACATCTTCCTACAGTACATAGTCAGGTGTTTCTTTGGACAGCTGGTTCCTTGATATTTTTCAAATTCAGGGACCTTGAATTTGAGAGGGATGACCACGTCGGGAACCAGGCACATATCAGCTGCGTTTGTGGCTTCATAAGCACTCCCCTCGATCGCCCGGATTCTATGTTCTAGGATTCTCCATTTTTCAGTATCCTCATCCGAAGGATGGCTTGGGTATTCCTCAGGCATATGGTGAGGTTGGGAAAATGGTATGTACACCGGGTGAGGCTCTTGGGTGAACATAGGATTTGTCCCCCCAACAACTGTTTGGTGAGCTCGTGAGATGGTGTTTGGAGGTAGGTTATGTGTTTGGGTTTGTGTTTGGGCTTGTGTTTGGCCAAATGAGGGTGCATGCCCATGAGGAAACCCGTAATGAACCCGTACGGTTTGTGGAGGCATGGTTAATGGTGGAGTGAAGCCGAGAGGGTATGATGAGTCATCTGGCTCTCTTGGAAGGGATTCCCTTGCCTCCTTTTGTTTCGATGATTGGATGGCCTCCATCAGCTTGGCCATCTACTCCTTTAGAGTCTTGACCTCACCTCTCAACTCCTCATTTTACCTTTCCAGCTCATCCATGATTCCTGACTGTGATCTAGTTCTATAAGGATGTCGAGGAAGCTGTCTTTCCCCAATTTTTTTGTTAAAGTTAAAATTAATTTCCTTGAGAAATAATTTGGATGAAAAATCCTGAATGATAAAAGTTGTTGATGCAATGAAGAATGTGTGGAATGATTTCGAAACCTTTCTTTTGATGATAAATTTATGAATGGATAGATGAATGCATGCATGCTATGTGCAAATAATTTTAGAAATTGGAATTTTGGAGGTTTTGAAAATAAATGAGGGTTGCTTTATTTGTTTTTAGCAATTTTATGTTTTTATGAATTTTGGTGTTTTTTGTTTTATTTTTATTTTGGTAGAAAACCTTTGGTTTTTCTTAAAAAGCTTTCTAAAAACATTCTTTAGGTTTTCGAAATTCCATTTTCTTTCTTTTTTGTATTTTTTATATTTTCAGTATTTTCAAAAAATCATTTTTCATAATTTTCCTAGGAGTTTCTATTTTCCTCGATTTTGATTTTTCTTGATTTTTATTCGTTTATATTTTTTTTCTTGATTTTATGTATTTCCCCTAATTTCAGATTTTGTCTCCCCTCTTCTCTGTCATCTTGAATGATTCTATTAACTTGAGCATGTGAATAACATATAGGCCATGTATCATAAAAGGGGTGTGTGCCCTCCTTGTCTCTTACGTAGGTTACCTGTTCTAAGGGTCTAATGCCTTTAATGCATTAACCTCAAAGGTGGTTTAGAAATCCTGGGATGTAGAGGTCACTAGAGCCAAGTTCCAGTCCATAATGCTTGCCATAACAGTAGAAGTAGCCACTAGTTGCGGGGCATTATGAATAGGACGCACTCTAGCCGGGATTTTCATGATAGCCACACAGGACGTAGGCCCCAGCGTGACACCACTAGATCCCTCTATCTTAGGCAGCACTCAGACCTGGGTATAGGGCCCCACTCATGATGGAATGCATGTACATGTGATGTGTGGAGGGTACACAATTATTGGGATACCTGCAATTGGAGAAATTGCACAGATATATATAGCAATTTATTGTTCATCTACCCTAAGGTTATACGGAGAATAAACAAACAACAACAGATAAATAAATGGATAAATGAATTGTGCGATCAATAAATCGTGCAAATAAATAGGGAAGGGATCCAATATAATGCACACTCAATCAAACGGGCTCGACTCTCTAATGTCCCCAGTGAAGTCGCCATCTATCGCAATCGTAATTCCGACGAGACGACGAACTTGCTAAAATTTTTAAAAATAGAATTGATTTTGATGATGTGGAGTCGCCACCAAATTTTTATTTAAGGGAAAAAGATTTGGAAAAACCCTGACTCGAGGAAGAGATTTAGGTTCGGGAGTCGATTACGAGTGGGGCAGGTGTTAGGCACCCCACTCGCCTGTTCCGAAGAACAGTACCCTTAAACTGAGTGTGTGATTATTTGAAAATTGTTTGATCCCTTTAATTAGTGTGAAAATAAATACTTGATGGGGGTTAGCCTGACAGGACTTGATCCTACTCCTACATATTCCCCGGTGCAATAGGAAACTCAAGGCTTACGTAGTTTTGGTTCATTAAGGCTTGACCTTTAGAGGTGTTTAAAAGAAAGATGACATTTTGAAGAGGTTTTCATTTTTTGAAAAGACCTATAGCCCACTCATGCACAAGACCCGAGGCGGCTACGACAGCACGTGGGCCTATACAGACTACTAAACGTTGGACAGCAGGTGAACCGTCAGTCCCCCATTTAGAGCCCATTGCGTGAGACCAAGAATCCCAAAATATTTAAAAAGATATTTTTAATTCTTTTTTTTTTTTGGAAGGATCTATAGTCCACTCATGCACAAGACCCGAGGCGGTTACGGCAACCTGGGGGCCTATACAGACTACTAAACGTTGGACAGCAAGTGAACTGCTAGTCCCTCATTTAGAGCCCGTCGCATGAGACCAAAGATCCCAAAATTATTTGAAAATTTTATCTTGAAGAAGAAAAAGCAAAATTTATTGTAATTATCAGGAGCAGAGCATGCTTTTGGAAAGGAAGCAATTTTATTTTGAGGTTTGGGGATTTGATAGCAATCATGGAATTTTTTAGATTTATTAGCAACTATGGAATTTTGGAGATTTATTAGCAACTATGGAATTTTGGAGATTTATTAGCAATTATGGAATTTTGGAGATTTATTAGCAAATATGGAATTTTGGAGATTTATTAGCAATTATGGAATTTTGGAGATTTATTAGCAAATATGGAATTTTGAGGGGCAAAATGGTTATTTTGGAAAAGTGAGGGGCATAATGGTAATTTGAGAGGCAAGGGACAGTTTAGGAATTTTCGGAAAAGTGAAGGGGCAAAATTGTCATTTGAAGGGCAAGGGATAGTTTGGGGATTAAAGGAAAAGTGAGGGCAAAATGGTCTTTTGAGAGGCAAGGGACGGTTTGGGGGTTAAAGGAAAAGTGAGAGCAAAATGGTCATTTGAAAGGCAAGGGACAGTTTGGGGATTAAAGGAAAAGTGAGGGCAAAATGGTCTTTTGAGAGTTGAGGGGCAGTTTAGGGATTAAAGGAAAAGTGAGGGCAAAATGGTCATTTGAAAGGCAAGGGACAATTTGGGGATTAAAGGAAAAGTGAGGGAAAAATGGTTATTTGAAAGGCAAGGGAAGTTTGGGGATTAAAGGAAAAGTGAGGGCAAAATGGTCATTTGAAAGGCAAGGGACAGTTTGGGGATTAAAGGAAAAGTGAGGGAATAATGGTCTTTTGAGAGTTGAGGGTCAGTTTAGGGATTAAAGGAAAAGTGAGGGCAAAATGGTCATTTGAAAGGCAAGAGACAATTTGGGGATTAAAGGAAAAGTGACGGTAAAATGGTCATTTGAGAGTTAAGGGGTTGATTTGTAAATATGGAAAGTTTGAAGGACTAATTTGCAAATATGAAAAGTTTGAAGGACTGATTTGTAAATATGGAAAGTTTGAGGGACTGATTTGCAAATATGGAAAATTGGAGGGACTGATTTGCAAATTTTTAAAGTTTGGGCAATTTGTGATAATTGCAAGGAAGGGTTCTTCTCCATTGAATCACCCAAGGCTCCTTGCAGCATTGGCTTTTTTTTTTCCACTCACTGCCCCTAGTCGATATCTGATTACCTCGCACTAGACTTCAATCCCCTGGTTGTTGCTACACGTGGCTCCGACTACGGCCGTGACTCCGATTGCTCAGGCTTTATCGATCAAATTCTTGCAATATTTTATTAGAAAACATTAAAGAATCCAAGTGCGGTCCATGGTTCTATCTGAATCCGAAGTAATAAACCTCTCAAAATGGAATTCTTCTACATCTTATCCTTCCCAATGTTTGTAGAAGCGTGCAGATTCGATGATCGAAGGGCAAGAAAGAGGGAATGCTCTTTTTGCGGTTAAGCACAAATTTATGAGAGTACCATTTGGAGCACCAAGAAAAGAAGAGAACGAAGCAATCGAAGAAACAAAACCTTGCTGTTCTCAAGAACGCCATAGCAAACATCTAATGGATTCTATAATAACCTTTCAAACAAGAAGGCGTTCGAATATGAATCCAACCAAAAAGAAAGTGATTCTTGATTTATGCATATGCTGCATTCACTATGTTCTATCGAGAAATTTCATATATTGAAATATGCCAATGCATAGGCCGAGAGCTCGATCTCATACAACGGATTATCGTGGAAATTCCAATTCAAGAGTAACATGAATTAGGCTAACCTTTTTTGTGGAGTTTAGAGCCTATGGTGATCTCTTCTCATCTTGAAGGATCGCTTGCAATTGTTGGATTTCTCCTCCTTCCTTGCAAGGGCTCTTTAGAGTCTAGGTGGCTATTTCCGTCCTTGCCTCTCCGATGTTTCTCTCTACCTCCTCCCGAAAAAGCAAAAAACCCAAAAAAAAACCCCTCCAAAGCTTCTTTTCCTCTAATTTATAGAAAACTTTTCCAAAACTTTCCAGCTCTTTTCAATTTCTTTTTTTGATTTATTTTTATTTTGCTTTTTTTTTGTTTTTTCCTTTTTTAATTTTCGTTTTGATTTTCAAATTTTTCTTCTTTTTCCAGATTTTTGCTTTTTTTATTCTTTTTCGTATTTTTATTATTTTGTTCTTTAATCTCTTTTTATCTTATTTTATTTTATTTTTTGTTATTTTTATTTTTTTTGCATTACCACTTATTTATTCTTTCATTATTTTATTTTACTTTTTTTAATTTTCGTCATCTCTTATTTGTTAAATCTATTTTTGTTTCCAAATTCTACTATTTTTCTTTTATATATCTTTATTCATTTTTCTTTTCTTTTTTTTTATCAGTTTTTCTGCTATCCGCTTTTGTCTACTTATTCTGTTTTTTGTTTTAATCTTTTTGTTTTCTGTTTCTGTCTATTTATTCTGCTTCTTTGTTTGTTTATTAAATTAATATTAGTTTCTTGAATTATTTTGTTAATTGGGGGCCTCGGACATAATTGGGTGTTTACAGCCTCCTATCCATTGTAAGATACTTGGTGAGAAATCAACCAAACCTAGTATGATGTGATTATTGTGAATGCTTAAATGGCAGGTGATAATTTCCTACGTGTGCGATGATCTATGTCTAGCGGAAAGAATGGGAGAAAGCCAAAAAAATCCAAGGATAGTTCAAGTTTGTGTGTTAATGACATGGAGTGAATAAAGATGCCATATCATTGCACCATTTGTTTTCCAAGCTTCTATCTTTTGCTAGGAATGCTATAAAATTATATGGAAAGAGTGAGAGAGGAGTTTCCTTGGTGTGGGAGTTCAAATGAGAGAGGAGGTCTTGGTCTTTGTGGGAAGGTTGGGTCTATAAAGGGAGAAAGAAAGTGAGGTGGTGTTTGAGAGTTGGAAAAGGACGATAATTGAAAGGCTCTGTGCATATGTTGTATCCAGACTATATGTGGAGAGAGGAAGCTTTCAACGGCCAGGAGCAATCATTTTTGTCCTTATGAGGATGGGAGTACAATTCCCTGAGAATGTGATTGGGAGCCTCTTTTCTGGATGTGTGAATATAGGTGAGTAAAATTTGATCCTAGAGAGTGGAGGGTTAATCTCTTGGATAGGTGAGAGAGTGTGAAGGAGGATAGTCTCTTTGGAGCTGGGTTTGTTGTGAGAAAATTTGTATCTGAGAAGGGGGAATTTGGATCCGTTGTTAATTGTTTAAAGGGGTGAAGGGCTCAATTAGGAAAAAAAATACCCTAGCTTTGTGAGTTCTTTTACGGAATTGCAAGAGTGGAGAGTAGTGGGAATCTTGCCTAAAATTCCCTAGGTTGGGTGCTAAAGAAAAAAATCGCGAGAGAATGGACCATGTATGTCCCTTATGCTTGTTAGGTGCTATTGGTATTAGAGAAATTAGTGAGAAAGAGACAAGAGTGTAGTGAATGACAGTGGGTTCAGATTCTCAACGTGAGAAGGAGTGATCTTGGGAGTATGAGAGAGTGAACGACTTAAGGAGAATGGGTTTGTTACTTTTGTTGTTTTATTTATTGGTAAAACATTAGTGGGGTCAATTACCTAATTAATAAAGTAAAAAATATTATTATACACTAAAAATTGGTCAAATGGGATAGAAACCAAAGTGAAATAAATAATAAATAAAAAATTGAAAAAGGATGTATGCTAAAAATAAAATGTATTTTGCTGATAATAATGCTTATAATCATATTACGAAGAATACATATATTAGAATTTTATGGGAGAAGGTTTAGCATTTATATGCATCTAAGATAAGGAGTAATAAATTTTATTTGTTAAATTGCATTATGAGTTTGAAGTACAAATAAAGGACTTCTATTTTAGATCACTTAAATGAATTTCATGGGCTCCTCCATGATCAAATGTCAAGAATGGGTATCAAGTTTGACGATGAGATTTTAGGATCGTTATTATTAAATTCTCTACCTAAGTCTCAGGAGACATTTAAGGTTTTCGTTACCACTCAGCCCCTAATGGTGTTGTCTCTTTGCAAATGGTAAAGAGTGGTATTCTTAATGTGTGAGAAGGAAGGCACATGGTTCTTCATCTGAGTCTATGGTGCTTGCCATTGAAAATGGGGGGAGAAGTTAGAAAATGGAATCAGAGGGTGGTAGAGAAAAGAGAAAAAGTAAATCTAAATCCAGGTAAAAGAATTTGTATTGCCACTATTGTCATAAAACAAGACATATATAAAAGAATTATTTTCAGTGGAAGAAGGAGAACAAAGGAAAGAATGACAAGCCAAAAGAAAAGGATCATGCTGATGATGATGATTGTGTCACTACTGCCACCTGTGATGATATCATTCTTCTACATTAGTATGAGTTAGTTAATCTTGTATGCGATAAGTGCATGTAGACAAATGGTAATGGTGCTACACTGCATGTTACACCAAGGTAAGAGTTCTTTACTTCTGGTGATTTTAGAGTGAAAAGGATGGGTAATGATGATGTGTGTAAGGTTGATTGTCTTGGTGATGTTTGCTTAAAATCAATATGGGAATGAAGTTATTGCTAACGGGCGTCAAGCATACTCCAGATGTTCATTTTAATTTGATCTCTACATAAATGCTTGATGACTTCGGTTATGATAACCACTTTGGTTTCATAAAATGGAAGCTCGTCAAAGGTAATTTGGCTATGGTTAGAGGGGATAAAACTTCTATGTTATATTAAACAAAAGCCTTGGTTATTAGAGACACTATGAATTCCATGGACGTGAAGTCATCTATATGGCATAGACGGCTTATTCATATCAGTGAAAAAGGCTTAATTGTTTAGATAAAATGGATGAGCTTCTAGGATTGAAGATGCAGAGTTGGAGAAGTGTTCTCATTGTATGACTGGTAAGAAAACTAGAGTATCCTTTAAGGGGAATCCTCCCTCAAGGAAGTCGGAGCTACTTGAGTTAGTGCATGCCAATGCTTGAAGCCCATTGAAGGTAAAGTCATTTGGTGGTGCAATTTACTTTGTTTCTGTCGTAACCGTAATTACAACAAGACGACGGACTCACTAAAAATTTTAAAAAAAATAATTTAATCGATTAATGGAGCTGCCACCAAATTTTTTATTTAAGGAAAATATTTCAAAAAAAAACCTTAACTTGAGGAGGAAATTCTAGGTTCGGGAGTCGGTTACGAATAGGGAAGGTGTTAGGCACCCTACTCGCTCGTTCAAAAGAACCCTTAAACTAAGTGTGTGAGTTTTTTGAAAATTTTTTGATCCCTTAAATAGAATAAAAATAAATAGGTTTGTATGAAAATAGCCTGACAGGACTTGATCCTGCTCCTACGTATTCCCTGGTGCAATGGGAAATTCAAGGCTACGTAGTTCTGGTTTCAAGGACTCAATCCTTAAGAAAGTTTTATATGGAATGGGAAAAAGCGCTTTAGGTTTTTGGATTGTTTTGATTTGGAAGAAGGATTGAAAAAGGAGAATCTTCAACCCGCATGCATAGAGTTGAAAGCAAGCGAGGGTTGCACTGCGACTCATAGATTCTCTGAACATCGAAAGACAGGGTATGATGCACTTTCAACTTCAGAGTTCATTGCGTCAGATCCTTGATCATTTAAAGCTTTGAAAATTATTTTGAAAAAGATAATTTGGAAGGAAGGTTGAGAAAGGGATATCTTCGATCCACGTGCACAGCGTGGAAGGCAAGCGAGGGTTGCACTACGACTCATATGATTCTCTGAACATCGAAAGACAAGGTATGCTGCATTTTCAACTTCGGAGTTCATTGCGTGAGATCTTGGATCTTTTAAAGCTTTGAAAATTATTTTGAAAAAGGTAATTTTGAAGGGAGATTGAGAAAGGGAGATCTTTGATCAACGTGCACTGAGTTGAAGGCAAGCAAGGGTTGCACTACGACTCATATGATTCTCGGAACATTGAAAGATAAGGTATGCTGCACTTTCAACTTCGGAGTTCATTGCGTGAGATCTCGGATCTTTAAAAGCTTTGAAATTTATTTTGAAAAAGGTAATTTGGAAGGGAGATTGAGAAAGGGAGATCTTCGATCCACGTGCACAGAGTCGAAGGCAAGCGAGGGTTGCATTGCGACTCATATGATTCTCCGAACATTGAAAGACAGGATATGTTGCACTTTCAACTTCGAAGCTCATTGCGTGAGATCTAGAATTTAAAACATCAAAAATATTTCAGGTTTTAAATTTACCCTCGGACATAATTAAGTGTTCACAGTTTACTCCTCTTTACTTATTTTCTTACCAGATAATATAAGGAACAAGTTTCTAGATTATCATGGTAGGAAATGAGTAAAAACACGAACAAATTATGTCTAAGGTAAAAGATAAAAACTGGCATGGGTTTGCGCTTTATTGGCAAGTCTTGAAGATGTCAAAGAATTGAATGATGCTTCCGGGGTACCGGGAAAGTTCTGGGCTTGACCGAAAACTTAGGAATGATTGCCCTGATAAATTGGAAGATGGTGGTTTAAACGTGGAAAGTTTGGCTGAGCTTTGCAAACCTTGAGTAATGAGTTGGTGAGGTTTAAATGTGAAGGGCCTGATATGGTAGGCCAAAATGTAGGGTGCGGCCACCTGAATAGGTTGAATAAGAATCTAGACATGATGGGCCTGAATAGGAAAAAATGTAGGAATTTAAACGTGTTGGGGCCTATATAGGCCAGGGTGCAGAAAAATAAATGTGTTGGGGCCTGAATAGGTTAGGGTGTAGAAAAATAAACGTGTTGGGCCTGAATAGGCCAGGGTGTCGAAAAGTAAACGTGCTGAGGCCTGAATAAGCTAGGATGCAGAAAAGTAAACATGTTGGGGCATGAATAGGGCAGGATGCAAAAAAATAAACGTACTGGGGCCTAAATAGGCCAGGGTGCAGAAAAGTATATGTGCTGGCGCCTGAATAGGCCAGGATGCAGAAAAATAAACATGCTGGGCCCTGAATAGGCCAGGGTGCAAAGAAGTAAACATGCTGGAGCCTGAATAGGCTAGGATGCAGAAAAATAAATGTGTTGAGGCTTAAACAGGCCAGGATGCAGAAAAATAAACGTGTTAGGGCCTGAATAGGCCAGGTGCAGAAAAATAAACGTGCTGGGGCCTGAATAGACTAGGGTGCAGAAAAGTAAACGTGCTGGGGGCTGAATAGGCCAGGGTACCAAAATGTAAACGCGCTGGGATCCTTTTGTTAATAGGAAAAATGCAAATGAGGTCCTACTGTTGTTAGGAAGAATGCAAATGATGTCCCGCTGTTGCTAGGAAGAATGCAAATGAGGTCCCGTTGTTTCCGGGAATTGTGCAAGAAATTAAACGTGATGGGATTCTTTTGTTGACAAGAAGAATGCAAATGAGATCTTGTTGTTGCCAGGAAAGATGCAAATGAGGTCTCGTTGTTGCTGGGAAAAATGTAAGAAAAATAAACATGCTTGATGTCCTGCTGTTTCCTAGAAGATGCAAGAAATTAAACATGCTTGATGTCCCGCTGTTGCCGGGAAGAATGCAAATGAGGTCCCACTTTTGCCGGGAAGGAGGCAAATAAGGTCCCGCTGTTGCCGGGAAAAATGCAAGAAAATAAATGTGCTTGATGTCCCGCTGTTGCCGGGAAGATGCAAGAAATTAAACATGCTTGATGTCCTGCTGTTTCCGGAAAGAATGCAAATGATGTCCTGCTGTTACTAGGAACAAATGCAAGAAATTAAACGTGCTTGATATCTCGCTGTTGCCGGGAATAATGCAAATAAGGTCCCGCTGTTGCCGGGAAAAATGCAAGAAATTAAACGTGCTTGATGTCCCATTATTGCCGGGGAATAATGCAAATGAGGTCCCGCTGTTGCCGGGAAAAAGCAAGAAATTAAACGTGCTTGATGTCCCACTATTGTGAGGAAAAATGTAAGAAATTAAACGTGCTTGGTATCCTGTTGTTGACAGGAAAAATGCAAATGATTAAATGTGCAGGGCCTTGTGTGATTGGCCAAAATGCAGAAATTAAAATGTGAAGACCTATTAAGACAGGAATGGAAAAGAATGGCCTATTTGAGACAGGCAAAGCGAAATGAAAAGAGGCCTGTTAAGATAGGTAATGAAAAGAAAATTGTTAAGACAGGTAATGCAGAAGCAACCTGTTTAGACAGGCAAGGCAAGAATGGAACATACCTGTTAAGACCGGCCATGAAATAAGAAGAGACTTGTTAAGACAGGAAATGCAGAGGTGGCATGTTAAGATAGGAAAGAGAAATGAAAATGACCTACACTAACTGGAAGGGATGGCCCGTTAAGATTGGAAAAGTAGAAATGACCTGTTAAGACAAGTAAATGAAAATGAAGACGACCTGTTAAGACAGGTAAAGGAAAAATGGCATGTTAAGACAGGCAAAAGCAGAAATGACCTGTTAAGATAGGCAATGCAAAAATGAAAAGAAACCTGTTAAGACATGTAATGTAGAAGTGGCCTATTAAGATGGGCAAAAGAAACGAATGACCTGTTAGGATTAGTGTGGAAAGGAATGACCTATCAAGACAGGTACAAAAAGAATGGCTTGTTAAGACAGATAAAAAGCAAAAATGACCTATTAAGACAGGCATAGAAAGAATGACCTATGTGGGAAATGATATGATGTACCCTGGGAATGCAGGAGCAGAAGGAGTATGGATTTCTTTGTCATCGCTTTGGACAATTTATTTAGAAAATTGTTTAAATTAATTAAAATAAATTATTGGTTTTGCCTTGAACTTGAAGGTTTTTTTAAGCAATTGATAATTGCTTTCTCTTGAAGAAATTTGGGCAAACATTTTTCCCAGTTTAGAAGATTTTGGCAATTGAGGAATGCCTTGATTTGAGGGAATTTGGGCAACAATCCTTGCCCCAGTTTTGAAGATTGCTATTTTGAATTTTTCTTGGGCGATTGCTTGCCCCAATTTAGACTTTTTTCGGGCAAACATTTGCCCCAGCTTGACTGCAGAGGATTTTTCAGAGATTGGGCTTACCACAATTTGACTTTTTCTGCGCAAACGTTTGCCCCAGTTTGAATTTTGAAATTGAGGATTGCCTCAATTTGACTTTTCTGGGAAAAATGTTTTGTCCCAGTTTGAATTTTCTTATTGAGATTAAGGATTGCCTCGATTTGAATTTTTTTGGGCAAGTGCTTGCCCCAGTTTGAATTTCCCTTCCTTTTTTTTTAGATTGAGGATTGCCTCAATTTGAATTTTTTTCTAGGCAAATGTTTTCCCTATTTTTGAGATGATTTTTGAGAAATAGAGGATTACCCCGATTTGGATTCTCTGGGCAAATTTTTGCCTCAGTTTTGAGATGATTTTTTTTTTTGAGAAATCAAGGATTGCCTCGATTTGAATTCTCTATGCAAATGTTTGCCCCATTTTTACACTTGATTTTTTTAGAAATTGGGGAATGCCCCAATTTGAATTTTCTGGGCAAATGTTTGCCCCAGTTTGAATCTTGGTTTGAAATTGAGGATTGCCTCTATTTGGATTCCTCTGGGCAAGCGTTTGCCCCAATTTGAATCTTGATTTGAAATTGAGGACTACCTCAATTTGAATTTTTCGGGGCAAGTGTTTTGCCCAGGTTTGAATTTTCTTTTTGAAATTGAGGATTGCCTCAATTTGAATTTTCTTGGGCAAACGTTTGCCCCAGTTTGAATCTTGATTTGAAATTAAGGACTAACTCAATTTGAATTTTTATGGGCAAGTGTTTTACCTCAGTTTGAATCTTGATTTGAAATTAAGGATTGCCTCAATTTGAATTTTTCTAGGCAAGTTTGCCCCAGTTTGTTTGCAAAGGAGTTTTCAGAAATTGGGGATTGCCCTAATTTGCAATTTTCTGGATAGGTTTTTGACCCAGTTTGACTCTTGATTTGGGGACCCCAATTTGAATTTTCTGGGCAAACGTTTGCCCCAGTTTTGATCTGGATTTTTAAGAGATTGGGGATTGCCGCAATTTGAATTTTTCCTGGGTAAATGTTTGCCCCAGTTTTGATCTTGCTTTAGAATTGAGGATTGCCTCAATTTGAATTTTTTCGGGCATACGTTTGCCCCAGTTTTAGGATTTTTAGAAATCTTTTTAATTGTGGTTGGTTCGGGCAATTTGCCTTGGTCTTAATTAGTTTTGAAAAATGAGTTATGCAATGCTTGAATGACACACTACTTGTGTGATGCTTGAATAAATGCAAGAGGATGAGATGTTTTAACTTATTTATTGCTGCTTGAAATGATTATTTGAAAAAATGGATGTTATGGGATAAATGCATGTCATGAGATGGTTTAAAAAAATTTTGTTCTTCTTGATTTTTGATTTCTCTTCGACATTTTCCTTTCTCGAAAACCTTGTAGTTGGTATAAGGGGAATCAAGATTCAGGACGAGCTGGACTGACTTTGTTTCTAGGCTTCTTCTTGGTCAGCTTCAGAATTTTCCTTTTCAAGATCTTTGAGACCCAACAGTGGTTAGCATCATTGAATAAGACACACTCCTTTTGTTTTGACGGCATTATGGTTGGCAGGAGGACGACTCTCTAGAAATAATCATGTCGTGCTTATGATGTTTGGGGATTCATCCAATTTGCCATGACTTTTCAAAATTAATCTTGTTATTTTTACATTTTTCACCTTTCTTCTTGGCACGTATACCTTTGAGGTATGTAAAGTGATTTTGGATAGTCAAAGGGAAGAAATGAAGAATTTGCAAGTGATGTTTTAAGGTAGTGTATTTGAAAGGAAAGGGCGAAGAATGTTTGTTTAATTGCCTAAATGGCACCTTTTGATGAAAAATGAAAGTGCTACTTTTCATAATCTTGATTGTCAAATTAACCAAACTCGAGAAATGGAAAAAACTTTGCCCCAGTTTTGGGAATATAAGGTGCAGAATGTCATATTGACATAGGATTCCTGTACGACCTTACCTTTTGCATGGGTTGTTCTTTTGAGTTTTCAACCCAGCACGTCCTTTGTTAGCCCTAACTTTTTCCTAAGCCGCCTTCGAGGATTTTCGACCTAGCAGGCTTTTTGTTTGTGTGCCCTAACTTTTGGCTAAGCCGCCTTTGAGGGTTGTCGACCTAGCAGGCTTTGTTTCTGTGCCCTAACTTTTGCCTAGGCCGCCCTTTGAGGGTTTTCGACCTAGCGGGCTTTTGTATTGATCCTAATTTTTCCTGAATTGTTTTTGGAATCCAGCAAGACCTTTTCTGATCATGACTTTGTCGATTTATTTTTTGAATTTTGACCCTGCTTTTTCCTGCATTATTTTTTATTTTAATCCTGCAAGTTTTCCTTCTTCTTCTTTTTCTTGAATTTTGACCCTAATTTTGCCTGGATTATTTATTTAACTTTAATCTAGCAGGTTTCTTTTCTTTTTCTTTTTTTTCTTGAACTTTTCTTGGTTAGATACTGGTCTTGCCTGGATCATTTTTTATTGTCAATTCATAAGATCTATTTGGCATCCCTAAATTTTGCTTGGATTCGAACTTCAGTCCAACGGGAGATTTATTGCTTTTTTATGGGTTAGAAAAAAAATGTTCCTTGAGAGGAATTTCAATGAATGGTAATCTGGCATCCCTAGTTGCTTTTTGCTTACTTTGCTTTTTCATTTAATCCTCTTTGAGTTTGATTAATAAGATGTTCAAAATTATTTATTACAGAGCTGTGGTATTGTCCAATAGGTATTTATTGTTTGGGTGTAGGAATAAGTGATGGGTTAAATGATGAAAAGAATGGTAAATTTTAAGAAGTAAAGCCAATAATGTGAAGCACATGCTCAAGAAACATGAAAAATGTAATTTTTGTATTTCTCATTGAGATTTATTTACAAAAGATTGATTTTGAAAAGTATGAAAAATCCTAGATGACTTTCCTCGATAGCTTTGACCTGGCTCTTTACAAGGCACCTCATTGTACTACCCCAATTTCTTTCAGCTGGTTGATGGGACCTCATGACTTGGCAATGGATTATTTCCCACATTAGGAGAAAACCTACCAAAATCCAACCGTTTAGCATCATTTAGGCTTTGCATCTTACGCTTCAGAACCTGGCAATTTTCTGTTGAATGACCAATGAATCCTGCATGGTAGTCGCATTTGGAATTTGCATCATACCATTTAAGATACGGTGGTTCTTGAGGTTTCAGAGGGTAAGGAACCACTAGAGAATTCTGGATTAGTTGAGGCAGCAGCTCAGTGTAAGTCATTGGATTGGGATCAAACTGGACAGGGTTTTTTTTCCTTCTTTTGGCTTTGGTTAGGGTTCTGGCTTATGGCTTGTGTTTGGACCGTGTATGATATTGGTGGTCGAACTTGTATAGGATGGTTGTAAGTTGGAGGGTAGGGTCTTTGATAAGTTGTGGCAATGTAAGGGTATGGTGTATAGGGAATATATGGTGGTGGTTGGAAACTGGTTGGTCCGTAAGATGCCATTTGAGGAGTGTATTGGCCTTGACTAAAAGCCACATTGTGCGTCTCTCCTGTCTTCTTCTTTCCAACAGAAGCATTGACAAACTTATGCGATATCCTTCCCCTGCGCATGCCACCCTTGATTCTTTCCCCTATGACGACAACATCGAGAAATTGGGCAGTCGCACTGCCAATCATCTTGTCATAAAAAGGATCTTGGAGTGTATCTACAAACATGTTGACCAATTCCTTTTCAGATAATGGCGATTGTACTTGAGCAGCTAACTCCCGCCATCGTTGAGCGTATTTCTAGAAGGTCTCATCTCCTTTCTTAGCCATGTTCTGGAGCTGAGTTCGATCAGGAGCCATTTCCAGGTTGTACTTGTACTGTTTCAGGAAGGCGTCAGCCAGATCCCTCCATGAACGAATATGTGTCCGCTCCAGCTGGATATACCAATTTGCAGCTGCCCCAGTTAAGCTATATTGAAAGAAATGGATAAGCAGCTTATCATCGTGAGTGCAGGCGAACATCCTCCTGCAGTACATGGTCAAGTGGTTCTTTGGGCAGCTAGTTCCTTGATATTTCTCGAATTCAGGAACCTTGAATTTGGGGGAATGACCACGTCTAGGACCAAACATAGGTCAGATGTGTCTCTGGCATCGTATGCACTTCCCTCGATTGCCCGAATTCTTCCTTCCAAGATTTTACTTCCCTCGATTGCCCGAATTCTTCCTCCCAAGATTTTCCATTTATCAGCATTTCCATCAAAAGTGTGGCCTGGGTATTCTCCTGGCATACGGTGAGGATGGGAAGGTGATATGTATATAGGGTGAGGCCCTTGAATGAACATAGAGTTCGTCCCCCAAAGAGCTATTTGGTAGGCTTGGAAAGGTTGTTGTGCGGTAGTGTTTGGGGGTGATGTGAGGGATTTATGTGGGGTTTAAAGGTTGGTTTTGTGTTTGGGTTTGTGTTTGCCTGAATGGGGGTGCACACTAATGAGGGACTCCATGGTGAAACCATTCAGTTAGTGAAGGCATGGTTGATGGTGAAGAGTTTTGTGGACTGTAGCCAGGAGGATATGATAGGTCAGCTGATTCTTCTGGAAGGGATCCCATCCTATCCTTCTGCTTTGACAACTAGATGGCCTCCATTAATTTGGCCATTTGATCTTTCATAGTTTTGACCTCATTTCTCATCTCCTCGTTTTGTCTTTCTAACTCATTCATGATTCTTGATCGGGAATGAGTTCTATAAGGATGTCGAGGAAATTTTCTTTTTTCAATTTTTCTGTTAAAGTTAAAAATTAATTTTTTGAGAAACAGTTTGAATGTAAAAGTTATGAATGATAAATGTTTGTGCTTCAACGAGTATGAAAATTAAAAGGTATGGAATGATTTTTGAAATCTCCTTTTTTCAATGATAAATTTATTTCATGAATGAATGAATGCTAAGTATAAATAATTTTAGAGATTCGAGGGTTTCGAAAATAATTGAGTGTTGCTTTACTTATTTGCCCTTGACTTTTAGCAATTTTATGTTTTAATCAATTTTGGTATTTTATTTTGCTAGAAAAACCTTTGGTTTTGTTTGAAAATCTTTTTAGTTTTGCTAAAATTTTCTAAAAACATTCTTTAGATTTTCTTTCGAATTTTCTTTTTCTCTCTTTCGAATCCTTTTATTTTTCTATATTTTCAAGATTATTTTTTTCCCTAAAATTTTATCTTTCCATTTTCTATTTTTTATTTTTCTTGATTTTTTTATTTGATTTTTTCTTTTTTATTTTTATCTATATATATTTTGTTTTTTCTTTCTTTTTCCCTCTTGATTTTTTTTTATCTCCCCAACTTCCGAGTATTATCTCCTCTTTGTCATCTAGATGATTCTGTTCAAACAAATGCTTATGCATGGCATATGAACCTTATATTACGAAAGGGGTGTGTGCCCTCCTTGCCTCCTATGTGGGTGACCTGTCCTAAGGATCTATAGTCTTTAATGCATGAACCTCTCAAAGGTGGTCAAGTAATCTGAGGTATAAGAGGTTACTAGAGCCAAGTTCTAGTTCATAATGTTTGCTACAATAGTAGAAGAAGCTACCAGTTGTAGGGCACATGAATAGGACGCACTCTAGCCAGGATTTTCGTGATAGTCAAATAGGACGTAAGCCCCAGAGTGACACCACTAGATCCCTCTAATCCTAGGCTGCACTCAGACCCAGGTATACGGCCCCACTCATGAGATGAAATGTATTAATGTAATGTGTGGAGGGCACACAAATATTTAGGATACCTGCAATTGGGGAAATCGCACAGATATGTATATGGCAATTTATTGTTCATCTATCCTAGGGTTGTACAATGAATAAACAAACAAATAAACAGATAGATAAACAAACAAATAAATCGTGCACATAAATAGGAAAGGGATAAATACAATGCACACTCAATGAAATGGGCTTGACTCTCTAAAAGTCCTCAATGGAGTCGCCATCTGTCGTAACCGTAATTACAAAGAGATGACGGACTCGCTAAAAATTTAAAAAAGATAATTTAATTGATTAGTGGAGCTGCCACCAAATTTTTATTTAAGGAAAATTATTTGGAAAAAACCCTAACTTGAGGAAGAAATTTTAGGTTCGGGAGTCGGTTACATATAGGGAAGGTGTTAGGCACCCTACTCCCCCGTTCCAAAGAACGGTACACTTAAACTGAGTGTGTGATTTTTTTGAAAATTGTTTGATCCCTTAAATAGAATAAAAATAAATAGGTTTGTATGAAAATAGCCTGCCAAGACTTGATCCTGCTCCTACGTATTCTCTGGCGCAATGGGAAATTCAAGGCTACATAGTTCTGGTTTCAAGGACTTGATCCTTAAGAAAGTTTTATATGGAACGGGAAAAAGCGCTTTAGGTTTTTGGATTGTTTTTATTTGGAAGAAGGATTGAAAAAGTGAGATCTTCGATCCGCGTGCAGAGAGTCGAAGGCAAGCGAGGGTTTCACTACGACTCATATGATTCTCCGAACATTGAAAGGCAGGGTATGCTGCACTTTCAACTTTAGAGTTATTGTGTGAGATCTTTAATCGTTTAAAGATTTGAAAATTATTTTGAAAAGGTAATTTGGAAGGGAGATTGAGAAAGGGAGATCTTTGATCCATATGCACAGAGTCGAAGGCAAGTGACAGTTGAACTGCGACTCATATGATTCTCTAAACATCGAAAGACAGGGTATGCTGCACTTTCAACTTCAGAGTTCATTGCGTGAGATCTCGGATCTTTTAAAGCTTTGAAAATTATTTTGAAAAAGGTAATTTGGAAGGGAGATTGAGAAAGGGAGATCTTTGATCCACGTGCACAGAGTCAAAGGCAAGCGAGGGTTGCATTGCGACTCATATGATTATCCGAACATTGAAAGACATGGTATGTTGCACTTTTAACTTCGGAGTTCATTGCATGAGATCTCGGATCTTTAAAAGCTTTGAAAATTATTTTGAAAAAGGTAATTTGGAAGGGAGATTGAGAAAGGGAGATCTTCAATCCAAGTACAGAGAGTCGAAGGCAAGCGAGGGTTGCATTGCGACTCATATGATTCTCCGACCATTGAAAGATAGGGTATGCTACACTTTCAACTTCGAAGCTCATTGCGTGAGATCTAGAATTTCTTTTTCTTTTTATTTCTTTTTCTTTTATTTTTTTTTTCTTGATCGATTTTCAGCCAAAAATGGTTTATTTTAGGTTTTAAATTTACCCACGGACAGAATTCAGTGTTTACAGTTTTCTTTATTGATATTAGTCTAAGAAGATTTGAGTTTATTCTTTGATGATAAAACACCAAGTTCTTGAGTAATTTAAATAGTTTCAAGCTTTAATTGAGAGCCAATCAGGCTAAACTATCAAATGCATTTGAACTGACAATGGTGATGAGTATTGTGGATCCTATGGATGGCTATTGCAAGTAATAAGGTATTAGACATGAGAAGACTCCGTAGCTGAATGGTTTAGTCGAGAGGATGAACAGGACTTTGATTGAAAGTGTTCGATGTATGTTTTTTGAAGCAAAATTTCTTAAATATTTTTAGGGTGAGGTATTGTACACGGAAGTGCATTCACAAATTTTCATAATGAACTCTTGAAGCTACAAATAATCTCTAGAAGGAAACTAAGCAGGATTAGAAACTAAGAACAGAGAAATTAGAAAGTTTGATGCAAATGATGAATATTCCCTTGTACTTGGCCAACCCAAATAATGTGTAAGAGAAATATAAAACAAGAGTTAAAATAAATTTAAAGGGAATATAAACAATAAGAATGATCAAAAGTAATGAGAAAAACTTAAAAATAATAGAGGGACGAAAATGCCCACAAAATACTCTAAAAATTCCCAAAATGCCCCTAGAAAGCTCTACTTTCTACACAAGGCTAATCAATTCCCAAAAAAATATCAAATGATCTTAGATTAACTTGGGAAAAAACCAAAAAGTGTTAAAATTTTTGGAGGAACAATTTGGGATCTTCTCGGGTAATGTTGAGAAAAATTGCAATGATACCCCTAGAAGCCTAAGAGGGCAAGAAAGTGTGAGGAAGAAGCCAAAAGTGGACCCCACATGGTGTGCACGAAAATTCCATGTGGAAAACTTGGTGATAAGTCATCTTATGAAGTTAATCCAAGAAAACTTACTAAAAACAAAAATAATAAATGCAAAGATTATTTTAACCATGGTTAAGGTTAGTTAACCTTGATTAATTAAAATTAACCATGCTTAAGACAAGATAAACTTGAATAGTGACAAACTTAGTCTCATTAACACAAAACTTATTCTTAAGGGATAATTTCTCATATTTTGAATTATTTTGGAAAATGGATATTCCGTGCAAAATTACAAAAGTACCCTTAAGAGAAAAACTTCCTACTTTGGCCTTGCTCTGTTGAATTCACTATGCTTCTTGAAAGGCCTCATTTGTCTCAGATTTCACTCCCTAAACACATAGAAAATATCTCCAAACTCTCTCCAAGTTAAACCTAATCCAAAACTAACCTTTCACCTTAAACTTAAGTTTCCATCTTTGAGATTTAAGCTAAAATCAACCTCTAAACACTAAGCCCTACCAATTTCACTAAGAATATCTGTAGACCATCAAGGGAAGACAAAGTTCAATGACCACATCCCCACCATGACCCGAAACCAAGTCTCCATCAAGTAGGACTTTTATACTTTGTCTTTAACCATTAAATCTTACTTTTTATGGTTGGTTTTTTATCTTTTGTGGATCCTTTCTCTAAGACCCATAGATCTATTTTTTGTTCGGACTCATGATTGTAAACACTCAATTATGTCTGAGGCCTCCAATTATTAAAACTAATCAAGAAACTAAAACTAATTTAAAGAATAGATAAATAGATAGAAACAGAAAGCAAAAATAAAAAAATAAAAAAAATATAATAAACAAAAAGCAAAAAATACAAAGCAAAATTAAAAGGAAGAGCAACAAATTAAAAATAAATAGAAAAAATAAAAAGGAAAAGTGAAAGAAAGAAAAAGAAATAAAAAATAGTAAAAATAAAAAACAAATAATAAAATTAAATATAAATTAAGACAAAGAATAATAAAACTGAAAAAATAATAAAAAAAATATAGAGAAAACTAGAAAAATTAATAAGAACAAAAAAGGGGGGGAAAAGAATAAAAACCAAAATATAAATAAAAGGTAAAAATTAAATTAAATGAAAAAAAACAGAATTAAAAAAAAGAGAAAAATAAAAATAATGAAGAAAAGGATAAATAAGTAGTAAAAAAAAGTAAAAAACGAAAAAAAAAATGAAAAAGAAAGTAGCAAAATCAAAAGTAATAATAATAAATAAATAAATAAAATAATGAAAATAAGGATAATAATGAAAATTAAAAAAGAAATGAAAAATCAAATACAAGAAAAATGATAAAAATAGATACAATTTGAAAAATCAAAAGGGACGGAAGAGATTTTTTTGAGATCAAGGGGGTGGCCTTTGGGGCTCCTGAAAAAGGTTTGGCTTTTGCCAAGAGGGGGGTTAGCCTTTGGCCCCTGGAAAGAGCTTGGCTCTTGCCAAGAGGGAGGGGCTAAGAGAATGTAAAGAAAAGGGGTGAATTTGGGAAGAAAAGGGTTCGGTTACCAAAAGAGGGGAAACGAACAAGGAAAGAAAAAAACCCATAGATGTGAGCACAAGATTCCCGGGAGGTGCACATACATTGTTAGTCCAATATCAGAAAGGTTCAAGAAAATCTCCCTTAAAAAAGGTGACATGGAGGATTGAAGAAAAAATCGGGACGAGCAGGGAAGAGCACTCTGGCACCCATCGTTGACATCGAGCCATCAAGCAAAAGATTGCTGAGATCAATTTGTAGCTATTCTCGACGATCACTTGGAACTTGCCCTAACCAGGTTAGCATTGTCTTTTACGAACTTAAACCAGCATAATTTTAGTGTGTTGTTCTATATGTTTGATAAATGTGAAGCATGAGAAATTCTGAGCACGATGTTCAAGTTAGATTAGAATCTGTAAGATGAATTTCCTGTGAGTACACATGGAACTCCATTTGCGATGAATATGCATCATCCATCTGTCACTCTATAATTGTTTTGGAGCCGCAAGGAATCTTACTGTAAACACCCACTTATGTCCGAGGTCACATTTTAAAATTAATTGATCAAGAAACTAATACTAATTTAAATAACAAAATAAATAAAATAATAAATAAATGAAAAAACAGATTTTTCAAAACCAAAATAAAATAAAAAAACTAAAAAGAAATTTAAAATTCAAAAAAAAGGAAAAATAGAAGTTCTAAAGAAAAATTAAAATCAAAATTAAGGAAACAAAACTTGAAATTAAAAATAAATAATTAACAAAAAATAATTGAAAAAAAAAAGAAGAAAAGGGCAGATTAATGAAAAATGAAAAAATAAAATAAAAACAGAAATAGTTAAAACAAAAACAGAATTAGTTAAATTTAAAACAGAAAAAGCGAGCGAAAAAAAAAGAAAAAGAAAAAATAATAATAAAAAATAAAAACAAAACAAAAAGAAAGGGGCATGCATGCACGTAGAAGGAAAAAGGCTTAAGGCTGGTAGATAGGAGTGGAGAGGGACCTCTGGATCAAAAAAAAAAAAGAGAAGGAGGAGGGGAAAAGATTCCGGTTTTTAGCTCTCTACTCGGGCTCGGAGGAAAAAAATCAAGAACGACCAGAGACAAAAGTCAAGGAGCAAGAAGAAAGTTATTCCCTGAGTCTCGCCTAGAAGCTCTTCTCCAAAACATTCTCAAGGGGGTTCCTTCGCTTGGAGGCAATTTACCAATTCCAGAAGCTCTCAACCTACCAAGCCAAAAAGGAAGAGGTATAAGCACGCCACCAATCCCATTCCAGGTTAGTCACATTATTTATGATTGATCTTGAATCAAGAACCTCGGGTGAATCATAATCAAGCCTGACTGCATTTATGTGATAATAAAGCAAGCTTGGTTCTTAATATAATTGGAAATTGGTTGAGACTTGATCTTGTCCTCACCATAGGCTTCCTAAAAATCTGCTGTAAATAAATTAGATAGGCATCTAGTCTTGCGGATTCATGATACTTAGGAGTCGAGTTCAACAGAGAATCATAGAAATTCTCTACCCTCTCCCTTGACTCGTACAATCCCTATAAACTCATGGGCCCAGGGGGTGCTTGATCTGGTTTGGTTGGGTACACATTGGAACTAAAGGTGATTGCTATTGGTTGAGTTGTCACTGCACTACTCATAAGGTTGCAATTGAAGAAAGTAATTCGAAGGTTCATGATAGGAAATGATGATCGAGGAGTAAAGAGGTTGACTTCGTCAGGGGGGAGCCCCCACTCAACCTCATACTTTGTTTTCAGTTGCATACCCCTCCAGGACAAGATCCTAACAGAGTGATGAGGCCAGTGTGTCCCACGAAGAGGCCTGGTCACACCCACATTGTCATAGAGTCCCAATTTTTGTGACTCTAAGCAAGAACAGTGATGTTATCATTACCGATTCGTAAGCATAAGTTTAAGGCTGATAATGCGGGATGCTAGAAGCCCCAATCAACGAAGTGGTCCAGTGGGTGAGTAAACTCCAACATACCTCATATTTTAGGTTCGACTCTTGGAGCAACAATCTTCATCTCAAGGTTATCTCACAAGCATATGTTGTGTGGCATGCAGCACATTACCCTCAAAAGAGCTTCCTAGCACAGTGCCATCCATACTCTCCTTCTCCCTATTCGTATTGTTGCAATTAGAACCCATTCGATTTGCATGCATAATGCCCAGGGTCTCTAGTAATCCTAACCCCCTATACCTGGCAAAGTATGTTGATGGAAGAGTTTCATATCGATGAGCGTTCCATGTTAGTTTAGCCACGGGCACCCACAGCCCTTGCAACCCGCTTGAGCAAGTGCAACACATACTTCATGTTGTGACTCATACAAAATGCAATTAAGCTGATGTTTGCCTAAGGCCCATGACGAGATAATGGCCACGATGCAACTAATATAACAGAAAAAGACCCATGCAGTTTACATGCAGGGTACGAGCACGCTACCATAAGAATAGGTTTTAAAAAATTTTCAAACGTAGAATGCTCATCCAAAAGCGTTAGCCCAATGGCGTGAACGCTGCTAGACCACCCCTTGGACATGAGATCAAACCTGGGGGGGCTAATTTTCCCCATTTTAAGACAACCCCCTACCATGCACGCCACGTGTCCAAGGCCATTAATTTCTTAATTTTCCATTCTGCCCATGGTCATTCTCTCTAATTCTATTCTCGCAAATTTCCCAATCAGTCCTTGACCTTTTCTACAAATACCAAACATGCCCTTACATGGTGAAATTACCAATCAGCCCCCTAATCTTTCAATTAATTCCAAACGAGTCCCAAATTTCATAATACCCAAACTAACCCCAACAATTCCAAAATTTCCATAATTCATAAAAACACAATAATTATTAAATTTTTTCATAAAAAATTCTAAAAATCCAGAAAATTAATAAAAAATTTCAAAAATACAGAAATTAATAAAAAATTCAAAAATACAGAAAATTAATAAAAATTCAAAAATTACAGAAAATTAATAAAAAAATCCAAAATTACAGAAAATTAAGAAAAAAATCAAAAATTACAGAAAATTAATAAAAAATTCAAAAATACAGAAAATTAATAAAAAATCCAAAAATACAGAAAATTAATAAAAAATCAAAAATATACAGAAAATTAATAAAAAATTCAAGATTACAGAAAATAAATTAAAAATTACAGAAAACTAATAAAAAATTCAAAAATACAGAAAATTAATAAAAAATTCAAATATACAGAAAATTAATAAAAAATTCAAAAATTACAGAAAATTAATAAAAAATACAGAAAATTGATAAAAAATTCAAAAATTACAGAAAATTAATAAAAAATTCAAAAATACAGAAAATTAATAAAAAATTTAAAAATACAGAAAATTAATAAAAAATTCAAAAATTCAGAAAATTAATAAAAAATTTTCAAAAATCCAGAAATTAATAAAAATTTCAAAAATTCCAGAAATTAAAAAGAAAAATTCTTCAAAATTCCTAAATAATTCATGAATTCAAGATTATCAAGTATTTTCATAAAATGTCTTAATCAATAAATTCCCTCCTAAATTTCTAATAATTATTTGTGTCTTGTCTTTTTCATTCATCGTTATTCAAAAATAAAAATCTTGTTTTGTGATTCTTAATCTCACGCGACAAACTCTAAGCACGAACTGGTAGCTTTTTCTGTTGTTCGTTGTTTAGAGATTCGTATGGGTCCAAGTGCAGCCGTAGTTGTCTTGGGTCTTGTGCATATGTGGATTAAGGTTGCCTTCCCTTTTTACAAAATAAAAACCTTGCTCATTCTTATTCCACGATTATCAAAATAAAAAATCTTGTTTTGCGATTCTTAATCTCACATGACGAGCTCTAAGCAGGAACTGGTAGCTTTTTCTGCTATTCGTTGTTTAGAGATTCGTATGGGTCCAAGTGCAGCCGTAGTTGTCTTGGGCCCTGTGCATATGTGGATGAGGATCGGCCTCCTAAAAATAGTTTTCAAAAACAGTCAAGCTATTTTTTGTTTTCCAAGTAGCTTCGAAGGTCAAGCCTTTGAGCACATTTCAAACACTCTTTCAAACACTTTCGAAAGTCAAGCTTTCAAAACATAACCAAAACTACGTAAGCCTTGAGTTTCCCATTGCACCGGGGAATACGTAGGAGCAGGATCAAGTCCTGTCAGGCTAACCTCCATCAAGCTATTTATTTTCACGTTAACTAAGGGATCAAACAATTTTCAGAAATCACACACTCGGTTTAAGGGTACCGTTCTTCGGAACGGGCGAGTGGGGTGCCTAACACCTTCCCCACTCGTAACCGACTCCCGAACTTAGAATCTCATCTTCAAGTTAGGGTTTTTCCAAATCTTTTTCCCTTAAATAAAAATTTGGTGGCGACTCCACACATAACCAATAAAATCCATTTTCAAAATTTTAGCGAGTTCGTCATCTCGTCAGAATTACGGTTGCGACACTTACGAACGGGGTCATGAGCTAGTTGAATCAAAGAAAAGATCAAGATATGGAGAGTGCGAGGCAAAACCGATCTTATAGTATGCATATGCTCTGGCTATCTTGAGAAAAGGTATGTTGCTGTTTCTTCCCACCTTGTCAAGAATCCATGAATTCTGTCTCTCGGAGTACTCTCCATCAGTTATTGGAAGAGCAATGTTTGAGGAGAGTGGAAGAAGAGTCACGTCAATCGATGGTATACCCAGCCATGCCTAAAGCCATGTTGTACGTAAAAAATGTTTTATTGATGCGAACCACTATTTGAGTAAGGATCCGGTGGCGCCATGTGACCATACGAAGAGATTGCACCACCGTTGGAGTCAGTAAAGAGAGTTTTACAGGTTCAGACATAGACTGTTGGGGTTGAGTCAAAGGCAGAAAAGGAACCCCACATGGAGACAGTGAGCATGGTCTAAATCGGGTACGAAAAATCAAGCAATCATACCACAAACTTTGCCATCACAAGGACCTTAGATCATGAAAGGAAACTCTCTTATGGTGTGTGATCCCTCGCATTCAATCGGCCTCCATGTTCTCTATGCACTCCAACTATCCCTCAAGGTGCATGGCAAGGAGGTTTGAGTAATAGATGAAGGTCTCATGATTCCAGGCGATTGCATAGTAGAATCCCACACTGATTGAGGCGTCGGAATTAGTGGATACTCGGTCCGAGGCTTGTTGAGGCTACCCATGGTTGAAGGTGGCCAAGCTTCAGAGTAGTTATGCTCATCTTATTCCATACATTCCAGCGATGGCTATATGTGTCCAAGGATAGGAGTAATCGGAGGTGTCACCTACCTCATTATTTATCAGTGGGCGATCTTTCAAGTCAGTAAACCATGCTCAAGAGTGTTAACTACTGACAATGCGTACCCCTCTTCTCGACAAGCACCCTACACATGTATGGTCCCCCATGAAGATCCGCCTCACATGCACTCAAATGACCATACGCTTGAGCGAACAACTTTGCACTTTAGGAAGATCGACAATGCTGAAGGAGAAGTTAGCAAATAAACGTGGGACCAAATGCATTCATAAGCAGGACCCTGGTAGGTGAGGGTGTGCAATTAGGGTTCTCAAATATCATGCAAAAAGCATGCACGTTGGCTTTCCAAGGTGATGCTTTATCACTGGAAGTCAAGTGATAGACTCAACATAGGCTTCTCATCACGACACTTTGACGAACGCTCGTCTGGCGTCAGCCTTGCATGCAAAATGACATGTACGTCCAGGATAGTATTGATATTAATCAACATCAACAATACATCACAAGGCCTGACCTTGGTCTAGCTGGTTGGAACGCACGAAAGGGGTTGGGTTCGAGTCCCACAAATGGCAGTTTTTGAAAATTCATCCTAATGCCCACCCACACCTACATGTATGATTAAGGGCATGTGATATCATAAAAATCAAGTGGCTCAAGTGGTTGAGTCTTTCCTCCACATCCACAAGATACCAAGTTCAAACCCCAAGCACAACTATTTTCAATTTAGCCAAAGAATGTACTTTCCATTAATTACAACCAGGCCCTCACATTTCCTGTAATTGTAATTATGCCCCTACACTTTCCAAAATCACAATTCGACCCCTAAACTTCCCAAAACATAAATTAAATTCTTTTCTCCCAAAATTCAAATAAAGTCTCTTTTCTTCAAAATTCAAACTAAATTCTCTTTTTAGCTCTTTTCTTCCAATAAAATCAAATCAAATTCAAGTTTAATCCTCTTTCTCTCAAATTTCCAAATCAACTTCAAATGCCTTTCCTCAAAATTATCAAGTTCGAATCAAGCTCATTCTTGATCAAGTCAAGTTTCATTTCCCAAAACTCAAAATCAAATTCACTTCAAAACAAACTCCTTTTTCAAATCAAGTCATTTCTTTTCTTATCTTTATTATATTCAAATTAAAATTATTTTCAAATGTTTTAGGATCTTTGGTCTCACACGACGGGTCTAAACGGGGAACTAGCGGTTCACCTGTTGTTCGACGTTTAGTAGTTCCTATGGGCCCCCGTGCTGCTTTAGCCGCCTCGGACCTTGTGCATGAGTGGACTAAGGGCCCTTTTCAAAAATAAAGTTCTTTTTTCAAATATTTTGGGATCTTCGATCTCACGCAACAGGCTCTAAACGGGGAACTGGCGGTTCACCTGCTGTTCGATGTTTAGTAGCTCATATGGGTCCCCGTGCTGCCTTAGCCGCCTCGGACCTTGTGCATGAGTGGACTAAGGGTCCTTTTCAAAAATAGAGTTCTTTTTCAAATATTTTGGGATCTTCAGTCTCACGCAATAAACTCTAAACGGGGAACTGACGGTTCACCTGCTGTTCGATGTTTAGTAGTTCGTATGGGCCCCCTGCTGCCTTAGCCGCTTCGGACCTTGTGCATGAGTGGACTAAAGGTCCTTTCAAAAAATAAAAATCTTTTCAAAATATCATATTCCCTTTAAACACCTCTGAAGGTCAAGCCTTCACAAACCAGAACTACGTAAGCCTTGAGTTTCCCATTGCACCAGGGAATACGTAGGAGCAAGATCAAGTCCTGTCAGGCTATCTTCCATCAATCTATTTATTTTCACGCTAATTAAAGGGATCAAACAGTTTTCTAAAATCACACATTCAGTTTAAGGGTACCGTTCTTCGGAACGGGCGAGTAGGGTGCCTAACACCTTCCCCACTCGTAACCGACTCTCGAACCTAAATCTCTTCCTTAAGATAGGGTTTTTTCCAAATGTTTTTCCCTTAACTAAAAATTTGGTGGCGACTCCACATCATCAATAAATTTCATTTTCAAAATTTTAGCGAGTTCGTCGTCTCGTCGGAATTACGGTTGCGACAATGATATCTCAAATATTCCTTTGAATGGTTCAAAATGAGCATCACCATTTTTTAGTTATTTTTGAAAGATAAAATAAAGTATGGATGGATTAAAGTGCTTCTAGGAACCTTAGAAGCAATTTAATAGGTGAAAATTCTGTAAAAATATATTTTAATGCTTTAGGCAGTTTTGAGAGGTCATGATGAAAATTTTTGAAGTGTTCATGATAGGATATGGATGGATCTTAGAGTAGATCTTGTGGATCTACACTTAGTTTTTTTTTTTTGGAAAAAGTGCTATCTTGAATATTTTTGAGCTTAAGGCTTGAAAGTTGTTGATTTTCTTACTATGGTGGACTTGTGTGATAATATGTCCAAATCTAGATCCCTGGACTAAAATATTAAAAAGTATAATAAAAATTAATTCATAAGTCCCAAAATCTTGCTTTAAGCATAGATCTATAAACTACTAAGTAAAAGTTAAAATTTTGGAACCAAAAATGGAACAAGCTCCATAAAACACCTATAACTTTTCTTTGACCATGACCCAAGCTAAGTAGTTTGGACAAGCCTTGTATGGATCAGGTGCTACAAGTGCACAAAATCATGGAACCAAGGTTGTATGAGAAGAAATTTTGAATAGGTGACCATGGAAAACCTAAAGGAAGCATTCAACCATATGGATTAAGTTAAGGATAAAATTTCTTAAAATTTCTAAAGTGATACAAACCATATGACTAAGTCCTAAATGATGTGAAACAACTTTTAAGAGAAGAGAATTGACATAAAATATCCTACAACCCACTAGGTGTGCCTTCGATCACCTTAGCTTAGTTAAAGGAAAATGAACTTAAAATTTGGTTAATGATGCATTAAGAACTTTCATTAGGTAAATGGGAAGATTTAAAGATGTAATAAAGATATGAAAGTGACTAGGTCCACAGTAGCCAAAATTGATTAAATCAAGTGAAATCGGAAATTAACACTTATGCTAGATTTTAAGAGTGCATAAGTTGATAATTAAAAATGAACCATGGAGATGTGAGGAGGAAAGGGACATTTGACCATGACACTTAGGAATATAAGGGAAGCCTTAAAAATTAACTAAACATGGTAAAATTTTTGACCTAAACTCCAACTAGAAGGATTCATCAACTTGGGTTATACAAAGATGAAATTTGATGCCGTACACACTGGGAGTGACATTTAGCCACATTAGGGTTAATTAGTCAAGAAGGAGTTTTTAATTCTTAACTATGGTTAATTAAGCATCCTTGGCATATAAGTATAAGGAATTAAAAGTGTAAGGAAGATTTATAATGGTTAAGGGATCCATTCGACCATGTTAGCTAAGTTAGTGAAAGCAAGTTAAGATTTCACTATGACTTAAGATTAAACCTAGGTATGCATAAATAGAGTAATTAGGAATGAACCATGAGGTTGGAAGGCTACATTAGACCATTTATCCTATTAAGAGATGTTCGATAGGACTTTCATGTCTTTGGATCAAGGTATGTGGATGGAATGTTTCCATCACTAAGCCAAGGTATGTGGATCAAGAAGTAAAAGTGTCATATCCATAATGTAAATTTCAATAAATAGTTGGATGAAAGTATCCTAGTTATTATTACGTAGTGGTAAACTAGTTCATGCACCAAAATACGTAGAAAATATGTATGAAATATGGTATGTACATTATGATGTGTAATAAAGTGTATATAAAGGCCTTAGTGCCTAAAACTGTTATGTTCGTGTAAAAAGGACTGTTTAATTATATAAAGCTTGTATATGTATGAATGGTTTGTGTTTAATTTGTTTCACTCTTGATGAGAGAAAAAGGAGGCAAAGGGAGTGATTCGTAATGATAATAATCTGCATACACACAAGAATGTCTAGTAATTTTGTTTATTGATACAAACACTATGTCGATAAGGCTCACATTTTATATCAAAACAATTGTTTTAAAAAAATTTATTGTATTTCTCTAATAAGTATTTTTTAAATATTCCATATCATGAGATACCAAACTAATAATGAAATCAAATGAATGACTTAAGCGTAAAATTGGTATTCATTTTTAGGATGTTATATCCTATGCTTCTATTGTGGTTAGTTTGATTTATGGAATGGTCTACTCAAGGCTAGATATAGCACATGTTGTTGGTATAATTAGTAGATTTCTATCAAATCCAGGTACAGAGCATTGGAATGCTATGAAATGGATATTGAGGTATCTTCGTGGTATTACTAATTTGAGGCTTTGCTTTGAAGGAGTTAATTATACTCTTGTGGGGTATACAGATTTAGATATGGTTGTAGATGTTGATTCTAAAAAGTCTATTTTAGGCTACCTGATTAAGTTTGGAGGGGGAGTTATGGCTTTGTGGTTTAAATTGCAAAGGTGGGTAAAGTTCATACTGATGTATTGGATGTTAGGTTGTTAGAATTGATTAAATTTCATACTAATTATAATCATGCTGATATGATGATTAAAACATTACCAATATAAAAGTTTCAAGCTTGTTGTGAGATCTCCAGAATGATGGTCATCTCCATATAGTTATGAGGGGAAGATTTGTTAGGTATTAGGCTCACTTTCTATGTGGAGATAAGCCCAGATATGGTATCCCACTTTATGTTCCATTTATTTAAATGGAGAAGAGTTAAAGAACGGGGAGTGATAGAGAGAAAAGTAAGTTATCTTGAGAGAGAGGAAAAGATAAAGCCACTATTTAATTTGAGGTATTTTCATCTTCTTGGTTCTCCTTTATAGGCATTGTTCCTTCTTTAATTGGTTTAATGTACGAGCAATTTTTGCACCGGGCTTGAACTCTCCGCACTCTGAATTTGATCATGGTAGAAGTATTTCTTTGGTTTGGATGATCTGTGGTGTTTTTGCTATTCAATTAAGGATTTTTCCACGTTAATAATCTTGGTGTTTATTATTTATCTGTACTCTTGTAGTTGCTGCTCTATATTTGTTATTACTCCTCAAGGTTCTCGAAAGTTTGAGAGAGTTTATTCCTGCTGTGTTTATCATACGTTATTTGTACCTTGCCATTACATTACTATATCCTCATTACAATATCTATTTACTAATTCATAAAATATATAATAACATGTGAACAATAGAGATCAAGACAACATCTTGAAAATGTTAAAAATAGTTGTAAACTAGCATGTACTTTTTTATGGATAAATATAAAGATCAAAATTGAAGTTTATTTGTAATATTAATATATTAAACTTAACTAATAAATTTCGGATCACAATTGCTCAACCATGTTTCCTATAATTTCTTGTCTAAAGGGAAAATAATTGAAAAAACTTATGCTACAGCCAAATCATATTTATATGTAAAACAATTAAATGAAAAAAATGGGTAGCTGCTAAAAGACCCCCTATTAGTTACGGTTAAAAAAATATAATGATTGAAAATAAAAGTCGTTATATTTATAAATTTATTTATGTTAATTCTTAAACTATTAACAATAAAGGTGTTTAAAAATTTGTTGAATATTTGAATGTTTAAAATTAAATAATATAATGGTTAAAATGAATGTGATGATACTAAAAATTATGAAGAAAAAGATTAAAACATTTTAAACTCATTATAATTATTTACTATTTTTAAAATTTTAATTTTAAAATTTAAAATAGATTATTTAAACATACTCGGAGTATCCTTTAAGAAGATAATAATTTAGAAGAAGAAAATCTAATCGAATGAATATGTGAGGAGGTTTATCTACGTGCTATATATTATTTTTGGTGCTGCTTCTGTTGATATATTGTTGTAATCGTAATTACAATGAAATGATAGACTCGCTAAAAATTTAGAAAAGAATTTTATTTGATTGTGGAGTCGCCACCAAATTTTATTTTTTAAAGGGAAAATATTTAGAAAAACCCTAACTTGAGGAAGAGTTCTAGGTTCAAGAGTCGGTTACGAGTAGGGAAGGTATTAGGCACCCTACCCACCCATTCTGAAGAATGGTACCCTTAAATTGAGTGTGTGATTTTTGATATTTTTGAAAACTGTTTGATCCATTTAAATAGAATATAAATAAATAGGTTTGTAGAAAATAGCCTAACAGGACTTGATTCTTCTCCTACATATTCTCTGGTACAATGGGAAATTCAAGGCTACGTAGTTCTGGTTTTGAGGACTTGATCTTCAGAAGTAATTGAAAATGTATGGTTTATCTTGAATTGAGAAATGAGTTGAAATTTTCTTGAATATTTTTGAAAAAATCCTTAGTCCATATATGCACAGGGTCTGAGGCAAACGAGGGCTGCACTGGAATCCATATGATTTCTAAATACTGAACAGTAGGGTATGCTACCAGTTCGTATCTAGAACTCATCGCGTGAGACTAAGTGTTCGAAAATATATTTTTTGAAATTTTATTTTGAGGATGATAGGAAAATAATATTTAGATGATTTCCCAGATCCACACATGCATAGAGCCTGAGGCAAACGAGGGCTACACTGAGGCTTATATGATTTCTAAATGTCAAACAGTAGGGTATGCTACCAGTTCGCACCTAGAACTTATTGCATGAAATCTAAGATTATTTTAAAAGTTTGGAGTCTGTTTTGAAAATTTTTTCCCAAATCTACATATGCATAGAGTCTGAGGCAAACGAGGGTTGCATTGAGACTCATATGATTTCTAAATATCGAACAATAGGGTATGCTACCAGTTCGTATTTAGAACTCGTTGCGTGAAATCTAGAATTATTAAAAATGATAGAAATGCCATTATTAAGAAAACATATTTATTTTGAAGTAGGAATTTTAATAAGAGATTTAGTTTAACAATTAAAGGGGGAGGTTTTTAGAATGACCATTAAAATTATTTATTTTCAGGGAGAAGATTGCATAATTACAGATTTTTTTAAAAAAAAAATTGTTTAAGTGGCAAGATGATTGACTTATTGAGTAATATGAAAGTAGAATTATTCCTAAAATACGGTAACTGAGCTTAACTGGTGAATGCAACCCACCATGCCTTATACTTAACTCTGGAGTTTTAATTGTTTAGTCCATACTCAAGACAAGGCGAGCAGCCTTTGTGGTAGCCTTTATAGCATTGATCTTCACAATTACGGACTCTCAGAAAAAGCTAGCAAAGGAGTCAACAATTCCACCAGTGGATATTTCACTCCATATGAAGCTTCTTCACCGGAAGCAAGTGCATGCTCATGCCTTAGTTTATTCGTCGCATCAGTCACAAGAAATTCAAAATGATTACATAATTGTTTCAGTATAAACTCAAGAGATCTTGCATAGAAATTAATCAGATGCTGAGACTTTCCAACCATTATGCGTGTATGCTGCCTTAGGTACCAACTTCATGGTACGTGTTCATGCCACACAAAGACAGACCCTCATATTTAGTGATGTCTCATTTAGGTCCCAACGGTTAAAGCATCATGAACATTATTACCAAGTGTTGCCTCTTCCAATTTCCATATCATTTTAGACTTCTTTTCGACCGTTTGTCTTATTCTCAACAATAAAGTTGCCAACAAAAGTAGAAAAATGAATGTCGGCTCTAGGAATTTTGTATTGTTACCAAAAGATCAGATGAACAACTTACCAAACCCATGCTCAATGACCATGAAAGCCTTTGAAGCTCCAATTACAGGATCTAACTTTTGCCTAGGTTGCCCTTACGGGTTTTCAACCTAGCGGGCTTTCGATTGTGTGCCCTAACTTTTGCCTAGGTCTTCTTTGAGGATTGTCGACCTAGCAGACTTTTGATTTATCGTGCCCTAACTTTTGCCTAGGCCGCCCTTTGAGGGTTTTCGACCTAGCGGGCCTTCTGTTTGATTGCGCCCTAACTTTTGCCTAGGCCGTCTTCGGGTTTTCGACCTACCGGGCTTTTGTTTGATCGTGCCCTAACTTTTGCCTAGGTCGTCTTTGAGGATTGTTGACCTAGCGGGCTTTTGATTGATCGTGCCCTAACTTTTGCCTAGGCCGCCCTTTGAGGGTTTCTGACCTAGCAGGCCTTCTGTTTGATTGCGCCCTAACTTTTGCCTAGGTCGTCTTTGAGGGTTTTCGACCTAACGGGCTTTTGTTTGATCGTGCCCTAACTTTTGCCTAGGTCGTCTTTGAGGATTGTCAACCTAGTGGGCTTTCGTTTTAATGCTAGACAATCCTCCGTGGAATGACCGATGAATCCTGCATGGTAATCGCATCTGGCGTTTTCATCATACCATTTATGATATGGGGGCTCTTGAGGTTTCAGAGGATAAGGAGCGACCAACGAGTTTTGAATTAGCCAAGGTAGTAGCTCAGTGTAGGAGATTGGAATAGGGTCAAATTGGACAGACTTCTCCTTTTTCTGGCTTTGATTAGGATTCTGGCTCATGGCTTGTGTTTGGGCCGTATATGGTGTTAGTGGTCGGACTTGTGTCGGATAGTTGTAAGTAGGAGGGTATGGTGTTTGGTAGGTGGTGGCGATGTAAGGATATGGTATGTAGGGTGTGTATGGTGGTGGTTGGTAACCAATTGGACCATAAGGTGCCATCTGTGGCGTATAGTAGCCTTGACTAGAAGCCATGCTGCAGGTTTCGTCTGTCTTCTTCTTTCCTTATCCGATGGAAGCATTGACTGCCTTTTAGGGCTTTTGTGCGATCCTTCCACGGCGTATGCCGCCTTCGATCCTTTCTCCGATGATGACGATATCGGAGAAGCTAGAAGTTACACCGCCAATCATCTTGTCATAGAAAGGATGTTGGAGTGTGTCGACGAACATGCTAACCAGCTCCTTCTCAGATAGTGGAGGTTGTACTTGAGCAGCTAACTCCCTCCATCGTTGAGCATACTACTTGAAGGTCTCGTCTTCCTTCTTGACCATGTTCTGGAGTTGGGTTTGGTCTGGAGCCATCTCCATATTGTACTGGTACTTATTGAGGAAGGCATCAGCTAGGTCCCTCCATGAACGAATGTGGGTCCGCTCTAGTTGAATGTACCAAGTTGCAGCTGCCCCAGTTAAGCTGTCTTAAAAGAAATGGACAAGAAGCTTATCATCATGCATGCACGGAGACATCTTCCTGCAGTACATGGCCAAGTGGCTCTTTGGGAAGCTAGTTCCTTGATATTTTTCAAATTCAGGAACCTTGAAGTTTGGAAGGATGACCATATCTGGGACCAAGCACAGATCGGCTGCGTCCCTGGCTTCATAAGCACTCCCCTCAATTGCCTTGATCCTTTCCTCTAGACCCTTCCACTTTTCTGTATCCTCCTTAAAAGGATGGCTTGGGTATTCCTCTGGCATATGGTGAGGATGAGAAAATGGTATGTATATAGGGTGAGGCCTTGGGCGAACATAGGATTCGTTCCCCCAACAGTTGTTTGGTAAGCCTGTGAGATGGTGTTTGGAATGGTATAAGGGATTTCTATGGTGTTTAAAGGTAGGTTATGTATTTGGCCTTGTGTTTGGGTTTGTGTGTATGCATGCCCATGAGGATACTCATAATGAACTCCTCCAGTTGGCGGAGGCATGGTTAAGGGTGAAGGGTTTTGTGGAGTGAACCCAGGAGGATATGACGGGTCCGTTGGTTCTCCAGGAAGGGATTCCCTTGCCTCCTTTTGTTTAGATAATTGGATGGCTTCCATCAGCTTGGCCATCTGCTCCTTCAGAGTCTTGACCTCATTCCTCAACTCCTCATTTTGTCTCTCCAGCTCATCCATGATTCCTGATTGTGATCTGGTTCTATAAGGATGTCGAGGAATAGGGCCCCACTCATGAGATGAATATATGCATGATGTGTGGAGGGCACAGAAATTATTGGGGTACCTACAATGGGGGAAATTGCACAGATATGTATAGCGATATATTGTTTGTCTATCCTAGGGTTATGCAAAGAATAAACAAACAAGTAAATAAACAGATAGATAAACAAGCATGTAAATCGTGTGAATAAACAAGAAAGAAATCGTGCAAATAAACAAGAAAGGGATCAATATGCTACACTCAGTTTTAAATAGGCTTGACTCTCTAAAGTCCCCAATAGAGTCACCATCTGTCGCAATCATAACCGCGACGAGACGACGAACTCACTAAAATTTTAAACATTATAATTTTTTATTGGATTATGTGGAGTCGCCACCAAATTTTTATTTAAGGGAAATTACTTGGAAAAACCCTGACTCGAGAATGAGATTCGAAGTTCTGGAATCGGTTATGAATGGGGAAGGTGTAAGGCACCCCACTCGCCCGTTCCGAAGAACGGTACCCTTAAACTGAGTGTGTGATTTTTGAAATTGTTTGATCCCTTTAATTAGCATGGAAATAAATAACTTGATGGAGGTTAGCCTAACATGACTTGATCCTGCTCCTACATATTCCCCGGTGCAATAGGAAACTCAAGGCTTACGTAGTTTTGGTGTGTGAAGGCTTGACCTTCAAAGGTGTTTAAAAGGAATATTTGAATATTAACGGTGTTCGAAGGCTTAACCTTCGAAAGTGCTTGAAAAGGAGTGTTCGAAGATAAACACGTCGTTTTGAAAGGCTTTTTATTTTTGGAGGAACCTTCAGTCCACTCATGCACAAGGTCCAAGGCGGTTAAGGTAGTACGGGGGCCTATACGAACCACTAAACATCGAATAGCAGTGTAGACCGCCAGTTTCCCGTTCAGAGTTCGACACATGAGACCGTAGATCTCAAAGCATTTGAAAAGAATTTTATTTATCTTTTTGAAGGGACTTTCGGTCCACTCATGCACAAGGTCCAAGGCGACTAAGGCAGCACGGGGGCCTATATCAAACCACTAAACATCGAATAGCAGTGTAGACCACCAGTTTCCCGCTTAGAACTCGTCGCGTGAGATCGTAGATCCCAAAGCATTTGAAAAGAATTTTATTTTTGAAAGGACCTCTAGTCCACTCATGCACAAGGTCCGAGGCGACTAAGGCAGCACGAGGGCCTATACGAACCACTAAACATCGAACAGCAGTGTAGACCGCCAGTTTCCCTCTTAGAACTCATCGTGTGAGACCATAGATCCCAAAGCATTTGAAAAGAATTTTATTTTTGAAAGGACCTCTAGTCCACCCATGCACAAGGTCTGAGGCGACTAAGGCAGCACGGGGGCCTATACGAATCACTAAACATCGAACAGTAGTGTAGCCGCCAGTTTCCCGTTTAGAGTTCGTCGTATGAGACCGTAGATCCCAAAGCATTTGAAAAGAATTTTATTTTTGAAAGGACCTCTAGTCCACTCATGCACAAGGTCCAAGGCGGCTAAGGTAGCACGGGGCCTATACAAACCACTAAACATCGAACAGTAGTGTAGAGACGCCAGTTTCCGTTTAGAGTTCGTTGCGTGAGACTATAGATCCCAAAATCTTTTGAAAAGAATTTTATTTAAAATAAGAAATGAACTCGATTCAAGGTTGAGGAAAAAAAAAAAGAATAGGACTTGATTGAAATGGAATTTGACTTGATTAAAAATGAACTTGACTCGGACTTGAGAAAGATTCTAACTTGAATTTGACCTGAGAAAAGACATTGAAGTGGTTTTGGACTTGAGGGAAACAAAATGAAACTCGAATTTTAATTTGATTTTATTTGATGAAAAGATTTAAAAAGAGAATTTATTTTGAATTTTGGGCAAAGAATTTTAATTTGAATATTAAGGAAAGGAATTAATTTGAATTTTGAAGAAAAAGACTTTATTTAAATTTTGGGAGCAAAGAATTTTAATTTGAATCTTGAGGAAAGGAAATAACTTGAATTTTTGGAATTTTGAGGAGTATAGGGGGTCTATTTAAGATTTTAAGAAATTTGGGGCCCTAATTGCAATTTTGGAAAATTTTGATGGCTGGAAGGGCTTTGATGGCTCTTATGGCTTAGGCGGCTCACATGGTGGCTCGTCGGCTAGGATAGGCGGCTCGCGACTTAGGAGCTTCTGGTCCTAGTTTATTCTCGCGACTTAGAAGCTTCTGGTCCTAGTTTATTAAAAATCAAAGTGGGTTCCAAGGGGCTCGAACTCATGCCCTGGCAGTTGCGAGCCATAGGTGGCACCACCAGGCTGCGCATGTAGTTAAGCTTAGAATGCCTCTATTTTAATATGAACCATGCGTGAGCTGTATTACGTAAATTGGAAAAAATGCATGCTGTGTGACTCGAACCTGGGGTCTCAGGGACGGGGTGCAGCGCCTTAACCAATTGAGCCAAGCCACTCAATTAACTTTTAACATCCAAATTAAATTTAAAACCTAATTCCACAAACGTCAGCGCACATGTAATGCATGGGTTTGCATGTCTTCGTAAACCCACTCCTATGGCAATGCTGTAGTATTCCCAGGCATGGGGGCTGATTTAGAATTGGTTGGATGTGTATACTCCCTCTCCATAATTTCTAGAGACCACGAATTTCTTGAAAGCGAGCCATACAACAGGGGCTGTACATTCTGCGTCGGTGGCCACGCATTGAGGAATGGGTATATATTAATGCCGCCGCGTATCCATTTCTGTTTGAGGGTACCTATTCTTGCAAGCCACCGATAACGGCACGTGCATGCTGCACATAACGACGTTATGATCGGCTTTTGCCACCTTTATTTTAAGGAGTGCTTATACCCACCTTTTGGAACAGAGTGTGCGTCTTGAAACAGAGTACGCATCATCGGGATACTGCAAAATTCACTCAAGTTACCACTGCAGAGGCTGTCATCTGGACTCTCCACATCGTGATGGTTGGATGAACTATGAAACCTGATTCTGTGATGTGTAATCAACAAATTCAGAGACTTCTTCTTCGTGGTCAAGTTGGCAGGTTCACAGGCTTCCAGTTATATGCATCGAATGCGTGCAGTTGAAGCATGATTTGTAAACAAACAACCAAGATTTTTAGGAAATGTCTATGGTGTTCAGAAAACATTGCTTTCTTATTGATTCATATGCCAAGCTTTGTGCGGTCCTATTCTGATTCCCGTACTGAGTTTTGTGGGATCAGATAATCTTATCGAAGCTGAAGCTCAGCTCTTGTGCAGGGGAATACCTGGGCACACTTGGCAAAGTCATGTCTTCCGCTCCAAATTCATGCAACACGGTGGAAGTTTTAGCCTCGTTCCTCCTTATGATACCGGGATCAGCAAAGGCTTCCACAAGATTTAACTCTGGACTTCAAATTCCGCGACCACAGTTGTGAGATCTCAGGCTCGGATTTTCCTAGCCTTATGGCACCAGATTTGCATTCTGTAGCTTGGTCAAATCATATTAATGGTTTTCATGTCCAAACTCTTATCACCATTAGCAGCATTTGTGGTAATCATGGTTTCATGAACCTATCCTTGTCGAAACAATTAATAAGCCTCTAGATTTTTGCCACACATGCGAGTACGGGAATATAGACTACATAATTGAATGCAAATGTAGAAGGCAAGCCTAAACGCAATGAATATCTTTGCGGATCACGAATCAAAGGACCTAGTTCTTTATCCAAGATTTAATCACAAGAATCTAACTGAATGCATGCAATTTTTATCAGAAAATTTTGGTTCAAGATTAAAGACGAATGTTGCAATTACTGTCACCTATTGATTCTATCTTTGTTTCGCAATCCTAACGCATTCATTCTGAATCTTCTCCTAATGCGACTTTGCATGGATCAAAAACTGATTCTATGAGAGGACTAATTGCCTAAAGAGAGAAGAAGCTAATATTTACCTGATCGATGCCGCCTTTGAGAGGAATGGTGTTCTCTCTTGAAATTAGATCTAAATGGCATAGATTCCTTGAGGTTCTCTTTTCTTTCTCTGGTATTAGAACTGATTCTTTTTTAAAATCCAGAGGATGGAACCCCCAAGAAGATCAGAGCAAATGCCCCCCCCCCCCAAAATCTCCAAAATCTCCCCCTTTTTCAAAGCATTTTTTCTTCTTTTATACTCCTCCGTTCCCGCTTTTTTCTTTTTCATTTATGTAATTTTTAGTTTTTGCTTTATTAAATTTTTTCATTTACGTAATTTTTATTTTTTCCAATTTCAGATTTGTTCTTTTTATTTTTTTTATTTTATTTTTTCCATTACTTATATGTTTTTTCGTTCTCTTTTTTTATTTTTTGTTTTATATATTTATTTTTCCAGTTTTTTCCTTTTATTATTATATTTCTTCTTTTTCAAAAACTTTACTTCCACTTTTTTAATTTTTTTTTTCTTTTTTTTTCAATTTTCAATTTTTATTTATTATTTCAATTTTTGTTTTTTACTTTTTTTTTTATTATTATTATTTTACTACTTATTTATCCTTTTCTTCATTATTTTTATTTTCATTTGTTTAGTTTTTGTCATTTTTTATTTTGTTAAATCTATTTTCATCTTCCAATTCTACTTTTTTTCTTTTATATATCTTTATTTTTTGGTTTTACTAGTTTATTTTTTTCTCTTTTTTTCAGATTTTATTTTTTTTATTTCCATTTATTATTATTATTATTATTATTATTATTATTATTATTATTATTATTATTATTATTATTATTTATTTTGCTCTTCTTTTTTTTCTATCAGTTTTTCCGCTTTTTGCTTCTGTCTATTTATTCTGTTTTCTGTTTTAATTTTTTTGTTTTCTGTTTTTGTCTATTTATTCTGCTTCTTTGTTTGTTTATTAAATTAATGTTAGTTTCTTGATTAATTTTACTAATTGGGGACCTCGGACATAATTGAGTGTTTACAATGTTTCTTTACTCAATTTGGTATAGTTTCTTTCTTTTTATCCTATGATTTATTAAACTAGGATTGATTCAATTAATTGATTGTGTGTGTGTTTTAGATCTCAATGTTGAAATTATTGCCTTATCCCCAAAACCCTTTTAGCCACTAACAAACTTGTGTGTGAGATTATCACAAGGGTTTTCAGAGAGATTATAACCTGTAGCTTCATAGGAAGGGCCATAATTTGCAGTAATCTTTTCAAAGAGAAAATATACGCATTTGATAAGATTTTGTGATGCTTATGTTAGCAGTAATAATAATTTTCTGTTCAGTTGCTTTCAATTATCAATGGTTTAATAAAACTTGGGTAGTTACAAATTATCAAAAGGGCCATAATGTTTTTTTCTCGTTAGATTCCTATATACATGTGGAGTAGTTGAGTGACTTGCAAGTAAGAGTTAAGAATTAAACCACAGGCTACTTTGGGGTGTGGAATACAATAATAAAAGCCATAAGGTTCAAAAGTGCTCCAAGATATATGCAATAATAACAAAAGAGCACAATTCATGTATCTTTTGTTTTATCTACTGTATAGTATTTAACTCTAGCAACTTTGATCTTTATTTTTTTTCAAATGAAAAATCTTGTGATGCATGTACATACATGAAGGGATTTGATTTTTTAGATTTCTTAGACATAAAAGCCTTGTGAGAATCTTTGAAGTATAATATAATGTATTATTTTTTTTAGATGGAAGGGCTATTCCTAGCCCACTTGATCCTATGGACTTTTTATATATAGAGCTTTTTGGTCCTATGAGCTTTTTTTGTCATAACTCATAAGATTAGGGCTAAATAGGTAAAGGTTAGCCCATTTGACAACTCTACTTTTCCTTCCTCTAAAACTAGACTTGGGGTTGAAAAATCTCGTCATCCATAGTTACTCATGGTAGCAAAGAAGAAGTTCATCATCCACAAAAAGTGGCATTTCCAAGTCAAGGCATAATTCAAGTCAATTACTCTTCTACTCTCTACCAAATTGAGATCTAGAAGAACCATCTCCTCCCACTTCAGCATTTTCAAGAGCTTGTGTGCCTCTTAGGGCTATTAGAAAAAACCATTGTTTAGATCTTATTAAAAAAATTTCATACTCTTTTAATTATGCTAGACTGAGTTTATCACTTTCCTTTCTCCATAAAATTAAAGGTGTGATATTTTCCTTTAATTTTTATCTTTTTCATCTTCGATCCTCCTTACAATTAACAAAATCTTGATTTTGATTTGTTTCTATTATAATCTTAATTTTAATTTATTTTTATTATAATCTTATTTTTTATCTAAATAAACTAACTTAAGGAAATATTCATTTAATTTATATTAATTTTTTTCTTTTAAAAAACTGAATTTCTAATATAATTTTTTATCTAAATATTCGTGCATATCTGTTTGGATAAAACTAACTTCAAATATATCATATAAAGTATTCAAGGCATTATAACAGAAATAATGATGAATATATTTTTATTTATTATAATTTTTATTTAATTAACTTTTGTCTTTTCTAAAATTTTAACTAAAATTTAATAAAACGGTTAAAATAAATATAAAAGTAATTAAAAGAAATAAAAATAAAAACTAAGAAATGACATTAACTCCATGCTATCTATTATATTTTTTCTTTTATATTATTATAATATTTTTTAGAATAAATACATTGCATTTGGATGATAGCCATTAATTTTCCTTGCGACAGGATGGTCATTTGCAATTAAGGATATGAAAACAACATTTCAGCTCATTGAAAATTGATATACGGCCGAAATCAGGTTTAGTTTATTTACTAATTAGGTTAAATTATTTATTTTAAAAATTGTATTTAATTCATAAAGTCAAAGCTTAATTTAACTGACTACTAACATATTTAAATAAATAATAAAATATTTTATTAGTATTATTGTTATAATGATATTTTAAATTCACTGATTTATGTATAAATTTAAATCTACTAACTTTATAACAAACTTGAGTTACTTAATAAAGTACCTTACTATATAATAATTTTTTAATAGGTTTGTATGTTTGATTCTTAAAATAATCAAAATCAATACTTAAAAAAAATTCATATTAAATACACAAATCAAACCACCGTGTAACCTACAAAGTGCAACTCGATGCAACTACCCATTTCCATAGTGTGAAGGAAACATTTTAAGTGAGGAGGGAACCACTCCTACTGTACAAATATGGGCCTCAGCCAAGTATGAAATATGAAGGGTTAACATACATTACATGACTTGATTGGTGCGTAGGGACGCGAACCCTTTTTCACAGTCAAAGTGAAAGCGCCCCAAGATTTGAATTGACGAACATTGGGACCCATCCTCCATCATACCCATTGACCTTTTCCTTCCCCTACTTCCTCCAACTTTCATTACTCAATGCTGAAGTTATCATTATTCTAATTCCCACATGCCTCTCTGGGGCCCTCATCTTCCTCCATCTTAACCCTGCCCTTGACTTTTTCCTCACCACACCGTCGTTTCTTTCAACTAAAGGAATCTAATCTTTGAACTTAGATCTCCCAATATTATTATTGGATATATATTCCACCCAGAAAATAATAGTCATCCCAACCAAGCAATTCAATTTCAAATTTTCAACATCAAATCAAATAAATAGATCTTTCAATAAAAATAAAAAATAATTTCCACCCGACCAATAAAAATAAAAAACTATATATTTCATTTTGAGACCTGTACTTGTTACGGTCAAATTTACACAAAAGTCCTCATCAACTTTAGCCGACTCCGTCAAAGTCTACAACGCAAAAGTTGACTTCAATTCCTCCTTTTTTCGCCCCTTCCAACACTTGGGATCTGACGCTTCTAATCTCTCCACGTTACCGGTTGCCGTCAGTTTGGAGGACGAAGTTCCCAAAACGACCCCGTAGATTAACTCAACTAGAGTTAAGGCCAAATCCAACACTGGCAGTTAACGGCAGCGAGTGACGGTGCTCACCCTCGTACGTCACAATGAGCATCTTGGGATCATCTTGAGCTCGCTCCACGTGCTTCCTCGCCGGACACCCCCTCACAGTGCTGCACTTATAATAACCACTGCAAAATCAAATTAAAAATATTTAATTATATTGTTTAACCATTAATCACGATTAGGTGCAAAATTTTGTTTATTAAAAAAAAGACTTTGAGATGCGCATTGACTTTGACCCATTCAAAGGTAAGAAAGAAAATAATACCGAGGGTAAGGTGAACCCTTGATTGGTTTTTGACCGTACTTTCTCCAAGAGTATTCGTCCGGTGGAATATCGGCGATCTTCGAGCTTATCGCCGGCACGCGAATCGTTTGTTTCACACGTGATTTCCTGACAACAAAAAAATTATTTAGTTTTTTTTTATTTATACTTAATTATTATTACTTGCGGAGAATTGTATCGGAGGAAGCACCTTTTCTTGGAGCAATGGCAGGAGGGTTTGACAGCGTGGCGGCAAGTTTTCCGGTGAGAGGACGACAGAGGAGGTTTGGCGGCGGAGGGAGGGAAGAATGGACCTATCTTACCATCGGAGACGCTAGCGTCGGCAGTGATGGAGGAGATGAAGGAGGAGGTGGTGGTGGACATGGTGAGAGTGTCATCTTTATCGCTAATTTTGGAATTAAGAATAGTAGGTTTAGCGAAATCTAGTGTAAGACCATTGCTCTGAGGCTGAGGCTGAGGCTGAGGTTGGGGCTGTGGTTGTTGTTGCGGTTGCCGTGGAGCGCGGCGGAAGCGAGCGTGGCCGGTGCGGTTCAAAAGATTGATAACCTGTTTGAATTTGGAGACGGTGAAGTCTGTTATTTGGGAGCAGTCGAGGTTGCTATTGGTGTTATGCATAGAAGAAGAAGAAGAAGAATGAGAGGAGCGAGGTGAAAGGAGTCGAATGAGATGCTCCATGCTCTTCAATCCAGCTGAAGCGGCTTCTTGTATGGCTATATTCTCTTCCATTCTCATTCTGGGCACCTCCATCATATCAACAGCCATCTAATCTAACACTCGGAGATTGAGAAGAATTAAGAGAGTTGAGTTATTTGATTTGGTTATGAGAGATGGGTTGGGTGAGAGGTTATAAAAGAGAGAGAGGAGATGGTTGGGTTGGAAAGTCAAACAAGTTTGGGTGGATGCAACAGAGGAAAGTATGTAACGACAAAACAAGAGTTACTGTAAAGTTCCAAAATAGGTGTTCCTGCCTTCGTGGTGGGTCCTACTCCTCTCCCTCCTCCACAACACTCAACACAAGAGAATAACACATCAACCCCAATGCCACGTCACAATTTATCACCATGGTTAATAATCACTATTCTCTGCACTCTCTTTTGTTTCATTTCCTTATTTGCCTGGACTGAATTTAACAACTCATCACTCCCAACGTAGAACTGTGCTGGATAAAATTAAAGAAATAGATTAATTAAAAGTAAGAAATAGATTAATTAAAAGTAAGAAATTACCAAAATTTAAAAAATAGGTAAAAGTTGAAAATTAAAGAAATAGATAAAGCTCAAAAATTAGTTAAAACATAAAAATATAAAAATTTATTAATTAAAATGAAAATTGTTTAATAAATTTAATTTTTAAATTAGATGATAAAGATATAATAATAAATAATATAATTATTAAATTAAAATTTAAATATTATAATTTTTATTAATTATATATAAATATTTTATTACTAAAATTAAATTATTACACTTAAATAAAGATAATATTTTTTAATTTATTTTTATTTTTATATTATTTCTATTAAGAATTATATAAATAAAAATATAGTTAGTTATTTTGATGATTCTATGTTATAAAAAATAATTTGATGATATTTTTTATTTATTTTATTATTTATGATTTTTAATCTTAATTATATTTTAAAATAAATAATTTTTATATAATTAAACATATTTATTTTAATTATTATAAATAAATTTTAAAAATAATATTTTTATAAAAATATTTATTTTATTTTTAAAAATTTTATCAATAAAAATTAATATTTTATTATAAATAATTTAAACAAAATATATAACAACTAATTTAAATACTATAATATTAAATAATAATAATAAAATTAATATCTTATAATAAATAAAAGATTATCAAAATATATAAAAAAAATAAAAATATCACTTTTAATTAGAAGCTAAATTTTTTAATAATAATAGGATAATCATTAAACAATATTAGTTATTTCATGTCGTTATTAAAATAATTATAATATTAATTAAAATAAAAATCATCTTAAAATAATCTCAATAAATTATTCTATCTTATCTAACTAAAATATATTTTTAAGCACACTGTTAAGAAAATAAAATTTTTTTCTCTTATTACATGTTTCTTTCATTATAATAAAGAAATTTTGTTTTATATATCCATTTATTATTTATTTATTTTAAAAATAAAATCCTAAATTTAAACTTTAAAGATTAATATTGCATAAATATCTAATATTTTTTCAATGAATGAAATATCATTTTATATTATTTATTTTTTTATAAAAATATTATAATATCATTTAAACCTGTTTATTATTTAAAAGTCATGGTAAAAATGTATTACTAATATTTGTTGATAAAAAATTAATTTTTAAATGATATTTTAAAGTTAATAATTAATATTTTTTTTTATTGTTATATATTATTTTTATGAAAATATTTTTTATAATTTTTATTAAAATAAGTTACATTATACTTTTTGAGTTTTAATATAATTACTTGATATTTTTATTGTTTTAAGATTGATATAAAAAAATTTAATTATTTAAAATTTGTTACATTATTAAATTTTTTGGATTTGATAATGTTAATGAAAGAAACACATTTTTATTATTAAAATATTTTTTAAAATATTTTTATTTTCTATTTTAAAATATCTTCTTTTACCGTAATAATATATAGAAACTCAAGAAATAAGCATTGAAGATTTTTTCCATTAATCAGGTTTTCTTTCTTCCAACTCCATAATTTCATTGCATTACCATTTTAGTATTTGAATCAAAATTACTAAAAACTATGTCTTGCTCATGTTTTAAAGAATCCATTTTTCAGATGTAAAAATCATCTTTATTTTTTATATTTTATCAAAAATGACAATGTTAAACTTACTAAATTATTCTTAACATTTTATATGTCATTTTTTATTTGAAAAAATTTTGGTTTAAAATAATAATGAATAAAAAAAGTTAAAAATACTTTCTTTAATGATAAAAATATTTTTTTAATAATTTAAATGTCAACAATCATTTTTGTAATGATTAAAAAATATGATTCAGAATTGATAATAAAATTTAATGTCAACTAAATAATATTATTTGAAGAATTATTTTTTTATATTAAAAGAATAAAAATATTAAACATAATGCTAAAATTTAAAATTTATAAATGTAATAAAAGAATAAAAATATTAAACATAATATTAAAATTTAAATTTTATAAATGTAATAATTTTTTATTATTGTTAACTTATAATGAGATATGAAAGTAATATTTATTATTAATCGTATTAAAATCACATCATAATATTATTTTTATTTTAAAAAAATAAAATTGATCTTAAATTTTTTTTCATCTGTTTCATAAATATTGTTGCATTTTTTTATATTTTAAGCATTATACTAACGATTAACTTTCTAAAACTATATTTTTATAAAAATAGAAATATTATTTTACAAAATAAACTAATTCAGCACCATCTTAAATTTAGAAGGCACTTGGACCGTTACCGACACAACAACTATGCCAATTTATTTTTATTAAAATAAAGGTTTTTATAAGCTTTTGGATCGTATATTTACAATCAAATGAATTAGATCAAATAACAGTGCGTGTTAAATATAGTTAAATAATATTTTTTAATAATTTTCTATCAACATATAAATTTATTAATTTAAATATTAAATTTAATTTTTATATATTAAATTAAATTTATAAAATTTATATAATTTAAAAATAATATTTTTATTTTATTTTATTATATATTTTTAAAATAGAATTAAATAAGTATTATTTAAATATGTAAAATTTTATATTATAATTATTATAATAATATGACATAAATCAATCATATAATTGATAAAATTATTTTTTATTGAAACCAAGATATTAATTTTACTAAATTTAATATAATCTTAATCTTTTACAAACATAAATTATATAGAATTTTATATAGTTATTATAATAATACAATAAAAATTAATAATGGATTGATAAATTTTATATTAATAAAATTTATTAAAAATTTCAAATTACTAAATTTGATATGTATTTTTATAAATATATAAAATATATAAATATTTTTTTAATTTTTTTTCTTCATAAATGTGGTCCTCCTATCCTAAGAATAGAATTTAATAAATTAAAATCAGAAAAGCGAATGAGTATGGAAAATTATTGCGCCACAATCTCATCGAAAGCTTCGCCTTCCATCTTTTTCTTTTGTCCTTTTGTTATGGTTGACCGTGTTTTTTTATACGTCTTGGCGTAAATGCATGAGACTAATTAATTTTTGAAATTAAGCATGGATTGTCAATACGATTCTAAAAGTGAAATATGTATTAATAATTAATAACATGATATGAAACAATGTAAACGGATACTCCTTTTGATTTCTTTTGCAAGGTCAAAGCCTCACTTAGCAAGGAAAGAGAAACATTATGATGGTGTTTACCAATAAAAAAATGTTCAAATAATCTTTTTCTCATTTCAATGCTTCGAGTCATTTTTCTAGCTTAAAAAAAATGAGAAGTAAAATAATTATTTTATTAAAATCAATTTTAGAACCGATTTTTAAATTATAAAAATAAATTTATTAAAAAAAATTTAATCACTTAAAATTATACTTAAGGATTTATATCAATAAAAATCCTAAAATAAAATGGCACCAACTAATACAAATTAAATTTTTGTTGTTAAAAAAAATTTAGATGAGTTGAATTTTAAAAATTTTTAAAGATCATTTATAAAAATAATTATAAATTATCCATCAACAAAATATTTATATTGATAATAAAATTTAAACTCATTTCATATCACGAACTTAATTCTTACCATCTGAATCCATCTTTATTCAACAATACATTAAATTGATTTGAAGAGCGGCAAAGAAATTATTCTCAATTCCAGTAGCACATATGCTTCATGCAGCACTCATTTAAATTTAGGATGAAAAGTTAGAAGTATATAATAATGGCGGAGGTATAGTCAGAGGCTTGGTTGTGGACTTGTGGCTATAATCAGGTAAGGCCCAATTAAATTAAACAAAAGAAAGGTTCGGTCTTGACATTTATTATGGTTTTCAAAATTGACATTAATTTTAATGTATTAATGCGTTGAAAGTTTTAGTGGAACTAGGTAAGCTCACCACATCCATACAAAACTAATGCATCTGTTTTATGCAAGCAAGCATGGTTACAAGAAGAATCAAATATAAATTACCGTTGGATAAGTCAACGATCATCCAATGGCCACAAGGTGTGGTGGCTAAAGTAGTTGACCTAAGATTATATTTGAATAATGGCAAAGCACATGACACCCAATTGGAGTTTGGGTCAAAGCCACCATGCCACAAGTAAAAGCCAAGAAGGTCGTCCCAAATTGTTTTTCTAGCTAGCTCATATCTTAGCTAATTCAAACCAATTCATATCAAATCCAGCTATTTCTGTCTTGGTCAGCAACACAAGGGAGAGGTTCCAGTGCGCAAACATTTTATTTTTTCTACTCTCATGTTCATGTTTTCCTTATTTTTTGAGTTTGTTGACTTGCGGGTTTTGTGAATTTGTTATGATAAATCATCTCTAGATTAATTAAAGGACAAAAATATTCATCAATATTAGTTAACAAATCAAGAATAAAATTATTAAAAATTGTTATTGATACATCTTAACTTTTAATAAAAAATAGTAACAATTCTTGTATTAATACCTTACTGGACAGGGAAAAAACTAAAGAGAAAGGTCAATTGCAAGCAAACATTTGCCATCTCTCTCAACAAATTAATAAATGCACGCTTCAACCTCCTGTACGAGCAATTTATTACAGATAAATTGAATTTATAGGAAAAATTTAACAGCAAATTGTGCGAACAGAAAACATCAATGGAGTAACTTACATCAAAATCTAAGCTGTACGATATGCTTACTATAAAAGAGTTTTTCAACCATCAAATAAAAGATGAGGAATGAACGTTACTGTACGTAGCCGTATCATTGTTTTTGTGAAAAATAAGAGAAAATAAAAAAAGATTTAATGGAAATTAAATTTATACAAAAATTTAGCATGAAAATGTAAAAAATAAAACTGATATCGAAATATACAATAAGAGGTATAATATAATGTGATTGAAAAAAAAAAGAAAATAAATAATATTATACTTATCCTTCTGTCTATCTGTTACGTAAAATTATAGTACTGTTTTATAATTATTTTATCAAATGTTTTAAAAATATATCAATTAAAAATATTAATATTAAATATATTTTATTTTTAATATACTTTAAAAAAATTTAAAAATATTAAAATTAATATAATAGTAATAGATTGAAATAATTTATAAAAATTATGGATTCAAAATTTATTAGTTTTATTATATAAAAAATTAATATTTTTTTTAAGATAATCAGTATGTTTCAGTTGATTGCATATGAATGACTTGTTTAAGAATCTCAAATTTTATTTATGACTATTAATATAAGTTAAGGATTTATTTTTATGGATTAAAATAAAGGAGTAAGATAAGATAAATTATGTTATTTTTTATTTTAATATTTATAAAATTAATAAGGTATGATAATTTATGTTGTTCAATTTTTATATTCTAATAGTTTAAATTTTTATAAAGTGTTAAACTAGAAATTATTAAGATATAATATTTTTATATTTTGTTATCTTCAATATTTTATATATAATTCACTATAAAAAATAAATTTTTATGGATATTTTTTAATAATTATATAAATTATTATAAAATATATTAAATTACAACAGTTATACTTTCAATTGTTATTAAAATATTTTTTAGACAGATAATTTTTAACTAATGTAGATTTATTAGAAAAAATTTAATATAAATTAAAATTTTTATTATTTATTTTTTCAAATTATTATTAAAAGTAAATTTTTCTGAATTTTAATTTAATTATTTATAAAATATAAGTTATAAAAATATAAATATATTTTACTTATTTTATAAAATATTTTTTTATTAATTACAATTTGTTATAAAAAAAAATTTAATTGTAAAAATAAAACTTAAGAAAAAATATCATAACTTTTTAATATCAGTTTTTAAATGATTTATCCATCAAAAATATTTCATAATTTTTACTTTTTTTAATATATATATATATATATATCATTTAAAAAATTAGAAAATTCAAATTAAAAATTGTTTTTAAAAACTATATTAATTTTGGAAAAAAGTAATTTAATATAACTAAAGAAACTTCAAACCTATTTATTGTTAAATAATATATAATATGTATCTAAAATTATTATGAGATTATATATTTTAAGTTTAATTTTACTTTTAATCCTTCTATGTTCATTATTTGATTTAAGTTTATTAATTTTGATTTGGTTAAGTTTTATTCTTTCAATTTTTTAATCAAGAAATTTTAGTCTAATTGCTAAATTATTATTCAAATTTTAAGAATGTCAGTTGACATAATTGTTAAAATAATTTTCTGATATGTAATATTTAAAAAATGAAATTAATTATAAATTTATAAATAATATTTTTATTAATTGAAACTTTGAAATCTTATTTTTATTTTTGTTGATATGTGAGAATGATAGCTAAACAATTTTTGAATGTGCATAGTAAATATATTGATCACAACACAAATTAAAAATTGTTAAAGTAGCTTACATCAGGTAAGGTGAATAAAACAATAAGCAATCAATTTTTTTAAAATAATTATTAAATAATAATTTAATTATTTAAAAACTTAAAATAGATGAAGATGAAGAGTAATTTTATTTTTTATGTGATACATAAGGATTAATTGTTATTCAATAATTTTTTTACAAGGATAAGAATGAAAATATAATTTAAATGTATTTTTTTTATATTATGGTGGTATGTAATTAAGACGGTTTTTTTTTTACGAATAATTAATCTTATAAAAAATAATTTTGTTAAAATAGAAATAATTAACAATAATTAATTAAAAATATTATTATATTTGAATGATTAGATTACGAATGATTTATATATTTTATGAAAGAATTGTTTGGTAAAACAATCTTGCAAAATATAGTGTTTAACAAATTGGTCTAATCCCTTAAAGAATAACGAGTTAATTAAGTTGATTGTTGATCTTAAAAACTTATAAAAGATTGAAAATAAAATGTTTTTAAAAAAGTATTAATTAATGTATTTTATATAATATGGTTAGAAAGGAGATATTTTTTATAAATTATTAATTTGTTAATTTACCTGCAAGAAATTAATTATAATTATAATATAATTTATAATTATTTCATTATAATTTTATCTCATTTTTTTATTTTTTTAAGAGAATTTAAAAATAGGTAAGTTTTAGATAAAAAAAAAAAAGGCAAAAGAGGTATAAAAGATAAGGACGCTAGCGTAACAATGTCACATTAGCCCTAATAATGCAAGGGGTATCCTAGTCAACTTAGGTGTTGCAAGATGAATTAGAACAACCATGAAAATTAAGGAAGCGACTAGGTCAAGTTTAGTTTATAACAGTGAAACTTTAATCCATTTATGTAAAAGAGACGTTTCGTCATACCATTCAACACACCAGTCTAGGCCCAAAAGGTCACACCATTCTTTGGGGGACAATCCTCTTATCACCTTGAAGACCATCCCTTCATATCCTATAGATACACTACTCCAGTATTCTTTTCAGTAGGATATTGGAGGCAAAATCCCTTTTAAAATGTGAGTTGTAGCATCCTATTGCTAGCCTTGTTAGTATTACAGTTTTTTCATTTTTTCAAGTAGGATTATGTATTGTTTGGTTGAATTATTTTTCTCTTGTCTCATCTCTCTACGTGTAACAAAGATCTAAATCATGGGGCTTTGACAAAACTTATGATGTAACCAATTGAACTCTTTTTCTCTTTTATGAATGATTATGTGTTTCTATTTAATTATATTTTCCTTATCATGTTTAATTCATTGGAGAGAATTAGATACTCTTGTCAATTTCTAAATTAATTGGGGAATAGATGATTCTATCATTGCCTAATTAATGGAACTATAAAGTAAATTGAATCTAAGAGTTTTGGAAAATCAATTGAAATCCTTAATTTCTATTAGTTTAACAAGTATGAATGTTCTTTATGTTTCTCTTAATTACATATCTTGCATGATCATTGAGTGTAGTAACTTAATATAAAAAATATTGCTATAGCATGATCGTTGGATAATAATATAATGAGAACAAGTAGCTAGTAACTGACTTTAAATCATTCATAAGAGAGTTATGGTAAAATTGGGTAAAATAAGAGGGACTAAAGTCTTGTGCCTTTTCATAATTCAATTCGTGTCTATGTTCTTTAGCCTTTCAATTTTCTACTTTTATTTTTTATTTTTTTATTTATTTTAAATATTTTCAAACAAAACTATTTTTTGATGAACTCAAAAGTTAGGATTCAATCATTCTTTTAAGAATTATTGAAATAGTCTTTGTAGAAATGATAGTGAGAGTTTCAAATACCCATTTCTATACCGATGGATGCATTTTTTCATGAGTAAAAATTTGTACATACAGTAAATGCACAACAATTTTAATAAAGGAAAAAGATGTATTAGTGGAACTCTAGCTTCAAGAATACTCAGCAATTAGGAATCTCATTATCATACTAGATGTATCACATGGGACTATTCCTTAACTCCAATTGTCACTCACCAACTTTCAATGTCATTTATGTATTGCTCAGGTATACACTTATTCATATATTATTATTCTACTTAAATAACCATTGACTTGAGCATTGAAGTACCATTACATGTATCTCCACCATTTTCTCAACATTTTCCTATAAAGTAGCACCTTTCCTCACCATTTATACGTAATCATCTACAATACTTTTCCATGGAGCATGGAGATCTAACTTTAAAAACTAGATCGTATCATTATGAATTCTCTATCAATCCTAGGATGCATCATCTTTGGAATTTGCTCACCATTTATAGTTTGTAGAAATTTGTAAGTATGACTTAATCTTTGGATTGAATTTAACAAGGAAATTATGAGAGCCTAAAAAAATTATTTTCCTACTTCTATAAGGAGGTGACATTAGTCCCAAACTTAGAGCTAGCCATCCAGTTACACAATACGGTGATGCCATGTGCAAAGGTAAGCCCTTCTCATGTTGTTAGCTAAATCCAAGAAAGCTACTATGGAAATGTTCTAGATAAAGGACACCAAGTACATGAAGATGAAGGATAGTACGAATGACATAAGTTATGGAATATAGGCTCAAACACTTATATAAGGAAACCATATAAACAAATAGAAGAATAATGGTAACAATAAAAGGAACAAGGATAGGTCTTACAAGAATGATGGTGACTAGAGGAAAGGATCTAGGGCAGTTCAATGACTAAACCCCCTAAATACACCTCTTGGAAAGTTTTACTAAAAGTTGATGGCCATTGAATTTGCAAATATGGAGAGGCCACCTCTTATAAAAAAGAAAGGTCATAACATAAGTAGACATTATACTTTCTATGATTATAACACCCTAAAAATGAATATCATTTTTACGCTTAAGTCGTACATTCGATTCCATTATTAGACTATTATTTCATCATGTAGATTCTTTTAGAAATAATTAGTAGTGAAAATAAAATAATTTTTTTAAACAACACACTTTGATATAAATTGCAAGTCTCGTCGATATAACGTTCGTAATAGAAATAAATAATTAGGTGGTCTTGTACACGTATAAGTTATTACTAGTATGAATTACTTTATTTTAATTGTCTCTAATCAACAGTAAAACAATTGAAACATAACTTGTACATACACATTCAAACTTCATATAATTATATAGTCCTTATTACATATACATAGTCAATCTTAGGCACTCGGGCCTTTACATATACCTAATTACATGGATTAACGTACACATCTTGCTTACATAAATATTTAATTCATATCCTAATACATTAACTAATCTACAACTATATAATAGTAATTAGGATGTTTGCATCCAACTATTTACAAAATTTACATTATCGATATGACTTCTTTTTGTCTTCTTTCTTCATCAACGAGATAGGGACTTATCAAACCTCCTTAGGGTTGGCGATGAAAATGCTCTGGCCACATGCTTTGATCCAAGGAGATAAAAGTTTCATATGAAATTTCTTGGTATGATTAAAAGGGATAGGGCATGAGGTAAGGAGAGCTTCCTTATGATGACCAGACATGTTATGATTTATGATAGTAGGATGGAGTTTGCGGGTTAGTCTCTCCTTCAAATGAAGAAGAATATTCAGTGGTTGCAGCTCTTTGCGCCTTGAAGTTAGGAGGAGGCGAGAAAACCCCATTCTGGTGGAAAACCTCAATGGAATGACGAAGCCTGTCGTGGAGAATTTTGGATTCATGACCTCAAAAATAAATAGATATCCCAAAGAAAAGTATATTTGCATGCTATCCTAGGTTGTAATCAACAACCAGTGAGAGTTTATTGTCCAATTGAGATTTGCTAATATCCACAAACATCACTGTCATCAAGAAAGACATTTTGTTCATCTGCAAAGAAAATAGTGAGAGAAGGAGTGAGAAACTAGGTTTCTCAATAAGATTCTAATCTAGGCTTAGTGTCATCACTTTCATGTCAACCACTTCAATTTATTACACAAACATGTTATGCATGCAAGGTTTGTTTTTAATCTTTCACAAACTCATATTGAAGCGGATTACTTTTATACAATTAATCCATTATTAGTTACATATATAACTTACTCATACATCATAATTCTTTGGGATCACTTCATAAATATTATTTGACCATCATTTTCTCTATATGTTACATTTCTCATATTTATTCTCTATCACTTTCTTAGTGATAATTAAGATATAGACATACATTAACATTAGTCAAACAATATCTTTTCATTGGCTCTGTTATTCTGCCTTTTATTTTTAAGGATATGAGCTTATTCCCAGATGGCCGTCATCATTAACAATAAGTGAAGAACTCTTTTATCTTCATAATAGAAGGATCTGTGGAGAACTTTTTTGTCTCCTAAGATAACCCTTTTGTCTCCTCTTCAGTAGGACTCTTTTTCCCTCTAGATATGCAAAAGACACATTATTAGTAGATTAACTTTTTACATAAGTTCTTTCTTTAATGGTCCCTTAACTAATTAGGTTCATTTTAAAAGCTTCCAGATAATCATGTATGCTCAATCAATATTAACCAATATGTCACTCACATATTGACAACATCAATCACACACGATTATTATACAAAATATCCTTCGTTAAACATTCTTGAGTAATTACCATTCATCTTATATTATACTTTATACATTCATAAAGTAGTATAAAAGTTGGTTTAACATTCTCAAGTATAAATTGTCTTCTACATTAAGACTTACTCATGTTTATCATTTGTTTTTGGGCAACATAAGCATATATACTCATACATGTCTAACTTATTTAATTCATAATATTTTATGATGAACCATTCACAAGAACTTATTCCACTCATTCTTCTAAGTTATATGATGCGAATCAAGATACCACCTTGCATGATCAAGTCACGGTAAAGAAATACTTAGCTCTAAGAGAAGGTTCATTGAGAAAAGGAAGGATAAAGACGATACAAGATACCATTGGAGCCCACATAAATGCATTTTCAAGAAAAATAAGAAAACTAAAATCATAATTTTTATTTATGCAAATCAAGAAGATCTTCACAAAAGGATTATAAGATTTATGAAGATATGTTATTTATTTTATTAGATTTAGTTTCAATTGTTAGGATTTATTTAATTATTTAATTAAGATTTGTTAAGATTATGTTCAAGATTTGAATCATATTATAGATAGATACTATTAGAATTAATCATAATTTCCTCATATTAGAGATTGAGGAATTCTATTAGGATTTAGTTCTAGTTTTCTTATATTAGTAATTGCACAAGTATAAATAGATTTTCTATAAGTAATGAATGACAAATAAGAATTTCTAATCATCTAAATAAAGGTTTTACTTAATTGTGAGAACTATATCTTTTTGTTGCTCTTGTGAAATGTTGTTTTGTCGATCTTCCTTATAAGATTGGTGATTCAAGTTCATAAAAGCCTCCACTTTATGCTTCAACCCAAGTGCATTGTTTTGTGGATCAATTATCTCGTGTTCATGGTTGGGCAAAAGGTCCAAGTAGCAGGTCACGTTCCTTAAACGTTTTTGCTATTTGCTCGTGTGAGGTCATTGAACCATTTATCTTTATTTTTTTTTCTATTTTCTTGTAATATTTTATTTAACCTACATTGTGAAGATCGGGACCCCCATCAATTCATATCAGTTGGTATTAAAAGCTATTGGTTGACACGGTAGGTGTTTATTATTCCTTATTTTTATCCAAAAAATAAAAAAAAGTATATTAAAAAAATAAAAGCATTGGAAATTTTTTTTAAAAAAGAAACAAAATATAAGTGGAATATATATATATATATATATATATATATATATATATATATATATATATTCACATGGCAGAAAATCAAGACGTTGAACAAGGATTAAATACCTTCCAAATGCAAGCATTGGTAAGTCAATTGCAAAAGTTGATTGATTGAAGAATAGAGGGGGTTTATGAACGAATAAATCATGTGGAGGATCGAGCTGTGCAACATAATCGACTTTATCGAAGCCGAGACAATCAATTTGATGTTGATTCAGAGCATCAATATGAGGAGAATGAAGATCAACGAAGGAGACATACATTTGAGCATAATAATACAAGGAAACATAGAGATAGAAGGGACAATATTGATGGAATTAAAGTCAAAGTTCCTTCATTCCAAGGGAAGAATGATCCATAGGCATATTCAGAGTGGGAGATGCGAGTAGAACAAATTTTCTCATGCTATAACTATTCTCAAAGTAAAAAGGTAAAACTTACAACTCTTGAGTTTACTAACTATGCTCTTGTGTGGTAGGATCAGATGCAAAAAGGACGAGATCGATATGGTGAATGGCCTATCACCAATTGGGAAGAGATAAAGGCAATAATGAGAAGATAATCCATTCCATCCTATTATCATAGAGAATTCCATAACAAAATGCAACGTCTCACTTAAGGATCGAGAAGTGTAGATGAGTATCATAAAGAGATGAAGATTACCATGATTCGAGCCAATATAGTGGAGGATCGAGAAGCAACCATGGCACATTTCTTGCATTGACTAAATTGCGATATAATTGATGTTGTGGAGATATATCATTATGTTGAGCTTCAAGAAATGGTACATCAAGCCATCAAGGTAGAACAACAACTTTAAAGGAGAAATAACATGAGAAAGAATTCCCATTCAAATTCTCTTAATTCATACAAGAGTCATTCAGAGCATAACATCACTTCAGCTTCACATTCTAAAGAGGCTGATTACAAGAAAGGTAAATCTGATATCCATTCAAGTAAAACTCAACTTGAGCCTAATTCTTTTAAGAATCGAGATATAAGGTGTTTCAAATGTTAAGGAAGAGGACACATTGCCAGTGAGTTTCCAAATAAACATGCTATGATCATTAACAATAACAAAGATTGGGAAACTGGAGAAGAAGTAATAGAAGAGGAAGAAGAATTATCTAGTGTTGAATGTAAAGGTCCTGTAGAAGGAGAGCTTTTAGTGACTAGAAGAGCACTCAACATTCAAGTAATAGAAGAAGATAAAAAATAGAGAGAGAACTTATTCCACACATGTTTTCTAATCTAGAACAAGGTATACAGTGTAATCATTGATGGTGGAAGTTGTAGTAATGTGGCAAGTGTTAAGTTAGTGGAAAAGTTGAGCCTACCAACATTCAAGCATAATCATCTATATAAGCTGCAATGACTCAATGATTGTGGTGAGTTGAAGGTAAAAAGGTAGGCAAAAATAATTTTTTCTATTGGGAAATATAAGGATGAAATAATATGTGACATTGTTCCCATGAAAGCATGTCATCTTTTGTTAGGAAGAACTTGACAGTATGATAGAAAAGTTACATATGATAGATTTTTAAATCGTTATTCTTTTATACTAAAAGGAGAACCAATAATCCTTCTCCCTATGACACCACAACAAATATTGAAGGATCAAATTAAATAAAAGAAGAAGGATGATAATGGATAGTTGAGGACAACTCTATTTCAAGAAGGGAAGAATGATGTGAATCAAGATGCCACCTTACATGATCAAGTCATAATAAAGAAAGACTTAACTCCAAGAAAAAGTTTATTGAGAAAAGGAAGGATAAAAACGATACAAGATACCGTTGGAGCCTTGCATTTTCAAGAAAAATAAGAAAAATAAATCATGACTTTTATTTAGGCAAATCAAGAAGATTTTCACAAAAGGACTACAAGATTTATGAAGATATGCTATTTATTTTATTAGATTTAGTTTCAATTGTTAGAATTTGTTTAATTATTTGATTAAGATTTGTTAAGATTATGTTCAAGATTTGAATCATATTATAGATAGATTCTATTAGGGTTAATCATAATTTCTTCATATTAGAGATTAAGGAATTCTATTAGGATTTAGTTTTAGTTTCCTTATATTAGTAACTGTCCAAGTCTAAATAGCTCTTCTATGAGTAATGAATGACAGATTAGAATTTCTATTCACCTATATAAAGATTTTTCTTTATTATGAGAACTATATCTTTTCATTGCTCTCGTGAAACGTTGTCTTGTTGATCTTCCTTATAAGGCTAGTGATTCAAGTTCATAAAAGCTCCTGGTTCGTGTTTCAACTCAGGTGCGTTGTTGTGTGGATCGGTTATCTCGTGTTCGTGATTGGGCAAGAGGTCTAAGTAGCAGGGCACGTTCCTTAAACGTTGGTCGGCTATTTGCTCGTGTGAGATCATTGAACCATTTATCTTTATTGTTTTGTATTTTCTTGTAATATTTTATTTAACCTACGCCATGAAGATCGGGACCTCTCATCTCCCTTTAATTAACTCAAGATGGTCGAATGCCCACACAAGAGTTCTAAGGTATTCTGGTTCTTTTTTATTTAACTTAGAAGATGATTTTTACTAAGGTTTAGGCCATTAAGTATTACCAAGCTTAGAAGTTTTTAAGACTTCTCCTTTATTCTTAGAAGATATGGCCGAATGCTTAAGTGCCCATTCACTACACCATGATTCATTTTTTTAATTATCCAATTAGGCATTTTTGAGTTAAGCTTAAGTCTTAATCATGGTTTTAATCTAACTTCATCATTTATGGTCTTCATGATCGAATGGTCATTCACAACATTCCTAAACTTTTTTTACGCTTTTACTTCTTTTTATTTACTTACTAAGGATCCATAATTAACCTTAATTAAGATTTTAAACTCATTCTTTCTTAATTATGCATAAGGTGGCTGAAGGCCACTCTTGGCTTCTAAGGCATCATATCTTATCTTTTCTTAACTCAAATTGATGAATTCTCCTAGTTAAAGTTTAGGCCCAAAATCATTACCAAGTTTGGTTAATTTTAAGGCTTCTCCTTTAGTCTTGGGGGTCATATCTGAATGATCAATTTCCACCTCACAACTCCATGGTTTATTCTTAATTATCAATTTATTCATCCTTAAATCTAGCTTAAGATTTAATTATGATTTTGACCCAATTTCATTTTTTAGCTACTTTGGCCAAATTATCAACCTTGAAGCTTTCAAATATTTTTTTTACACATTTGATTCTTCCCATTTACCCAGTGATAGTTCTTAATACAACATAGTAAAAAAATTTAAACTCATTTTCCTTTAATTTCCCAAAGATGGCTGAATGCACATCACTTGGTTCTAGGATATTTTATTTCAAATTTTATTCTTTTAAGAGTTATTTTAAACCATTTAGGACTTAATATTATGCTTTGTACCATCCTGAGAAGTTTTCATAGATTTTATCCTTAATTATAAAAATTGGTCAAATACCCAGTTTCGGTACCTAGGGTCATCTTTTCAAAATTTCTCCTCATATAACCTTGGCTCCATGGTTTTGTGCACTTGTAGCACCTTTAACACTTGAATTCATCAAGGCTTATACTTAATCCTTAGCTTGAATCATGGTTAAGGAAAGTCATAGGTGTTTTATGAAGTTTGTTCCATTTTTGGTTCTAAAATTTCAACTTTCTCTTAGTAAATTTTAGATCTATGTCCAAATCAAGGTTATGGAACATATGGTTTAATTTTTCATATACTTTTAAGTATTTTAGTCCAAGAGTTAATATCTAGATACCTTAGCACATAATTTCACAATATTAAGAAAATCATCAAGTTTCAAGCTTTAAGCATAAAAATCTTTAAGATAGCATTTTTTAAGGCAAATAAGTGTAGATCCACTAGATCTACTCCAAGATCCATCCATATCATACCATGAACACTTCAAAAATTTTCCTCATGACCTGTCAAATCTATCCAAAGAATCAAAATTGATTTAAAGAAATTTTAACTGATTAAATTTATTTCAAGGAGGTGGCTAGAAGCACTTTAAGCCATCAAAACTTCACTTTAAATATAAAAAATAAATAAAATTAGATGATACTCATATATAACCATTTAAAGGAAGTTTTTCAATCTCATGGGTTCAAACAAAATGATATATATGGATCTTAGAGAAAGGATTCATAAAAAGAAGAAAACAAACCATGAAAATTAAGATTTAAAACTTAAAAGACAAAGTAGTAAAATCCTACTTGATGGAGACTTAATATGGGGCTTTTGTGGGAAATTGATGGCTGATATTGGTCCTCCTTTGGTGGTCCACAAAGGTCTCATAGTGGTGGTGGTGGGGTTTGAAAATTAGAGGTTGATTTTAGCTTAAACTTCAAAGATGAAAGCTTAGACTTAAGGTGAGATTTTAGGGTTTTTGGATTATATTCAACTTTGAAAGAGTTTATAGAAATTTCCTAAGTGTTTATAAGGTGAAAATTTCAAAAATGTAGTCTCCCAAGGCCCTTAATAGATTTGGCCAAGCTAGGGTAGTTTAGGAATAAATTCATCACTTAAGGGCATTTTGGTAATTTTGCATAAAATTTTTATTTTTCAAAATAATTTAAAATATGAGGAATTATACTTTTAGAATTATATTAGTGCTAATTATGATAATTTTTTCATTAATCAAGTTTAACTTATCTTAAACATGGTTAATTTTAATTAAATAAGGTTAATTAACCTTAACTATGGTTAAAGAAATCTTTAGATTTATGGTTTTTGTCTTATTTGCCATAAATAAGGTGATGGCTCATATGGTGAGTCACCACCATATTTTACACATGAAATTTTCGTGCAAGTAATATGGGGCTTCTGGTCCATATTTTTTTTTACCTTTCCGACCTTCTAGGAGTATTTTTGTAATTTTTCTTAGCATTACTCGAGGAGTTTCCAAATTGTTCCTTTGATATTTATAACACTTATTGGTTCATTCCCAAGTCATTCTAATGTCATTTGATATTTTTCTACAAACAGATTAGTTCTGATGAAAGGCAGAACTTCTCAAGAGCGTTTTGGATATTTTCAGAATATTTTGTTAGCTTTTTTGTCTTTTATCATTTCCTATTATTTCTTCATAATTTTTCAATCATCCTTGGTGTATTTTTATTCTTTAGGATGTCTTTTAACTTTTTTTTTTATATTTTTCCTGCTTATCATTTGGATTATCCAAGTGTAGGGGTATTTTCGTCATTTGCATCCAATATTCTAATTTCTCTATCTTTTATTTTTATTCCTACTTTGTTTCTGAATAAAGGTAATTTGTAACGTAAATAGTTCACTATGAGAAATTACGGGTGTTATAATGATGATTTCGAACACAATATAAATGAATGTGCTCAATTGAAGAACATAATTATGTAGACAATCTCACATGGTAGGTTCAAAAGGTATGTCTAATGCGGTAGACATAAAGGAGATTACTATCATCAATAGTATCACATAAGGTCCCTCAACCTAGGGGAGGTGGTGAATGATATAAGAACCATTGGAGATCCTTAAAGACAAAAGGAAGTCAACCTTAAGAAGAGGGAGGAAAAACACCATTCCCTTAAAGAATCTTCAAAATTAGAATTAATATGATGGAGTCTAGGAAGAAAATGATGGGAGAAGGGGAGGTGAGAAGCTAAGTTTCTCAGTAGGATTCTATCCTAGGGTTAGTAACATCACTTTCATCCCAACCACTTCAGTTTATTAGAAAACATGACATGCATACAAGTTTATATTTAATCTTTAGAAAAATTTAGTTGAAATGAATTTTACATAAAGAAAAACTAGTTTATAATTAAGAATACAAGTTACATAAGTCTTATTAACCTTTGGGATCACATCATAGATATCATTTGACTATCATTTCATCTATGTCTTAACATAATTGTTTTTTTTTCTCTATCATTCTCTTAGTGATAACTCAAGACATAGACATACAATACTACTTAGCCAAAAAATATCTTCTCATTGGCTCTACTACTCTACCTTCTATTATTAGGACATGAGCTCATTCCTTTATGGTCATCAATTGAAGACCTGACGCTTTATAACAGAAGGCTTTTTGGAGAGTCCTTTTATCTCCACCTTAGAAGGACCTTTCGCCTTTTGAATATGCACAAGGCACACTAAGAGTAGTATTAAATTTTCACATAAGTTATTTCTTTAATGTTGTGCCTTAGTTAATTAGGTTCCCTTTAAAAAATTTCAGATAACCTGCATACTCAAAAAATCCAACCAATATAACATGCATATTTAGTCTCTATCTTTAAACTACTTTCACATCATCATCCATACATGATGATCACACAATATATTACTATTTAGATAGTAAAAAATATTATCCATACACTTTACATACATCTGTGTGTACTCACAAAATAATACAACAAGTTGACATGATATTTCTAAATAGAAACTAATCTTCTAATCAAGAATTTTTTAATTAAGCTTGATGTTACTATCTTGGGCAGCATGTAAAATTACTCATATAGCTTGCCCAACTTGCTTAATTCATAGATTTATGATGAATCACTAATCCTTCTAAGTTACCTCTCAACCTTTCAAGATTAATTTCTTCTTAATATTTTTTGTGTAAGATCATGGTATACAAAATTTCTTCTCTAGATGGTCAAATGGCCTTTTTAATTATTTACTCTTTGTGTTCCTTAAATTGAAAGTCTTATGCACAACTTACTTATTTAAGTTTAAATGTTATAATTTGTATGCTTTTTACTAATAAATTTACTAGCTAAATTGGATTCATTAATGAACCTACTTGCTTGCCTCCTTACTCATGAATTTAAGGTTTGTTACCTATGTCTTATTTAATTATCTTTAAATATATAAAATAGTCTACTTTGCTTATTATTTTACATAGGTGGCCAAATTCACATCCTCTAGTCCTATGACCTTATGGTTCAAATTTTTCTTCCATTCAAAAGGTGATTTACACTAATTAGGATTTAGGGTATAATTAACACCAACCTTAGAAATTTTTAAGGTTTTTATTCCTTAGTTAGTGAGCATGCTCGAATGCTCATATTTCCCCCTCTACTCCATAATTTATTCCTATTCACCTCCTTAAACTCATTTAGATTCACTCTTTTATTCTAGCAAGATTTTAACTTGTTCTTACCAATTTTGTCCAACATGGTCGAATGGTATCCAATCATTACAAAGTTTCTTTTCAAATTTAAAATTCATTCCTTAAACATGATTAGGCTCCACTTTATACCTTACTTGATATTTTAAACTCATATTTCCCTAATTACATGGAAATTGGCTGAATGCTCTAGGTGGCCAAAGTAAGGTTTCCTTTTTTCTTAATTTGTCCTCTCTTTTTCTTGGTGTTATGGATTTTGGTTTTCGGTACATCACTTGTCCTTAGGTCCATCATGATTTACCCTAAATCCAAAGCTTTGTCCATGGTCATGGAAGGTCTTAAGTGATTTGTTCAAGTTTTGGTCTAAAGTTCCACTTTTACACTTTTAGTAGTTTTTAAGTCCAACTCCAAGTTAAATTTATAGATTTTATCACATAAAAGTTCTTAGTATTCAAATTATTTTAACATATAAGTCCAGATCTGAACTATTATCAAAGCCAACTTCATGATTAAAGATTTTAAGAATAGATATAAACAAGTTTTCAACTTTGAACACAAAGATCTTAAAGAAACATTTTTCATGGCAAACAAGTGTAGATCTTCTAGATCTAATCCAAGATCTATCCATCCCTTATTGTGGTCACTTAAAAACATTTCTCATAAACTCTCAAATCTTCCCCAAATCATCAAAAATTAGTTTTTAAAAAATTTTAACCGATTAAATTGCTTAAAAGATTACTAGGAACACTTTAATCTAGCAAAACTCCTCTTTAACTTCCAAAAATTATTAAAAACTTTGTTATGCTCATATTTAACCATTAAGGGTAGCCTTGAGCTCCATCAAGTTTAAACAAAAATGGATCTATAGATCTTAGAGAGAGATCCACCAAAAAGAAGAAAATCAAACATACAAGATTAAAAACTTAGAAAAACATATGGTAAAATCCTACTTGTTGAAGACTTTTATGATGGTTTTGGTGGATATTTATGATTGCTCTTCCTCCTTCTTGGTGGTTCACACAAGATCTCTTAGTGTTGGTGGTGTGGCTTGGCAGATTTGCTTGATTTAACTTAAACCTCAAATATGAAAGTTTAAGCTTGGTGTGAATTTTTGGATTTTAGGAGTAGTTTGAATTTAGATAGAGTTTAGAGGATTTGTTTAAGTGTTTATGAGATGTAATATGAATCAAATAAGCCCTCCCAAGGCTAAGATAAAATTCAACCACTTAATTTGAAAATTAATTTCCCACTTAAGGATGTTTTGGTACATTTGCATGTAAGTACCATTTTCTAAAATAAATATAAATATAAAGCATATAAATTATTATGAATTGTCACTAATTAATATTAACTTATTATAAGCATGGTTAATTTTAATTAAACAAGGTTAATTTACTTTAACTATGATCAATTTTATCTCTCCTATTTAATATTTTTGTTTTATATGGTATTAATAAAGTGATGACTCATATGGTGAGTTACCACCTTATTTTTCACATTCTATTTTTGTGCACAAGGGGTGGAGCCCATTTACTGGTTTCAATTTCGCATTTTCTTATCCTACTAACCTTCCACGGATATTTTGGTAATTTTTCTTAGCATTTCCAAGAAGGTCCCCAAATTGTTCTTCAGATGTTTCTAACACTTATTGGTTCATTTCCAAATCATTCTTATGTTATCTTTCATTTTTCATTTTTCATTTTTCTAAGGGCGTTTCGGGCATTTTTGGAGTTTTTTTTATGACTTTTTCATCATTCTCATTCCTACTTTTTTCTTATGACTTTATAATCATCCTTGATGTATTCTAATTATTTAAAATATTTTTTAACCTTTATTTTAGGTTTTCTTACACATTATTTATGTTATACTAGTGCATGAACATTTTCATCATTTGTTAAAGTTTTTCTAATTTCTCGGAATTTTGCTCTTATCTCTACTTTATTTCTTACTAAAGGGTATTTGTATAGAAAGTCCATTATGAGAAATTATGGATGTTACATTAAGCAACTGAAGATATTTGAGAAAAACCTAATACCCTATATGATATGATTCACCCTACGCGAATGAATCAGAATGCGGAAACGATAATGGAACGTCTTGAGAATCAGGATAAGATAAGATAAGATAAGGTAAAATTAGGATAAGATAAGATAAAATGAGATGAGATAAGGTAAGATAAGATAGGATAAGGTAAGATGAGATAAGATAGGATAAGATGTGATAAGATAGGTAAGGTAAGATAAGGTGAGAAAAGATGAGATAAGATAAAGGAACCCGACACAAACTGCAACCTGCCGGAGAGCACCAAAGTTATCAAGAGGAACGTGACCCTTACCGCGACCTGCCGGAAGAACCAACGTTATCAAAGGTAGTTCTTTGTGCAATAACCAAGGGAATCAACTCACACAGAGATGAAAAACTCTCAAAGAGAAAATATGATTATTCGTCAAAATCTGTCTTTTCACCGAATCCCTAACTCCTATTTATAGTGAACCTAATCTAGTAAAAAGATAACAAATTAGAAATCCTAATTAGATTGCAATTTGAATTGCAACCAATTTTAAAACAAATAACTTCTAGATAAATATCGAATCCTAATGTAATATATAACAAATCATAAACTTTATCACTTAAGATTTTCAATGATATGACTACATAAATTAACCCATGTTGGAATTGGGCTTGGATCCACGTAGTCTTTTCCTTGAACTTCCTTGATGAGACCTTCAAGTGCTTGTTCCATATGTTTGGTCCTATTTCTCGTCATAGGACCTTCCATTCCTTGTAGATAATCTCCGAGATGATCTCTTTTACTTATCGTGGTGCCCACGTTCGCATCACTATGATTGATTTCACTATTGACACATCTACCCTAAAAAGTACATCAAGATCTGACTAATTATTGAGATAGAGACCTAAAGAGAATGATAAACATAAGGTTTTAATTGATATATTTTTCATTTTCCTATGACAAAAAATCATTAAATTTCTTCAAAATAGTTATTTCAATGACTCACCTTACATTGAAGTTTCTCATTGGATAAGGATGCATAACATTCATTTGAAGAGACTAATGGATGGCTCAAAGTTTTTATAACACAAGTTTGCATTTAAGGAAGAAGTATGAGAACATTAAGAGAATGAGGTATGTGCCTAATGATTTAAGGAGTTTATAAACTTAGATCATAGTATTGGTTTAATAGAGGAGAAACACGTTTTTTAAAAGAAATACCTTAACTAGAGGAAAATATCATTAGTTATGAGATGAGAGACACCTCAGATAAAATAACACCAGTTGATACTAAGCTTGTAATATATAAGAGGAAAAGACTTAAATAATTTGTCATTATATAATAAATATTTGTTTTCTTATATATATATATATATATATATATATATATATATATATATATCCATATTTTTATTGCCCTAGGTTATTGGTTGATTCTAAGTTAAAATCTATGGCTCAAAATAAATAGAACCTTGGATGAAAATAAAAAAATCTATAGCCAAAAAGCAACCATTAAAGCTCCTCAAGACTAAATTCATTAAAAAGGTTAAAACATGGTTTATCAAGCTAAAATGTTGGTGAATAAATCTATTAGAAAATGAAGAATATGCATTAACTATACTAATATGAAGCAAAGGATCCTTAACCCCTTATCAATATAGAAAAATTAAATGGATAACTCATTTTACTACCATTAGTTATTCTTTATAAATTATTATTTAAACTATAATAGATCCTTATGCAAGATAATGTCTTAGAGCTAAAGAATATTAGAACCATGTAATAACTTAGATTGTAATGGAAGACGAAAAAATTGAAAGAGGTTTATTTTATAAAAAATGAAGCTACCAAATTTATTTTAAATTAAAAAGATTGAAAAATCTTGTATTTTAAACAAATAATAAAAATGATCTGTGAAAATAAAAATTGTTATAGAAGTTGTATAAGAAAAAGTGGAAACTTAATCAAAACAGTATCTCTAATACGTTCATCTTTAGATGATTTTATTAGATCAATTTGTTCTAATTAATGATCATTTTAAAATTATTTATTTTACTCTTTTTAAATAAAATATAAATAAATAATTTATTTTAAAATAAATAAATAAAAAATAATTTTAACTTAACAGTTTAATTCACGTTTCTAGGTATCTTCCAATGTAATATAAAATTCAAAATCATATATTTTTTTCAATAAAATTATGGATTGATTAATTTTAATATTAAAATTTATAAAATAAAAAAATATAAGAACATCAAACTATCAAAACTTAGGTATCCAAATTAAATTAAAAATAAATTTAACAAAACATCTTTTTCAAGTTATTATTTTTAACATAAAAGAAAATTAATTATTTTTAAAAAATCAAATTAAATTTAATATCATCAAATTATTACAACGTAGATGTCTTTAATTAGCACATAAAATTATCAATATCTTGTTTAAATTATCTTATTTTAAGAATAGTTCAATTAAATACATAAGAATATAAATGTTAATTGAATTAAAATATATATATATATATTTATATTATTTTTTGAATGAAAGGATTAGAATTTATGAGATATTAAAAAGAAAAAAATATGAAAAAAAAATTAAAATAAGAGAAAATAAAATTAACAACAATTAATAATAATTATAATAATAAATAATAAAAAATAAAAACAATATTAAATAATAAAAAATATAAATATAAATAAGTATATAATCAAAATAAAATAGCAGATGTAGATATTACATCTAAATATTGAATATAAAATAAAATAATATTAAAATTAACAAAAATTGATAATAATAATGATGAAATATAATAATTAATGAAAACACTATAATAAATTAGAACAGTTATTAATATTCAGAATATAAAAAAATCAAAAATTATATAAAATATAATATAATAAAGATGAAAAATTATAAGTATAATAAATAATAATAATTAAATAAATAATATTACAAATAATAATTGTATAATATATATATATATATATATATATATATATTTGCATTTGACATATAAATAAAAAAATATTTACTTTTTCAAATTATTTTCAATATTATATACCAAATACACTAATAAAAAGTTTGCAATTAATTCATCCTTAATTATTTAATATTTCTTAACTTAGTAGTGTTAGAAAACCTTTAAACCTTTCCAAACTATTAAATTATATAAAAAAAAACATTGGAAATCGAACAAACCGTAGATCAAAAGAAGTTATGTGGTTTTGTTGGATTTTCGGTTCTCATTTAAAATAGAACCGAAACTAATTACAAATGTTTTAAATTTATATTAATTTTTATTTTATATTTATATAAACACTAATTTAAAAAATATATTTTTAATATAACTTTTTTAGTTAGGATTTATTATCTAAACTATGTTATATTAGTTATGATGAGATTTAAAATTTAAAATAATTGTATATGTTATATATTTAATTTTTTATTTAAGAGGTGTTGTCTTTCAAATAAAATATTAGTTAGTAAAAAATTTATGCATTAATTTAAGATTTTATTTCTATTCTAGTTAATAAAATTTTATTATTTACTAAAAATGAAATATCATCCTGTAAAAATAAAATAACTTAAATAAAAAATAAAAAAAAATATAATTCAAATTATAAAAAATAAAATTTGATTTGTTAGTTTTACATATTATTCTCAATTTGATCGGAAAATTTATTTTATGATTACAGCGACTAATTTTTTATCTTAAAACTAATAAAAAAACCACAAATACTCGTAACTTAACATATGTACTTACTGTATCGAGTAAAAAAAGGTTTAAAATATAATTTTGTAAGTTCGAAACTATATATAATATTGATTTTTTTTATTAAAGTTGTCATATGGTATTTTTTAAAAATTTTATTTTTTTTCATTTTAATTACTTCACTTTGTTTTCTTTCTTTAACCTTTCATTTATTTTATGTATATGTTCTTTTTGACTTCATATTTCTAACCTTTGAGACTCATGGTATTCGTCAATTAATATCTTCTACATATCTGTAAACTATATTATCCTTTAATATATAATTATTTTTTCTTTTAATTTTTCCTTTTAAAACAATTCTAGGTTATTAAATTAAATAAATTATATTTTTAAAGGATGAAAGCATAAAAGTCAAGAATCATATAAATAAAAAGTTAGTAAAAAGTTAAATATTAATAAATTAAAAGATATTAAAATAAAAAAAATCATATAAAAAATTCATGTAACAATTTTTGTAAAAGATTTTATATTAAATATAAATATAAAAATATTATATTAAAATTATTAAATTAAAAAAATATAATTTATATTATAGATTTTGATTCTTCCACATAAAAAATAAATCTATTTCTATACACTCAATCAGATGGTTGTCTTTTTAAAAAAGAAGAAAATAGAAAATTAACGATATATATATATATATATATATATATATATATATATATATATATATATATATATGTATGTATTTGAATCTAAATCACGATTTATATGTAAGTTGATATTTTGATATTTTGCTAGCATAGCATGGATAAAAATACTGGCTCCAAAGTATTTGAGAACGTAAATTGGATTCAATGCATATGAACGTATGCTTGTTTAATTCGCATTAGTTATACTATTATTTCAAACAATGTTGTAAAAATTGGTTTGGACATTGGGTTGGTTAAGATAGTGCTTGACAGGTTATATAATTCAGACCAATAAGTTACGGATATTGAAGTAAAATATATTAAAGTTTATAAAATTTATATTTAAAAAAATTAAAAATAAAAATTAACATCATTTATAAAATATTTTAAATTTATAAAAAATTAAAATATTTTTATAAAAAATACGAATCTGATCAAATTAATTACACCAAATTTATAAAACATATTTAATTCAGTATACTTCTTAAATTTCTTAAATTAGTCAATTGAGCAACCGCATTTAATCAATACACTTCTTAAATTAGTCAATTGACCCGACGAATTCAATTTTCCAAATCAAGCCAAATTTATAATATTAAGTTTTTAATATAAAAAAACGATAAGATTCAAACTAATTAATTTACTATCCAATTCAATTTTTTAAATCAAGCCAAATTTATAATATTAATTTTTTTTAGTATAAAGTGAAAAATTGATAAGATTCAAATCATACACATCTAAAATTAAATATTTTTCTTTTTAAAACTTGGTTATACCTGTCTTAAAAGTTGAGATTTAATGTGAAATAAATGGAGTCGTGTAAATTACATAAACAACTATATCATTCCATATATATATATATATATTACTAAACCTTCTATTATTACAATATTTAATATTTTTATTTAATTTTTAAAAATATAAAAAATTAAAACTTGATAATTAAAATTATTTTTACAACCTTGAGTATATACATCACAATTAAATATTTACTACAATAGATCCATTTGTCATATCTACTGCTAGGGAATTTCGTTTTTATGGGAAAAAACGCTTTAGAGGAAAATAATGTGTAGAATTTTATACATTGGATTGTGAAAAAATATTTGACCTTATAAATATAAAATGCACTAAAGATCCTGCTTACACCCGCTTCAACATCATCAGTATGTTGCACATCATACATCGATAATAATAAGCTTTTTTACACTGCTGAAAGAATATACTAATCATACATTTGAATAGTAATCACAGCATAAACGAATCGATTTGTATTAGGTCGATTTGATTTGATAAGATTTTTTTTTTTTTTCAATTCGACTTGAGTTTGAGTTGGGTATGATTAGAATAAGTTAAATTAAAATCCTGCACATTAAAAATTAAAAATTTAATATTTTTTATAAAATAATTATCTAATTAAAAAATATAAATATAATAATAATTTTATCTAAAATAAAAAAATATTTATATTTAAAGTATTATTAATAATCAACAAGTTAAATAATTAATTTATATGTTAAATATTTAAATTTATATTTTATAATTAATTTTAAAATTAAAAATTAATTCAATATATAAATTTTTATTAATATATATTATGATTATATTATATATTTTATTTATTTTATATAAAATTAAAATTAATTATATAAATTTAATTTATGTATCTAACTAGTTAATTTATAAAACAAACAAATTTAACTATACAGTATTTCAATTCAGCTGGTTTAATAAATTTAAATTTTAAATTATTTAATTTATGAATTAAATTAAATTAATTAATTATTGAATGGAATTTTAAACTAAATTTATATTAATTAAATTTATTGCTAACTCTAAATATATATATATATATATATATATATATATATATATATATATTTCAGTACATCTTCTTTTTTATATCTTTTATTTTATTACATCATATATCATCTCCTATCTTTTTTTATTTTTTTTCTTAGTAGCACCGCATTCTAAGATGAGATGTGCAAATACCCTTTTTCATACAAATACAAGCTATAGCACTTTCATTTATCATCGGGGTTACCTTAATAACTTTTTTTTAAGTATATATATATATATATATATATATATATATATATATATATATATATATATATATATATATATATATTATGTGTGGATAAAATTAGTTTTGAAAAATTGAATAAAAATATATATATATTAATTTCACAATATATTTTTTATTAATATATATATATATATATATTTATCAAAAAATATAAAATTAATTTTTAACGTTAAAAGGAAAAAGTCCTAAGCACACTTATTATTTTTTTATTGTAATTTTTACATAACAGTTGCAAAATAATAATAAAAAACATAAAATATAATAAGTAACGTGACCAAAACAATTTAAAAAAACATGTATTAAATAAATTGTTAAGTAAACTTGTAGTACAAATAACGTAAGTCTATTATATATATGTTATGTTGAAATAGAATTATAATCAATAGCATCATAAAATTTAATGGAAAATCCACTCCTAACGTGTAAATCCTAGGTTGAGTGTTTTTCTTCTTAACGAAGTCCTCGAATCCCAGATGACCCTTTTATTTATTACTTTAATTTCTATTTTTAAGAACAGCATGTGAATCATAAATAAGGGGTGGACCAAAAATGATGACTTTTTAATATTTTCAAGCCTCTTTGACACCGCTTCGCGTGAGAGAGTACTTTTTCTCATTCATATTATATACTTTACTTGTCATATTAATCACTATCACCACCAAAATTTCACAAGCTATTTTGCCTCTCTGTCACTCTTATTCACTACTTTTTCTTACCCTATACTTCAATTTCAACCATGATCAAAGGCAAAGACATCTACGAGGTTCTGGCAGCACTTGTGCCGCTTTATGTGGCTTTGATCTTAGCCTATGGCTCAGTCCGTTGGTGGAAGATTTTCACTCCTGAACAGTGCTCTGGTATAAACCGTTTTGTGGCAGTGTTTGCAGTTCCTTTCCTTTCTTTTCATTTCATATCAAGCAACAACCCTTACACCATGAACTTCAGGTTCATAGGGGCGGACTCACTTCAAAAAGTTGTGATTTTGGTTGCACTCTTTTTATGGAACACTTTCACAAAGTGGGGTAGCATTGATTGGACCATCACATTCTTCTCACTTTCTACTCTACCAAACACACTCATCATGGGTGTCCCTCTATTAAAGGCCATGTATGGGGACTTCACAGCAAGCCTAATGGTCCAAATTGTGGTCTTGCAAAGTGTCATATGGTACACTCTTATGTTATGCATGTTTGAATATAGAAGTGCTAAACAACTCATTTCAGAACAATTCCCTGAAACTGCAGGGGCCATAGCCTCCTTAAGGGTTGATTCAAGTGTTAGTTCTCTACATGGTATTGAGCCATTGCAAGCTGATGCTGAGATTGGGGAAAATGGGAAACTCCATGTGGTGGTTAGGAACATGTCATCACGTTCTAATGGGATTTCTTCATTCAACAAGTCCTATAATTCAACAGCATCAAATCACACTGGGATGGAGATCTATTCGGTTCATTCACATAGAGAACCACCTCAAAGGGCTTCAAGTTTTGATGGTGCACATTTATACAAAACTAGTCTCAAAAGTAGTTTTGATGAGGAGATGAGCAAGAGATATTGGAGGAGCAAGAGTTGGAATACTGAATTACTTAATTATGGGGGTTTGGTTTCTTCTGATTCTAATCCATATCAAAAACCAATGTTTCCAGGGTCTAATAGAGATATTATGAGTGATGGGGTTGGTGGTGCAATTAGTAACAATAAGGAGTTACACATGTTTGTTTGGAGTTCAAGTGCTTCACCAAATAATTCTGATGGTAATCTGAGACATGCAGTGAATAGAGTTGCCTCTGCTGACTTTGGGAGTGGGACCATTGAACCTTCCAAAGCTGTTGGTATTCCACAAGAAACTAATGCCTCAATAGGTAATTAATTAATCTCACAATTACATGTCATGCATATCCTCATTATCTTTTTCTCATTGGCCCTTGAATCTTTTTTAAACCATATACCTTTATTGAATACTAAGCGTCTGTTTTTGTTGGTTTCTCACATTTTAACCCATATTTGACTTGCGTTCAGTTTAAGCTATGAATTGAAGTGTAGCTTCTGGAATATTAGACCTGAGTTTGGCCATTTCTAATGAGTATCCAATATGCACTAGCTAGTTCCTCCATTTAAAAGGGTCTGTTTGTTCATCCTGGAACTTGCATTGGATTAATGGATATACCGACAAATTAATTAATATTTGCATTTTTTCTTCTTTTTTTTATTCTGAGGGTCATTTGCCTTTTTAACCTGAAGTACTAGTATTTTAATAATAAGTAACCCCATTAATTTTCACATATGGAAAAAAAGTAGTCATACTCATAAATTTAAATGAGAAGTTAAAAACTAGCATCAATTGATGCAGGCCACATGTCAATTCTGATCAATGCCATTTGCAATTGAAATAGTGAGTATTTGGTTAACTTTTATATTTTTAAATTTTTTTCATAAAATTAAAAAAATAAACACTTATTTATTATTTTTTAACAACAATTAAATTAAACCGAACATCATTGTTTTAACTCTAAAATATCCACTAAAACTTTGAATTGAATTGATTTAAATATGTTATCTCAAATGGCATGAAGCTATATGCATGTGAATTGATTGACATGAGTCCTTGTGCTATAGGAAGCAGAGAGTGGAAGCTTGACATGGAGGGAGGGAACGAGGGGGAGGTGAAGAATGAAGAAAGCGATGCAAACAGAAAGCAAAAAATGCCTAGTTTTAGTGTCATGACAAGGCTTATTTTCATCATGGTTTGGAGGAATCTCATAAGAAATCCCAATTTCTACGCCAGTATTTTGGGCCTCGTTTGGTCTCTCATAGCATTTAGGTATTTTATTCTTAAAAATATAAACATATATTGTATAATAGCAAACAATTCATATGTGAAAATTACCCTCCAAAAACTTTAAAATTATGTTTTTTTCTCTATTTTTCTAGGGTTCTATTACCATTACCATTCATCAACCTTACTCTGTGCATGCGCAGGTGGAACATCAAATTGCCATCTATTGTAGAAGGTTCCATTTCAATATTGTCTAATACTGGCCTTGGAATGGCCATGTTCAGTCTAGGTATACTACCCTTTCACCAATTTTTTATACAATCTCACTGCGTCAACCTATTTGGTTTCATAATATTGGAAATCTTCGTGAGAAAACAAAATATGCTTACTCTATAAGCACCAACACTATAATTTGGTGCTTATCCAACTTGCCTCAACGCATGTTTAATTTTACTATTATATTTACTCTGAGGCTATAGCGTATATAAATACGACATGGACAAGATCATTTATTGTTTCTTTGTAAAAGCAAGCACACACAATTGAATTTGTTTTAAACTTTTAGGAAATTTTTACTGATAATAGAAAAGACACGCATGGGTTTCAATTAATTATATACAATTTTTAAATTTTCTTTCGTTAAGTTTGACACTTAGAATACATATAAAAATATTATAAATGTAGAAGCGTGTATGTGTGTTCATACTAATTAAGTCCGTTTGGTATAATTTGTGTTGGTGTGGCTTTGTGCTTACTTAAACAGGTCTATTCATGGCATTACAACCGAAGATCATCACTTGTGGAAAAACTCGGGCCACAATTTCAATGGCAATTAGATTCTTGGCTGGTCCAGCTGTGATTGCTGCAACCTCCACAGCCATGGGTATCCGTGGAGTTCTTTTAAAGGTTGCAGTTGTTCAGGTCAAAATTAAAACTTAAAACTCACTTTTGAATTCTTCAAATTAAATCACTATATATATTTATTTATAAATTAACATGAGTTACCTGAAATTCTGATTTAATTATAGAAAAACATTAAAAAATATCTGTAATAGTAGATGAAAGTTTTGTTCTAATTTTGTGACACTGGTGTAATTTTGTAGGCTGCTCTTCCACAGGGTATCGTGCCCTTTGTATTCGCCAAAGAATATAATCTGCACGCAGACTTACTCAGCACCGCGTAAGTGGGTATTATAAATTTAAGATTAAATATATTTATTATTTTCATTAAAATTACCTAATTTTAATTTTAGTTCTTTATTTTAAATAAATAATTTTAGTTCTTTATTTTTAAAATAGATTATTTTTTAGGATTTAAAGTAATATTCTACATATAATATATACAAATATTTAATGCATTAATGATGTGAAATTAAAAGTAGTTTATTTTATGAAATAAAAAAATTAAAAATATGTTTAACCTATAAATAAATATATATATATATATATATATATATATATATATATATATATATATATATATATATATATATATATATGAGTGTGTGAAAACTGAACATAAATTGTAAACGAAATTAATTAAATTCACAAATGTTGCAGGGTTATCTTCGGAATGGTGGTTGCGTTGCCGGTAACAATAATCTACTATGTGCTTCTTGGACTCTAATATTCTGTTACAGAGAAAACAAAAAAAATTATCATCATTTATATTTATATATCAATATATTTTATTTTATTTTATATTTTCTTCTTATATGTATATTACATTTAATTTTTTTCTATTTATTTTTCATCTTTATCATTTCATGAACTAAAAAATATAATGTAAAAATATTAAAGCTATAAATATATATAGAAGATAGAGTCCAACATCCTCAATTTTCAGTATCTCACGTTTATGACATGCATCAATGATCGGTGTGTAGCATACGGACATGAAGTTATTAATGATTTTTCTATATTTAAATAGTATCATTTATTTAATTTTATCTTTGATTCAGCGGTTTATAGATTTTAAAAATTAAAATAAAATAAATAAATTTAATAATTTACATTTAAATATAAATAAACGTATACTTTTATTTGTCCATATAAAAAGTTTTTTCATATCACATAGAGTGAGTGTCATGTTATCAAACTAAGACATAAATTTGTTCCATCTAAATATATCCAATCGTTTGTAAAACCAGATAAATGTGTCTCCATACTTATAAAAAATATTTTCAAAACATTCTTTATAATAAGATAAAGTTAATAACAAGATAAAATTAATAACTAAATCTCAATTGGTAAAGTCAATGATAACAATGATAAGGAGAGATATGGTATATCAGAGAATGTATAGAGCATTACTCTAATTTACCATTAATTATGGTGAACTACGTTTAATCCATAATTATAAACATGTTTTTTTTTTTTTTACAATAATCAAACAAAACAAACTAAAAATTAAGGGTATATTTGTTTCCTGTTTTAAAAATAACTTTTTATTTTTGAAAACTAAAAAATTAAAATATTTATTTGGAGAGTAATGTTTTTGAAAATTGTTTTAAAAAAATAATATATAAATATTTTTGAATTTTAAGAAACTAAGAATAAAATATGTTTAAGCTATTTTGGTTCTTTATTTTTAATTTTCTATTATTTATGTTTTTTTATGTACCGTGTTATTTTTTTTCTTTAATTACTTTTTTCACTTCTTTTAAAAAAAATTTTAAAACTATTTTACAATAAATTTTAAAAATTAAAAATTAATCAAATAATTCTCAAATATCCTTTCTCTTAAGTATTATTTTGTCAGTAATCTCTTTAAGTTAACAATTCAAATATATCTTTCTTTTCTAACAAATCTCTCTGGAATATACAAAATGAAAAAGGAAAAAGAAAAAGGAAAAATATCATAAACATTTTATTCAGTAAAATGTAATTAATAAAGTCTCACACGAGTCAATAAAGCCTATCAAACAAATAGAAATACAAGATGTATAAGAAAATCAATGAAGAAATGAAAGAATAAATTTTAAAACACTATAACATATCATATTTTTTTAATATTTAAAAATATTATAAGAATATAAAAAATATTACTTATTAATATTAATAATATTTTAAAAAGTATTATATCTGATTTATATTATAAAATATTATTAATAATATTTAAAAAATATTATAAAATTATAAAAAAATATTATCTATTAATTTTAATAATATTTTTAAAAAATGTTGTATATAATTTGTAGAAAATATAATATGTTATAATAAAAAAATGTTTAGCGTGAGTTCTAACAAGTGAATGACAAAATTTTCATTTCACTTATGTTTTAATGTTTTATATGAATATATATTTATATATATAAAAAGGAATAGTTTAATTGGCCTGCTATGAAATAGTTAACAAAATTCACTAAAAAAAATAAAGTTTAGTGATCGAATAAAATGGTCTCTAATTTTTAAAAATCGATCACTAATTAGTTTTGCAACCGATTTTGTGTGATCGAATAAATCGGTCTCTAATTTTTAAAAATCGGTCACTAATTAGTTTTGCAACCGATTTTGTGACTGAACAGAAGTAGTTGTTAAAACCCTAGTCGCAAAATATGTTTGCGACCGAAATAGATTTTCAGTCGCAAAATTAGGAAATTAGTGACCGAAATTTTTGGTAGCAAAAAAAATTAATTTTGGTCACTAATGTGGTCACTTAATTTACTTTAAGAGACCAAAATAGCGACCGAAATTTCAGTCACAAAACCGGTTGCAAAAAGTCAGTCGCAAAACCGGTCTCAAAAACATTTTGCAGGTGACTAAAATAGAGATAGAAAATTCGGTCGCAAAAATCAGCAGCTAAAATCGGTCGCTAAATTGGTCATTAAAATAGTTTGCTAGTGACTAAATTAGAGACGGAATTTTCGGTCGCAAAATCACTAGCTAAAATCGGTCACAAAATTAGTCACTAATATATATGCTAATGGTTAAATTAGAGACGAAATATTCGATCGTAAAACCGGCAGCTAAAATCGGTTGCTAAATTCGCACTAATATTGTTTAGTGGTGACTAAAATTGAGACGGATTAATCGGTTTCAAAATTGGTCACTAATTATATTTAATAAAATTAATTTATTTATTTGTTATTTACATAAAAATTAATTAAAATAAACCTGGATATATGAGATTATACACAATCATTATTAAGAAAATTATAAATTCAAAATCAAAAATCATTAAACAAAGAAACTCACATAAATGACATAATCCAAACATAATTAAGTGTAGATAAGTATACGTTCTATAATCATTACACAAACAAACTGACATAAATGACATAAATAAAAGTCTCAATGCTGATCATGATCACTACTTGGAGGTTGACTATCATCATCATGATGATCGCGAACAGTAGAAGCATTGTTAGCAGATTCATTCTCATTGGAACTCATGAAATTAGAGCTAGATGGTAATCCTAAATGCTGCACTATTTGTTGAAGAACTTCTTTAGTCTGACTTAAATCCGTTCTTGTCTGAGTTAGCTCGGTTGTTTGCTTATCTATCCTTGAATGTGTCTGAGTTAACTCTGTTCTTGTCTGTTGTAGCTCTTCAGTGAGGTTGGTGATGATCTACTCATAGTGGGTCCCAACATCAACATTAGGTTGGGAACAATTAGTGGATGAATAGACAAATTCATCACCTAATTGACCCAAACCATATACATGTCCCTTCTTGTTCCGTCCTCCAACAACATCCAAAAAAATGACATTGTCAGAGGCTACAGAATGTTCAGTAGAATCATTTTGAACGGATTCAGATCGACGACGAACAAATTCATCCTAAAAAGAAGTATAAGTACACATAAGTTACGTTTAGAATAAAAAATAATAATCATTTAAAATTGCACAAATAAAACTATAGTTGACATATACATACAGCAACATTCTTTGCCTTGTTGTTGATCCATTTTCCAGCTTTATTCTTTTTAGTTCTTTCCATAATATCAAATGCAGTTGGATCTCGTTCAAGCTCCTTACTCTACATAGACAACATGAAGTTAAATTTGTAAATGATTAAAATTAATAAGAATAACTTAACTAGTTAATTTTTTAGTACCATCCTATTATGATGCACAACAACAAATACAAAACCACCGGTGTAATTTGAGGCTCCACTATCACAAGCTCGATTTTTCTTGCCAATAGTGCTTCTCTTTTAGAAGTCTTGTCCAGCCCAATGAAGTTCCAATCATTGTCTAACCTTAGGAGTAATCCAAACACCCTTATCCTTTCCAGTCCGCACCTTATTCATTGTATTCTTCATCATCACCGAACCTTTATGTTCAAAGGTTGTTCTGATGGTAACATTATGTTGTGGCAGCCACTTATACATTTTCTGCATCATTTGTTATAAGAAATGCATAAAAAATAATGATTAATAGGTAAGTTAGCTATAAAAATAAAAAAATTTAAATGCAATGTTACCTGAAATTCTTCAAACCACATCTTTCTAACTTCTACAGGAACAGAACTCCAAGTAGGCCAAGAATCATCAAATTTTGACTTAATAATTTTTATGATATCTCTACTACATACATCTGGAGGCAAGAAGCTGTCATAAAATAATGTTAATAGTGATTTGATTTAAGTAAAAAACCAAAAACTTAATAATCATATAAAGTCTAAGAAAAACAAAATACTTACTCATGCTTAGCTCCTGGACTAATCCATACCCTCCTATCAGTAGGATCTCTAGTTCTGATTACTGGTAGAGATGGAAGTATCTGATGAGCAGAATATGCAGGTGTGGAGGAAGGATGTGTACAAGATGTAAGGGTAGATGCACCCGTGTGGGGAGTGGGTGGACCTGATGTATCAATTTGTGGCAATGATGATCCTAATCTAACATCTACTCCCACAGCTACAGAAGTCGGAGTATGAGGTATCTCTTGTGGATCAGAAGATCCTACTCCATGTGATGGAGATATCCTACCATAAATTCTGCCCCGGCCTCTTGGTCGACCTCGACCTCTACCTCTAGCTGTGTTGTCATCCATCTGTATACATAAAATATTAGAAGTAATTAATGTAAAATGTTTAACATAGCAAAATACAGTAAAAAGAAGACAAAATATTGAAGATTACCTAATTAAGTTGAGTTAGGATCATTTAAATCACTCCCACCTCCACTATCATATTCATTATCTGTTGAGATATAAGTGCTATCACTATTTTCATCCAAATCAACTTCATTAAGCAAATTTATATCAACTTCCTCACCGACACCATTCATATCAACAAGAGTATCATCATAAACGTCTGCATCAATGTTTAATATGACATGGAGATCATGAACTTCATGAACATCTTGATATGCAATGTCATTGTCAACTTCATTAACTACAGTATTTGTGATCATACTACGCACCTTTGTCTTAATGACAACTAACCAACCCCGATGTCCATTTGGATATGGTGTATAATAAACTTGCTCAGCTTGTTGAGCAACTATGAACGGATCAAAGTTTATATATCTTTCTGATTGTTTGAGTTGAACAATTCCATATTGATTGTCTATCTTTGTCCCACGATTAGGGGTGTTATCAAACCAATCACACTTAAAAAGAACTATTTTTTTAGTGGGCATGCCAGTATATTGCAATTCAATTATATCAGTTAAAATTCCAAAAAAAATCATCTTCTAATTGACCATTGGTGCCTCGTACACACACACCATAGTTAGAAGTTTGCACGCCTTCACTCCATGTCTTGGTGTGAAATTTATATCCATTTACAATGTAAATAGGCCATGATTGCACCATTCTTATTGGCCTCCATGCCAAAGAAATCAATAGTGAATCTTCAATTTGATTTTGTGGATTTTAAACCTATAATAAGAAACTTAACTTTGTTGGAATCGTAAATCTTATTATGAAAATATAATACTATTTGAATAATGTGTATAATAGGGACGTACATATTCTCTAAACCATAAAGGAAAATGAGAAGCAATTTCATTATCAATTTCAGAGTCAGAAATACCGGGTTGAAGCTCTCTTAAAAAATCAGCATACTTGCTACAAAATAAAACATACATTTGATAATTAGACAATGAAACATGTTTTAAAGATTCAAATATTTAAAGATAATTTGAACCTTAACTTACTCTAGATATGGTTCAACTTTTTCACAATTCAAAAGAACATACAAATGGGCAACTTTCATTTCACGTTCTTCTAAGTAATATTGAATGCATTTACCACTTCCACGTCCTGGATAATTGAAAATTGAAATTGGTGGACTCAATGAACAACATTCTCCTCCAACATTACGTGGCCTTCTACTTCTTCGGGTATTTATGTGCGATGGATAATAAAAAGAAGCAAAAGTAGATGTTTCTTCCATTAAATAGGCTTGACAAATAGAACCTTCTACCCTTGCCTTGTTCTTGATCTTTTCTTTTAAGGAACGTAGAAATCTAAAAATGAAATAATGTATTAAATGATTTTTTAGTTAAAAAAGATTACAAAAAAATAGTAGTGTATAAATAGATTAATATAAAAATAATTGATACCTCTCAAACGGATACATCCAACGATATTGAACCGGACCTCCAACTCGTGCTTCATAAGGTAGGTGAATGGGAAGATGTTCCATAGAATCAAAGAAGCTTGGAGGAAAGATTTGCTCTAACTTACACAATAAAATAGGAATAGTAGATTCCATATCCATCAATTTATTTACATATAAAGTTGTGCAAGTAAGTTCTCTAAAAAAGTGACTAAGTTCAACAAGTGGCTTCCAAATAGCATTTGGTAAAGAATCAAACGCAATAGGAAGTAATCGTTGCATGAATACATGACAATCATGACTTTTCATTCCATGCAACTTTGCTGACCCCATGTCAACACATCGACTTAAATTTGAAGCATATCCATCAGGCAACTTAAGTTGTTTAACCTATTGACAAACAGCTACTTTTGAAACTTGTCAAATGCATATTTAGCCTTGGGTTTTACATACTTCCCACCTTCAACCTCTTGTAAGTGAAGCTCCGGTCGTCTACATATTTTGGCTAAATCTATTCTTCCTTTATCTATATCTTTTGTCTTACCCTTAAAATCCATGACCGTGTCAAATACATTCGTGAACACATTATGTTCAGTGTGCATAACATCAATGTTATGACGAAGAAGATGTGTTTTCCAATAAGGTAACTTCCAAAATATACTTCTTTTAGTCCAATTATGATGTTCACCAAAACCAGAAAATTTTTGTCCATCAAACTCCCATATGAATGGCAATTGCCAAGTTCTCTGCCAAATTTCTTCTCCGGTCAAACGAGGGGGAGAGGAGGATGTATCGACACAATTTCTCTTAAAACCATTTTTATTTCTTCTATACGGATGATCAGTAGGAAGAAATTGTCGATGACAGTAAAAAAATGTATGCTTGCGACTGTGGTATAACCAGCTAGCTTTTGATCGCTCCATACATATTGGACAAGCAAGTCTTCCTGCAGTTGACCATCCAGATAACATGCCGTAAGCAAGGAAATCATTAATTGTCCACATTAAAGCTACCTTCATTATGAAATTTTGTCTCAATGATACATCGTATGTAACTACCCCGTCATTCCACAATTATGTCAATTCCTTTATAAGCGGTTGCATGTAAACTTCAATCTTACTTTTAGGATTATTTGGACCAGGGATAATGATTGTAAGGAACATAAACTCTCTTTTCATGCACATCCTAGGTGGAAGATTGTATGGAGTTAAAATGATAGGCCAACATGAGTATGTCTTACCATATTGACCAAAAGGGGCAAAACCATCTGCACATAATCCAAGCCTTACATTTCAGGGATCATGAGAAAACTCGGGATACATCCTATCAAAATGCTTCCAAGCTTCTCCATCTGACGGATGACATAAGACACCAACCTCTCTTTGGTTCTCATTATGCCAACGCATGTCAGATGCAGTGGCCATTGAAGAGTATAACCGTTTCAATCTTGGGGTAATCGGGAAGTACCACATTTTTTTTCTAGCGATTTTTCTTTGAACTCCCCTTCTAGTGGTTATCTTATATCTGTCTTCACCGCAAAGCCTACAACTTGTAATACTTTCATCTGCATCATCATTATAATAGAGCATGCATCCACGTGGACAACAATCAATATTTATGAAACCTAATCCCAAACCATCTACTAATTTCTTAGCATGATAAAAATTTGTAGGCATTTTGTTTCCGCTTGGCATGGCCCTGCCCATAAACTGAACCCATCGATTGAAACTATCTTCAGACTGATTTGAATCACATTTTATACTTAATGCTTCCATACAAGCTGATAGTTGTGTAATTTCATCCATTATACAATGGAGCTTGTGCAGCAGCTAACATATCATAAAATGTTTTAGCCTCTGGATTTGGATCTTCCTCCAAGTTTTCTGATCTTATTCCACCATCATCTTGTTGTATGATATTGCCAATCTCTGGACCAACATGATCCATTATCAATTGCTCAAATGGATTGAATTCTACCCTTTCTTGACCATAACTATAACATGATTCTTCCACTGTAGCAGGAGGATGTAGTGTCATTGTTTCACCATGATTTGTCCAATAATGGTAGTTTTCCATAAATCCCTTCTCATAAAGATGTACCATGACATCATCTGCATAACAAAATCGTCTGCACTGACATTTCCTGCAAGGACACCTCACTTTTGGATAGCTTTGAAAGCTTTCTTGGTTAGTTGCAAATTGAATGAATTCATTTACTCCCTCTACAAATTCATGCCTCACATGTCTATTATGATCCAACCTATTATACATCCATCGTCGATTTTCAGGAATTTCCATCAGCAGTAACTATATCAATAAAAACAATTATTATTTAAAAGTCACCATCTCATTCATATCTCATTCAAGAAGAAAGTTTTTCTACATTTGGTTAATGGTTAATTCTTAATAGATCTTATATTTAAAAAAATTTCAACAACGTTTTGCATTAGTTTCTAAGTAACACGACTTAAACATGTAGGTAGGTAATCACAATTATAAACCAAAACTAACCAAACACAATTGATAGTATTCAATTAAAATAAAAAAAAATATTTGAGGTCCTAAATAGATAATAAATTTTTTTTTTAGTTAAGCACTTAATTTGAAAGAACATACCTGATTAAGAGTTTATTTGCTAGTGAAAATGCTAAATTGAAGTGTTAAACTTCTTCCACACTTTCTTGTTGGTTCCTTGTTGGATCCAAATAATTGTAAATCACACAGAAGAAGTTTGATCTGCAGTGAACAGTTGATAGTAGCAACTATTAAGTAGCGATTGATTATATAAAAGTGAATTTCACATCAATGCAAAGTCATAATAACAATCCAAGACATGCAAAGTGAGATACATAACCCACTCATGGTTTTGAAAAGCGCTTCTCAATTTCAATTTTAGTTTCATATGCACCAATAATAATGCGGTTAATAACATCTTTTTAACTTTATCCTTTTTACATTTAGTATAGTTTCAAGTGGTAAAGCTAATTTATACACATTAGATCCTTAGTTAAACCTTTTTATATATGTACCAAGAATCATTTGTGAATTAGTAGTACCTTCACTTTAATAATTTATTATTTTTAATTATAATCATATAATATTTTAATTATTGAAATTAAATTTTATTAAAATTAAAAAATTAAAATATATATTTAAAATAATCTTATTTTTATATATTAAAAATATATATTATGATAATTTTTATATATTTAAATAAATTATTAAATAAATATTTTGATTTTAAATAACGTTAATCATTAAATTGACTTTTATGAACGAGCAACCGAATATACGTAACTATAAATATTTAAGAGTACTTGTTAAAGAAAAAAAATATAAGTTTTGTTAAATAACTAATGTAACATTTAATGGTATTATAAAAGTTTTGTTAAATAACTAATGTAATATTTAATAGTGTTATCAATGTATTAGATGCTGTAATTTTTAATAAAAAATATTTATTAATATGTTAACTGGTACCTTAAGTATAATAAGTCGCATAACTCCATCTTATATATTATTTGTGTTTTAGTTAATTTTATGCAAAAAGTCCCAGTAATTCGTATTTGTGTTCATTAACCAATACTCATTATTATTATTAACTAAGATGTTTTTGCGAATATATCATAATACAGTGCACAGACAATTGGTGTAATATAGAATGGCAAAATGAAACTTAGTTTGAACTAGACGACAATTTACATGCCACGTTATCTAAAGTTATATTTACTATATGTCATATTAATAATTATTTATTAACAAAATCCGATTCAGTTCATAAATATATGTGACCCATAAAAAAAACAGAGGTTGGTTGTTGAGTAATTGATGGTGCAAAACCATACATGAGTAACCTCTTCTACAAGCCACTCAAATGGATTAATGTGTATAATTTTAATAAATTTAAAAAATATTTTTAATTAACAGTAAAAAATTAATTTTTTTAAACGATAAAAATTATTCAAATAGGATTTTTCTATTTCAATAAAGCTTGAAAAATCCTTATGTTGTATTTTTTTAGAAGACTTGTGTGTGCATGGAATTACTTTTATATTATTCTATTTATTGTATGGATGCAAAATTAATACTATATAATCTTTTGTGATCACTTCTATTTTGTAATTATGTATAAATATGATCATGACTTTACAATTTGCATCCCTATTTATTATTTTTCTCTACTGTATCTATAGTTCACAACTAACAATATCATATGATTTTCTTAGTTCTTTCTCACCTCATTAGTAGCCTTGTTTCTTTTGATTTGATATTCTCCTTTTTGGGATAATTGAAAATGGTTGATTGATGAAGAATAATTCATATATATATATGGTTGTGGAAAATGTTTACCGTTGATATATTTCGGTTGAATGTTACTAAACACCAATAGAATAATCGGTTAAGTCCAAATGACAGATCTTTATTGTTTAATTTGTTTTGTTTAGTTTGGTCATAATGACTTTGGTGGAGTTAGCACATAGGAAGCCTAGGCATGTGCACAAAATGGTTATGGTTAAGTTCTTTATTATTCTAATATTGGCTTTTATTTCCACTTCCATGCTTTTAAATAATGTTTGGTCTTATGCATGATATGCTTCTTTCTTTTGGGTATTTAGAGTTTAGAGACTTTAAATCAAAATTTTATGGCTTCATTGGGCTATTTTAGTGGAACCTATTCAATATTAAAAAGTAAATTAATATTGATATTTTTACCAAAATGTATAAAGCAAAACAGTTTAAACCTCTTATCTAGGTAGCTTTGTTAACAACCCTTAACCGAGTTAAAAAAAAAATTTCAACAAAACTGATTCTTCATTTTTCAATCTGTAAATAGATAGTATATCTTAATTACCGAAAAAAATTATATTTTTAATTCTTCTAGTTCCTAGATTTGTTGATTTTGATCTTCTTAATTTATTTTAATAATTTTAAACTTTTTTAAATCTCATAATTTTATCCTTTTGTTAATATCTTTATTCAATAAGTAATAGATTTTATTTATTTTATCAAAATTTTAATTAATTAACAATTTAATTTAATTTTAGAATTAAAATAATTTATTATTTATTTTATCAACAAAGAAAGATACAGTTTAAAATTTTCTTAAACTTAAATGTAATTTATCCTAATAATAAAAGGATGTCATGTCATATAAGTGAAAGATATAAAAATGGAACTAATGAACCTTATATTTTACCTTATATATCTCTCATATGATGAAAATTTAACCTTATATTTGAACTATTATATTTTACTATATTTTAACCTTACACCACAGGAAGGAAGATGAGTACTAACAGACGGTAACAGCGGAGCAGTGACAGCTTACGCTCACGGGAAGGAAGACGAGCAGCAAAGGACGGTAACGGTGGAGCGCCCACGGGGAGGAAGACGAACAGTAATGGTTAGTAAGCGTTGGGAGGAAGAAGAGCGTAACAGCGAGAAGAAGAAGAGAGTGAGCATTTAGGGTTCAAATGATCAAAAGGGGGAAAATTGAATACAACAAAAATTTTGTTGAGACCGAATACATCGTCACTAAACCACTGTTTATTTAAAAAATTAATTAATGATCGAATTAGCTACTTCATTTTATTTTTTTATTTTGCGACCGAAAATTTAGTCTCTATTTCAGTAGCAAAATAATTTAATAAAAAAATTTTATTTTAAATAATATCGATCACTAAATTAGTTTCTATTAGTAACCGAATATATGTAGTTACAAAATTCGGTCTCTAAATATATAATTTTTTTAGTGATTTTTCTTTCAGAATTCCATTTCATTAATTCTACTAGTTCCTAAAAAATAAATAATTTTATAAACTAATTATAGTGGATACACAATCTATAGAATTAACCAACGAAAAAAATCCCAAAATCGATATTCAACGATATCTGACTAGGATTACTACGGTGTCTTCTCCCTCTCGAGTAAAGCATAACCTTATAAACTGTAAAAATAGATATAGGAGAAGATAAGCTTGAACTGTAAAAATAGATATAGGAGAAGATAAGCTTGAAAACAAGAGTACGAGTAAAAGAAGGACCACTACCTTCTGGAAATTTTATTACAAGGAAAAGATGTTAATAATTTATTTTCTTTTTAGAGGAACAGTATTCCTTTACAGACGCACTACCAATTAACCTAGGCCATATACACAATATAAGTATAGAAATAGGTATAAAAATATATACACACAAAAATACAAAACGAATTTAAAAAAGAAAAAACTAACAAACAAACTAGAAATGAGTTTATTTTGCCACCAATATGGGCTAGAGATCATTAGAGCTCTCAATGAAAAATAGAAAAAACAAATAAAAGCTCAACATAAATTTAAAAGAATTTTTATTGGTAAAAAAATAATATTTTATAATAAAATTTTATATTAGTTATTTTTAAATTAATTTAAAAAAAATATGATGATATTTTTTTAAATAAAATTGACATTTTATATATCAGTTATATAGAAAACTGATATAAAATGTAGTGCCAAAAAAAATGTATAGTAACATTTTTATAATTAAAAGAACAAGTTATTACATTGGCTATGAAATAATTAATGTAATAATTTTACATCAGTTAAGTATTAAATCGATATAGTAAGTCAATGTTTTACATTAGTTTTAATGAATAACTGTAATAAATACTTTTCTTTTACCACTTTCTCAACCATTCCTCTCTCCCTCAAAACTCATTCATCGTCATCGCATGCGTTTTTGTCTAAACAATTCTGAGGTATTGTTGTCGCCGTCATTATCCTTTGACGCATTGCCCTTACTTCGTTATTGTTATCCTAAAGTTGTGGTTACGGTGAGGTATTCTCTTTGCATCCCGTTGTGATATTTTTCGATCTTCTCCTGTTATTATGTATGAAATTTTTATTTGAAATCTTTTGTTTGTGTTATGTTGTAGAATTTTGCAAGTCATTTTCCCATTGCATTACCTTGCTCTGTTATTGTTATGATTTCTCTCCGATCACATTATCTCTACTTTCTCATTGTTGATCTTAAAGTTATGGTAACTATGATATGTTCTCTTTACACCTCTGGTGTTATTTATTAAAGTTTCATCTTCATGGTACATTGTTTGAAATCCTTATTTGTTCTACTCTGTGAAAATTTTAATATTATAGCATATTGAACAGTTTGAATATAATTTGAGCATTTTTTTACAAAAATCATGTTTGAAATTCTTCTTTATGCGTCTTTACAAATTTCAATATAATAGCATATTAAAAAGTTTGAATATAATCTAAGCATTGTTTTGATGAAAATCATGTTTCAAATTAATGTTTGAGTTACATACTTCCTTAGGTTAATTTTAAACTTAGAAGAAAATTCTGTGATGCTTGAGTTTACTTTAATTGTTAGTTGTTCAAAGACTAAATTCATAGCATAATTTTGACCATATTCTTAACATATGGATCCTACCTCAATACCCTTGTAATGATACTTCAAATTATTTTGATAAGGCCTTAAAATAGGATATTTATTCCAGATTTTCAGATTTTCTTTGTTTTGTAACATAAAACTTATTATGTAAGAACCTATAATACTAAATGTGAAACATTTAAAAGTTATGTTCATAATTGAAAAAATAGATTTGCTTAGATGTGCTTGTTATTTTGGCGGCATATAAATATAAAAATATGAAACAATAGAGGTTACTAATCACCCTTTCTATGAAAATCTTCGTACTTGTTCTTGACAAATTCAACTTTAAACTTACCAATGTTATCCTCTTGTGCACCATCATATGACATATTTGCAACCCTTTCTTTAGTATATAATTTTTTATTGTAGGGAAAAAATAAAAATTTTCTTATTATGTACATAAATCTTTTGATAGATTCTGATATATGAAAACATTATTGTATAACTTCATTTATGCTTAAAATAAAAAACTAAGTCCTTATGCCTCCACAATTATGCCAAGTAATATCTTTATTCAATTAGATAAAATGATCTATAGTGCTTATTTGGTTTTAAGTTAAATATATTAATTTTAAACTGTTCAATATTATTGAGATGTGGATATAAATTAATTTGAACAATATACTTTATTTAGATGTGTGTTTTTTACTAGAAAATATGAGAAATAATTTTTGAATTGTAAAAGAAACAATATCCTAGTGTTCAAAAGTGCATAACATCGAACCAATAAGAGTGTGAATTTAGAGTGCTAGATTATCATAATTCCTTATTTGGAAATTCAAAGATTGAAAACATAATAGGAAATGAACAAGTTTCATCTTCCTGATTTGATTTCAACAGAACAGTAACAACTATAGGAATACTACAAAATACCATCTAAACATATCTCTCTATTTCTCCGGTAGATAACAAAATAGCTAGACAAATAAAACTATAAGCAAAAAAATGAAAGGTGATTAGTAAAGGTAGATAATTATTGGATTGTGTGAGTTCATTTTTTAAAATATCACAAAATAAACTAATTTACTCAGTTTAGTAAAATAAATAATAAAACTAGAAGCTTATGCATAACACAAAATTAAACCAAAACCTTTCATGAATCATAAAGTAGCACATGTTCACTAAGTTTATTATTTCTTGTGATATGAAAATAATATTAGTTTAGCAAATGGAAACTGCATAGGTTTCCTTTGGCTTGCTCCCTTGCCTTTACTTTCTGGATTTTAAACACTCAAAATTAGAAAAAGAATTTTTTTTTAAAATATTCAAAAATACTTTTGATTGATGAACAATTGATAAAGATAACCTCATCTTTTCCAAACTGTAAAATCATACATAAATAGATGGATATTGAATTCAGCCCAACCTAATAGCTGCATAACATAATTACGATAACCAAGTAGATGCATTGAAAGTGTACATTTTAGGATAACCATCAAGATCACCTATGGGAAAATTTGAGATAACACATGTATAAACATGCTTAAAAGAAATCCCTCAATTTACTATCTCTTATTAATTAGTTTAGAAATTGAACTCCCTTTGATCCCCCTGCCTCCACTTTCTTGATATTTGATCATTCAAAATCAAAAAGAGGTTTTAAGGTAATCTTTTTCTTAGCTCAAAAACTAAACTCTTCTACTGATGTGAACATTATTGTATAACTTCATCTATACTCAATTTGACGTCATCTTCAATATTTGTTTCTACTGATGTGAACATTATTGTGTAACTTCATCTTTACTCAATTTATGTCATCTTCAAATATTTGTTTCATGATTGTTCATATCTTACTAAAGCTGTTGTAAAATTCAAGGAACCAGTTCACAAAAAAAATCATTTTGCTTTCAGCAAATGCATGCACTAAGCCCTGAAGTCAATATTAAAGATAAATTAACAAGCTCATCCTTATACAGTTATGCTTAAACTATATCTATATATATATTTTGGCACTAAGGCTATATGAACCTGCCATATATAATATCGCCAACAATTATGGATAAGATAATAAGGATTATAAAGATAGAAAATTTTGTATATCTACTAAAGTCCAAGCCAGAGAATATGAACCAACCCACTAAGGTTCAACACTTTAAATATTTCTTCACAAGCCTTCTAATCCTTAGACCAAAAGAACATAATTTATAATTCTAGTGCTACACTTCTTTGGTCCTATGCCAAATGCATCGCTTTATTATGTTTTGTTATCATATTAATAAATCTTGAATATCAGATTTACTAATGATCTCAATTTTTTTAAGCTTAGCTTCAAGAGATGCCTTCTTGTTATTTTCCCAAGCAACAATTGCAGCAAGATGCTTTTGAGCTTTATTAGCATATATTAGGTGACCATACATTGAAAATTTGTAAGATATCTTATCTTAGTATAGCTTTCAAATACAAACCTCTTATTCTTACAACTTGTCTTTCCACAGTGACCATCCATCAAGTCACCTCTTAAAAATGAAATTTTTTTTTTTAGCTTAGTGTCTATTTTTCATTTCAAAAAACTTTTTAGAGAGACCTGCAATTTTGACAAGTAACCAAGTTATAAACATTTCTATATATAGAAAAAAGCAACGATCTTAAAATACTAAGTCAACCTCTAACATACTTCTTTTTAAATAACTAAGATTAGTTTCTATTTTTAATTTTTTAAATCCTTTTAGTCCATTAACTTTATAGTTATGGATTTTCTAATGTTCCTTCTAGATACATCTACAAATGAGATTTGCTAGGTATGATCCTTCACAAGTGAAATTTCAAATTGAGGCCAAGTAGTCTTGTGAAGGTACATTTTTCTTAGCTTCCAAACAGTTTGTATATGTTTTTGCATTCCTACAATTGCTAAACTCTTCTATTTTGGTAGTTGGTTCAACTTGCATTATTTGTTTTTATGGTCATTGTAATGTGTCGCAACCGTAATTACGACGAGACGACGAACTCGCTAAAATTTGAAAATAATTTGATTTGATTGTGGAGTCGCCACCAAATTTTTGTTTAAGGGAAAAAGATTTGGAAAAACCCTGACTCAAGGATGAGATTCGAGTTCGAGTCGATTCTGCAGTAGGGAAAATTTAGGCACCTCACTACTTTATTCCAGAAGCAATTGACCACTTAAACTGAGTGTAAACATTATTTGAAAATAGTTTGATCCCTTAATTAATTTGAAAATAAATAGGTTGATGGAGGTTAGCTTTGTGAGGACTTGATCTGCTCCTACGTATTCCCCGGTGCGATGGAAAATTCAAGGCTTACGTAGTTACGGTTTTAAAGACTTGATCTTTTGAAGAAGCGAGAGGGTGATTTGAGATAGGATTGATTTTTGAATAGACTAAAATTGCGTACTTGCATAACCCAAACCGTCAGAGCCGTGAGTGAGTTTGCACGATTATAACGTGAGCAATGAGAGAAATTTTGCCATTCGTATTAGAATCCGTTGTACGAATCTTAGAGATTTAAAATAGATATTTGAAATAGACATTTTCTAACGAGTTAGTAAATAGTGATTTTATAAAATTTATGCTTGCAAAAATCCAAATCTTCGAAGTAGCCGTATTTGGAATCCACACAAATTGAAACACACGGAGAGAAATTTTTGTTAGGTGTTAAATTAAACTTTGCACACATTTTTAAAACGGATATTTTGAAATACATTTTTTAGTGGAGTTAGTAAACAGTGATTTTTCTAAAATTGTGCTTGCAAAATTCAAATCGTCGTAAGCCGCATTTGAATCCGATTTAATTAAAAACACAGAGCAATGAGAAGTAAATGCTGTTCGTGTTAAAATCAGCTTGCACACATTTTAGAAAATTAAAACAGATATTTTGAAATAGACATTTTTTTTAGTAGAGTTAGTGAACAATGATTTTCTAAAACTGCGTGCTTGCAAAATTCAAATCGTCGTAAGCCGCATTTGAATCCGCACGAATTAAAACACAGAACAGCGAGGAAGGCTGCTTTGTTCGTGTTAAAAACGATTGCACACATTTTAGAAAATTAAAGCAATGTTTTGAAAACAGAGATGTTTTTATAGAGTTAGTGAAGATAATGTTTCAAAAAAACGATTGGATTTAATTTAATAGTTACAAAACCAAAAAATTGGGCTGACCCAAATTAAAAGAAAATGGAAGAAAATAATTGAGTTTAAGTGAAAGAGGGGCTTAGCTGACCCATGGCAAAATTGAATTTGATTTCAAGAAAAGGAAAAAGATTGGGCTTGACCCAAAGAATTGATTAAAGAAAAGAATTAGGCTTGACCCAAATTAAGCAAAATCCAACTTTAAAGAAATGATTTAGAATTAAAGAAAAAGAAGTGAGCTTGACCCAAGTGAAGGAAAATTGGATCAAGATTAAAAGAATTGGGCTTGAATTAGACTTGATTTAACATAAACTTGACTTGATTTGAAGTTAAGGAAAGGAATTGCGAACATGCTTCAGTAATCAAGTGATAGAAATTTAATTTCAAGTCCAAATTAGATAAATAATATCATTCTGGAAACTAGAGAGAAAGACAAAGAAAACGCAACAAAAATCATCAAAATCGGAGATCATTTGATTGACTAAAAACAAAAACGAAAAACAGAGATGAAAATCAACCTCAAGACCACACAAGTTTTTGGCGCCAAAATTTGAATTCAAATCTCAGAATTTTTAGAAAATATTTTTGGTAGATATGAAAAATAAAAACCAATCAATTGAAAGATATGGATCATAGGAATCAAACAAAACAAGTTTGACATCAATCCAATCAGAAATGAGCAGGATATGCACAAATCAAACAAGCTAGGTCAATTCGCGCACTAAGATGAACATGCTTCGGTAATCAAGTGATAAAAATTTCATTTCAAATCTAAATTGGACAAATAATATCATTCCAGAAACTAGAGAGAAATAAAAATAAAACGCAACAAAAATCACCAAAATCAGAGATCATTTAACTGATTAAAAATTAAAACGAAAACAGACAAGAAAATGAACCTCAAGAACACACAAGTTTTTGGCGCCAAAATTTGAATTCGAATCTCAGAATTTTTAGAAAATATTTTTGGTAGATATGAAAAATAAAAACTGATCAATTGAAAGGTATGGATCATAAGAATTAAACAAAACAAGTTTGACATCAATCCAATCAGAAATGAGCAAGATATACACAAATCAAACAAGCTAGGTCAATTCCCGCACCAGGATGAATATGCTTCGGTAATAAAGTGATAAAAATTTCATTTCAGATCCAAATTGGACAAATAATATCATTCTAGAAACTAGAGAGAAATACGAAGAAAAGGCAACAAAAATCATCAAAATAGGAGATCATTTTACCGATTAAAAATTAAAACGAAAACAGACACGAGAATGAACTCGGAAATCTGAGAAGAAGCAAGAAACTTAAGAGGGATGAAATTCGGACCTAACCTCCATTGGAAGGTGATGAAGAGCTGATTCTATGGAGGTCAAGGGCTGAATTGAAGGCCAGAGACTCCTAGGTCCTTCCTTCAAAGGTTCTGAAAATCCCCTTCTAAAACTCCAAGTTCTCCTCCTCCCAAGAATTTCCAAAAATGAGAAAAAGCCCCCTTAATTTCTTGTTTGTAGGTATATATAGACACATCCTTTCTTGGCAAGGGTGAAGCTCTTTCAAAGAGCCAAAAGCCAGCTTCCTCTCTCTTAGCAAGGGCCAAGTCCTTTCAAAGGGCCAAAAGCCACCCCCTTTCTAGGAGCCAAAAGCCAACCCCTTTGATTTCAAAATTTTTGTTCCCTATTTTGATTTTTCAGCTTTTTCTTTTTTTCAATTTTCATTTTTTTTTACCTTTTCCGTTTTTTATCTTTAATTTTTTTCTATTTATTTATCATTTTTACTTATTCTTTAATTTCCCTTTTATTTTTATTATTTTTATTATTTTTTATTTTTTGCTTTTGTTTTGTATTTACTACGCTTTTATTCTTTTGTTTTAAATTTTACATCTTTTCAAATTTTTAATTAACTTAATTTTTGGTTAATTTTAATGATTGGGGGCCTCGGACATAATTGAGTGTTTATTGTTTCCCTTTTTACTCATTTTCCTACCCAGATAATGTGAGAAATGATTCTACGAATTATCGTAATAGGAAATGATAAAGATGTGAACATTATATATACGGCAGCCTTGAAGAAGTCCGACAAACAGAAGGAGCCTTGAACTTGAAATTGAACCTCATGGATGCCTTGAGAAGGATGATTGAATGACCTTATCGACTTCATGTATCGATATGGTTTAAATATGCGAGGCTTAGCTGTATAACCTAACTAAGCTAAGTGGAATGAATGAATGCCTGTTAGGATTGACGTGGAATTCAATGGGATGGCTTGTTAGGACAAGCAAAATGAAATGAAAATGGCTTGTTAAAAGAGAAATGGCCTGTTACGACGGGCTCAGTAGAGTGAAAACGACCTGTTTTAAGACAGGAAAGCATGCAAGAACTAAAATGTAAGATATGTACAAGGTGGCCTAACAGCATAGGTCGAGGTATCTATCTAAGTTGGAAGCCTGACATCATAGGCCCATCTGTGGAAAAACAAACTTGGTGAGGCCTGAAATCGTAGGCCCAAAAGCAGAAAAGTAAACGTGATGGGGAGGCCTGACAACATAGGCCAAGGATGTGGAAAAGTAAACTTGATGAGGCCTGACAACATAGGCCAAGGTGCAGAAAAGCAAACTTGAGGAGGGCCTAAATAGGCCAGGATGCAAAAAAGTAAACGTGCTGGGGCCTAAATAGGCCAGGATGCAGAAAGTAAATGTGCTTGGGCCTGAATAGGCCACGGTGCAGAAAAGTAAACGTGTTAGGGCCTAAATAGGCCGGGATGCAGAAAAGTAAACGTGCTGGGGCCTAAATAGGCTGGATCTGAGAAAGTAAATAATGTTTGCTTTGAGTAAGCCAGGGTGTAGAAAACTAAAAGTGCTGGGGCCTGAATAGGCCATGGTGCAGAAAAGTAAACGTGCTAGGGGCTGAATAGGCCGGGGTGTAGAAAAATAAACGTGCAGCGGCCTGAATAGGCCAGGGGGCAGAAAAGTAAACTTGAGGAGGGCCTGAATAGGCCAGGATGCAGAAAAGTAAACGTGTTGGGGCCTAAATAGGCCAGGATGCAGAAAGTAAATGTGCTTGGGCCTAAATAGGCCATGGTGCGAAAAAGTAAAAGTGTTAGGGCCTGAATAGGTCGGGATGCAGAAAAGTAAACGTGCTGGGGCCTAAATAGGTCAGGATGCAGAAAAATAAACGTGCAGGGGCCTGAATAGGCCAGGATGCAGAAAAGTAAACGTGTTGTAGCCTAAATAGGCCAAGATGCAGAAAGTAAATATGAGGGCATCCGTTGTTGTGGGAAGGAATGTAGAAAGGGGGGTCCATTGCTAGGAAAAATGCGAGAGGAAAATTAAACATGCTTGATATCCGTTGTTGCGGGAAAATGCAGAAATTAAACATGCTTGGTATCATTGTTGCCGGGAAAATGCAAATGGTCTAACATTGTTGCTGGAAAAGACGCAAGAAATTAAACATGCTTGATGTCCTGTTGTTGAAGAAAATAGACATGAGTCATTGTTGCCGGGAAGATGCAAATGATGACATCCTGCTTTGTTGCAGGGATAAATGCAAACCTGCTTGCGGTGTGAGAGAAAAATAGACATGCTTGAGGTCTATTTGTGGACGGGAAAATAGACATGAGGTCAGCTGATTCTTAGGGAAGATGCAAATGATGACATCTCACTTTGTTGCGAGGATAAATGCAAACACAACTTGACGGTGACAAGAAAATAGACATGCTTGAGGTCCTTGTTGACAGGAAAATAGACATGGGGTCCGCTGTTCTTAGGGAAGATGCAAATGATGACATCCTTTATTGCCGGGATAAATGCAAACTTGCTTGACAAAGGTGTGAAAAATAGACATGCTTGAAGTCTGTTGACGGAGAATGCAAATGAAGTCCGTGTGCCGGGAAGATGCAAATGATGACATCCTCACATTTGCAGGATAAATGCAAACACAGCGACGGTGACGGAAAAATAGACATGCTTGAGGTCCTGTGCTGACGGGAAAATAGACATGGGGTCCCGTTGCGGGAAGATGCAAATGATGACATCCTAGCATTTGCCGGGATAAATGCAAAACTTGTGAGATGATATTGTGAAAAATAGACATGCTTGAGGTCCGTTGTGGACGGGGAAAATAGACATGAGGTCCGTATTCTTTGGGAAGATGCAAATGATGACATCCTAACATTTGCGGGATAAATGCAACACACTTGGCAATTGAGAAAAAATAGACATGCTTGAGGTCCTATTGTTGACGACGGGGAAAATAGACATGGGGGTCTAAAATTTCTTAGGGAAGAGATAAAAATGATGACATATAACATTGCGAGGGATAAATAAAACACAGCGACGGGTTGAGAAAAAAAAAAAAATAGACATGCTTGAGGTCACATTTGTTGTGACGGGAAAAATAGACATGGGGTCCCACCTTTTCTTAGGGAAGATGCAAATGATGACATCTAACATGTTGCCGGGATAAATGCAAACACTGCTTGACGGATGACAGAAAAATAGACATGCTTGAGGTCTGTTGTGGACGGGAAAATAGACATGAGGTCCAGGTCATTGAGGAAGATGCAAATGATGACATCTGCATTTGCGGGATAAATGCAAACACCCCAGTGTGAGAAAAATAGACATGCTTGAGGTCCTATTGTTGAGGGAAAATAGACATGGGGTCGGTTGCCGAGGAAGATGCAAATGATGACATCTATTTGTTGCCAGGATAAATTAAAACACGTCGACAGATTGTGAGAAAAATAGACATGCTTGAAGTCCGTTGATTGTGAGAGAATGCAAATGAAGTCATCCCGTTCTTAGGGAAGATGCAAATGATGACATCTTCTTTGTTGCCGGGGATAAATACAAACCCGCTTGACAAAAAGTGATGAGAAGATTAAATATGCTTGAAATCCTGTTGACGGGAGGATGCAAGTGTGCGATAGGCAAAGGAAATGAAAAAAGATGAAAGAGGCACGGTAAGACAAGCAACAAAGAAAGGATCTGTTGTTGAAAGGAAAGATGCAAGCCTGGTAGAGGCAAAGGGGAATGAAAGAGGCTGTTAAGATAGGTAAAATGAATGCCGAAAACTATCTTCTAAGACAGGGATGAATGTAGATAACTCTTGATAAAAAAAATAAGCACATAGACAGGCAAAAGGAAAGATAAAAGCCTATAAGGCAGAGGCAAAAAACAAAAGATCATTGTTGTTGACGGGAAAAATGCGAAACTGCTAGATAGGCAAAGGAAAAGTAAAGTGATCTATACTAACTTGAAAGAATGGCCTGTTAGGCAAGGCAAAGCATGAATGACCTTGTTAATAGAGGCAAAGGAAAAAAGACAAGAATCTATTAGGATAGGTATCGAAGGAAAGCCCTGTTGTTGACAGGACAGAAATGAGCCTGTTAAGACAGGCGGGAATCATGCGGAGGTCCTGTTGTTGACAGGGTGGAATGAAGATAGATACTTGATAATTATTTTCTTGAAAATACTTGAGCAACCATTTTGCCCCAGTTTAGAGGATTCTTGATAATTGATGGATGTCTTGATTTGAAGGGATTTTAGGCAAGTGTTTGCCCCAGTTTAAGCCTCGATGAGATTGAAGATGAGCTTGACTTGAGTTTTTCTGGGAAACTTTGCACTATTGAACTTGATTGGAGTTGAGGAATTGAGGATTGCCTCAACTTGGATTTTCTTGGGCAAATGTTTGCCCATTTGAACAGTGAAAATTTAAGGATGACCTCGTTTGAAATTTGGTGGGCAAAGTGTTTGCCCTTGTTTGAACTTGATTCAAAATTTTCGGCTTGTCTCGATTTGAATTATACGAGGCGAATGTCTCCCTCTGTTATGAAATTTTTGGAATTGAGGATCGCCTCAACTTGAATTTCTAGGCAAAAGCTTGCCCCAACTTTGTTCTTGAGTTCAAATCTTTCTTGGAAAAATGTTTGCCCCAGTTTGGACTTGATCCAGAATTTGAGGATGACCTCAAATTGAACTTTTTGTGGGCAAGCGTTTGCCCTAGTTTGGATTTGATTCAGTTTTAATTATGAGCGATTAAGACAATTTTACCTAGGTCTTAATTACTTTTAAAAAATGGTCATGCGAGCTTGAATAAAAAAGATGCTTATGTCTTGTTTGAATGAGTGAAAAGAATGTGGTGTTAATGATGCTTGAATAAATGCAGAAATGATGTGGGGTTCTTATTTTGATGCTTGAAATAATTATTTGATTAGACATAAAAAACGAAGGTGACGAATCGTGCTAAGCGTTGACGATAATGTGAAATCAACAAGATGACAACTTTCTTAAGTTAAACACCTACCTGACAACTGAACCATGGCTAA